>ML780709.1:626930-660816 GCA_009831015.1 Picea engelmannii | reverse complement strand
AAAAAGAATTACAATTTCCATTAAATAGCTAGGACAGAATCAATAGTGTTTCAGCAAAGCGAAATCCATTAAAACAGTGTTTCAGCAAACGACAGTCAAACAAAACATAAACAGAAATTAAACAACACACTTCTAGCTAATGGATGAATCTTGTGATGAAGGTGGGCCCTCCCTTCTCACAAGATTCCCCTGAAACGAGAAAGCTTAGAAACGAATAATCAAAGCAGTCTTATATTCATCTGTTGAAATATCACATTACAAATTGGAAGTACAGAATGTGTCCCGCTTCCCTGAAGTTCTTCAATACATCAAAACTTGGATCCCTCGAATGGTGATTTCTCCTGAATTTAAAGGGGAAATCCCTTCGATACAATCATTTCAAAGCATATCTGAATCCTACGCTAAATCGGATCTTCTTTCTAAATCAGCATAGGATGTCTTATTCTCACGCAACCGAATGCTAATACAGGAGCTGAACGAGGTATTGCTGTTACAGCTGGTGTAACAGCTCCTTCTCACAGCTGCTGATGTTGTTTCAACATCGCAATTCACGGGCAGTTTCAGCCACGTGAATTGCGCCCTTGACTGTGTCGGCTTTGACTGCTAACTGTCACGGCTCGTGTTTCAGCATCTGGACTGCTGAACGGAGTGACAGCTCCGTGTTTCAGCATCTGCATCCTCGAACTATGTAGCTGCTTCGTGTTTCGGCATATGCGACCTTAGACTGTGTGGTAGCTCCCGTGTTTCAGCATATGCGTCCTCGGACTGTTAGCAGCTTCCGTGTTTCAGCATCAGTACAACAACGACTTTGGACAGTTCTATGTTTCAGCATCGGCCTTGAATACTATTCTGCAATAATGGACACTTATGCACTTTTAATCAATGGTTAAGTACAAAAGCGATGTAAAATGTTATGCAAAACATATTAAGCATATAGTAATGAGAAAGGACGTTGTATACCTTGGAATGATCAGATGAGGTGGTGTTATGAATCTAAATATAAGTGATGAAGGGTATAATAATGGTAAAAAGTATGGTCAAAAAGGTACAATAGGAGGTCCTAACAGTACACAGGATTTGAGATGTTTTGAGAAGCATGTGTGAGTGGAGGATAACCGGATGGGTTTTGTGGGTTATAGGGTGGGTTTGACATTTTTCCATAAGGGGGTTACTGCCGAGTCTGAACATTTTTTCTTGCTGAGGATTGTGGGTTTCCTTGAAAAGGGACGTTCCATGGATTGGGTGGGGCAGACACATTTTGTCCGTGTGGTTGATGGTAGACTCCGCCCCCCAGCATGAGGGTGCCCCCCGAATGGAATTTGTCCTCTAGTGGGAGGATGCCCCCTGAAGGGAATTTGTCCTCCGGTGGGAGGATGCCCCCCACCATTAGGGTTCCCTCCGAACGGAATTTTTCCTCCGGTGGGAGGATGCCCCCTAGCTTGAGGTAGAGGTCCCGAGATTTGAGAACCAGACGTAAATGACTGACCGGTGCCGCCGAGCGGGTTAGGACCACCAAGACCGGTCCCTCTGGGTTGTTGGATAGGTATGGAACTTCCCGGTATAACTTGGGTAGTAGTTTGGGCAGTGGTGGCAGTGGAAGCATTCAGTGCCCTGACTCAAAAAAGGAGTGTAGGTCTTGATGTTACAGGTGTGCCAATCGGAGCTTGAGTAACTACTGCATTACCGGCGGGAATAGTTGGAATGTGCGGGACCATTATAGAATGGGCCGTCTGGAGGGGAATAGTAGACCTTGGGCCAACGAACAGTGTGTTCGGACCAACGGTTGGTGTGGCTATAAAAGTTGTGGTATCGGTGAAATGATTTGGAGGTACGGTGTAGGAAAAAGGTACGTCGGCACCTTCTCTAGTTCCATAAAGATCTCGCACCAAGCGTGGTGGACTTCGAACAACATCTGCGGTCCAAAAAGGGTCATTAGCTAAAGGGTTTTGAGAAGACCCTGCCGAAATGTCAGAAGGATTGACGACAATAAATTCTCCAGCGGAATTTAGGTGGAGGATCTATCGTTCGTATCCCTCCGGAATGCGGCAAGCTTCCGGAGATTCTGAAACAATTCGAAAATTCTCCAAAGGAATGAGAACTTCTTCCTAGGAAGTTGTAGTATTTTGAACCTCGCTCTATTGAGGAGATTCCTCCATAGAATGAGGGGGTAAAGGGGTGTTTCCTTCCATATTTTATGGAGGAAGTCCCTGTAGCCTCCGCGAACGGCATGGAGGGTCAATTTTGGCAAAGAAGAGTCGGCGAAATAGATCTATGGCCAACTAGCAAAAAGAAACAACACACACTAAAATATCTAAGAATCACAACCAAGCAAACAGGATCTTCTTTTGATGACCGTACTAGTTGGTGATGAAATCCAACGTCGTGTATTCAAGTCCAGAAGGGGTGGGGATAGGATGGAACAGTTAGAATGGCGACCTGCTTAACAAACTTATGCCTTGGTGCAAGCTTCCATGTAGTAATTGTGGATTTACCCTTCAAGGAGCCCGAGTGACTTTGACCAATGTCTTCTCTAAGTAGAGTGAGACTTCCCGTCACCGTCACCTTGTGTAAGACCCTAAATATTATGGCCACTAAGGTTACCAATTCGTAGTCAGCCCCTGGGCGGGAACAATCGACAGTCCGATCTGAACGTACGAGCAGGCTATCAAGCCCGAAATCAACTAAAAGGCTTCCACGCAGTAATTGTGGATTTACCTCAAAGTGATCCCCATAATACGATCTGACCACCACAATTAGTTAAACCATGGAGGGTTAGTCCCCGTAGCTTACCCGAATGCGACCTCGTGCGTAACCGCTATGTGAGAGGGGGATCCTGGGCAAACTTATACGATAACTGGATTTGACTCTCCCTAACTTAGGATGCTAATGTTTGTTTTGGAAACTTTGGAGAGTTACGCTCACAGCCTAATCCAAAGTACTAAGCCTAGTTTATTGTTGGTGGAGGATCCTAGAAAAGAAAAGTTCTGAATAAATTTTTAATTAGCGTTGATTTTATGGTTGTTCTTTACGCAAAGGGGTGCATGGAAGTGAAACAAATGGAATTATGACTCAGACCCAAATAATGCATCGAATATGATAAACAATCATTTCCTTTCGATGAACATCTATCTAAGGGAGAGAGAGAGTTATTTTCACTTAACAAGCACGAATACGAAGTGTCCTCAAACAATTCTCAATCAAATCCTGATGCAGTGCTAAAACTTTTTAGATGACTTCTAATATGCACAATCAATCATGAAGATGCCTTCCATTATTTGCATATGAATAATGATCAATTCAACACAATGCTCATCTTACTAATTATCTTCTTGTATGAATGAAAACCAAACTAGCACAAGCAAAAGTCATACAAACAATACACCCTTTCGTTGCAATCAAAACGAAAAGCGAAAGAAAAGAAACAATCAAAGAGAAAAAAAACTTCACACCCAAAAGAAAAAGTTGAAGAACAATGATCTTGACTAAAATTGATATGAAGAGGTCTGTAGGCCTTTGATGACCTTCACCGGGGTTTTTACTCAGTTAAACAGAGAGAAAGACAATGCATGGGTCTCAAACTGCAAATGACAGAAGAACTCAACAACAACGGCGAAGAAGGATACAAAATCCAAATAGTAAGATGTTCGTTCTTCAAAAACATAGATGTCAAGGCTGGAAGAGAAGAAGCATTGACTCACAAGGTTACCCAGCAGAAGAGACACAGAGGCAAAACCCAGAAAAAGGCAATTCTGGAAGGTTTTTTGGCCAAAAGAGGGTTGGCGCTCTGTTGCCAAAGGCAAGGAGTGTTATAGCGCTCTGTGAAAATCTATGGGGGAGTGCTGGCACTCTGTTAACACTAGGACAGGGGCGCCAGGGTCAAAAAATTCCCAAAAATGTCAAAAAATCAGAAAATTGCAATCCAATTCTGACAATTATGCTGAGTATGATGGGGTAGGGAGCCAATCAGCTCATGAAACCAATCAAAAGAGGAGTGAACCAAGTCTGAAACAATCAAGGGGTAAAACTAGGTCAATGAGGAGAAATCAAAACAAGAAGTTTTGATTCGAGGCTATCTCCCCAGCAGAGTCGCCAGTTTCTATTGTAGGAAAATCTCCCTGCAAACAGGTAGATCACCTCTAAGAGATTGACCCTAATTCTAGATAGAAAATGCTTAACGTGGACACTGACCTCCTTTCAAATCTATCTAAACTAACACATGAGAAGGAAGGATGACAGAAGTACCTTTTTATCGACGTTTCTCCCTGCACGCTCCGAGTTGCGCTCCAATCCTTTGCTCCTCGCTGAGTTCTGCAGACAAACAAGATACAACCACTTCCTACTCTATTGATATTAACTTGAAAATAGATCTATCAGTTAATGATAAGTTCATGTGACATTAGACACAAACTAGAAAGAAACAGGCCAAGCATGTCATATTAATGAGAATAACGACAGTAGTACTTACAATCGTAGATGTGAATGCGACAGCTTCGTCAAGTCCTCTTCATCTAACCCTTGCCTGAAAGATCCACAACTTGGATAATAGCAGCTTCACTGATCACTCTCTTCTGGCTGACTGTGTGTTTCCTCCAAGATCATAGGTTTCATGCTAGCAATTCTTCTCCCTTTCCACCATCATATAGCCTGTTTATATAGGTTAAGAGGAGCTTAACCTCTTGAGTTATCTATAGAACAAGTTGGGAACTTCCTCCTTAGATTAGGGATCTCTTGATGAAACCAATAATTCGAATATAACTGCCTCCTAATCTAGAAAGATCCTCCCCTTATTCTCTGTAGAAAATTTCGATACAAATTAATGTATTCCTGCGATTCTCCTGATCTAACAAGTTCCGTTATTGTTAAATACATAATCGCTTCTACTATTACTTTTGCGGAAGCAATTTAAACCACGATCACAACCATAATCACAAAGTGAAATATCAATAACACATAACACAATAAGTTTTACCGGGAAAGCGTAAAGATAAAAACCCCACTATCATATATTATGTATATCATGAATCATGAAACAATCTCATACAAAACTCTAATCCAAGAGCTCTCAGTACAATACAATCGTCTCACACTGTCATACACAAATTAGCAAATGCATGCGCCAATTCCTGTGTCCAGACAACTTGCCTCCTCTGCACAAACTCTGCAATCCAAATTCTCACAATGAATCGAATGAATCGTTTGCACATGCTCATAAGAATATCCACTGCATGTGTGAACAAATCACAATTGATAGCCAACTGTCCCTTTCACCTGTTATCTCAATTGGTGTCCATTGGAATGACATGCATGTAGTTCACTGTGGCAAGTCTTCAGTTGCATGCGAGTTAACTAATTGTGAATTAACGAATAATTAATTCACTGAACTCACACTAATACAACTAAGATTAACTCACTTAACTACACTTATAATTCTGTTACAATTCCAAATCACTCAGTTATGAATGAGATAATAGATTAATATTTATTGTCTAATTTAATTAAGGGAAAACTAAATTAGACACATGTTTCTTGTTGACTTTTCAACATTCTCCTCAACGGGCCAACTACTGCCTCAGATTAAGTAGCACTCCCTTAGAAGGGGCATCAAAGCGTTATAGCGCTCCCTGGTAAGCTTTAGGGAAGTGCCAACGCCTTCAAGATTAGTATCACTCCTTCAGAGGGGGCAGGGGAGCATTATAATGCTCCCTGAAGCCTTGTAGGGGAGCTCCAGTGCTCCTTAGGCTGATATAGGGGAGTGCTCCCCCTCAAAACCTTTGTTTCAGAGCTCTCTTCAGGTGTTAAGAGTTATTTGACTTCATTGAACCAGTTCTCCTTCTTCAAATCAAGCACATGAGGTGTTCTAAGTGTCTCCTTAGTGTCGTCAGCATGACAGTATGCTTGAACATCGTTAGTGACACTTGTGACCAACTTGTGACACTTCCGAAAGTTGTAAGGAAGATGCGACACTTACGACAATTGAGAGGAACATGCGACACTTATCCAGCTGAGTAATTTTGACGTGTAACACAGGTACCTTGATGAGAGATGAAGGTTGGACCTAGCAGAGAAGGAATTTCTATAGTGTGAGGAGTGTATAAGCAGAGAAGGAATTTTTCTTACATGAGAGTGAGAAGATCTCATAGGTTGGGTGATCCAATTTTTGATGCAGAGAGGGTTGGATCATGAAGGACCATGATTCAATATATGAGATAGGTGGAGAAGTAATTCCATCTAGATATCATACAGTTCAAGGAGAAGAGAGAGAATAGGTAGATGCGGGTGGGTTTCATAGGAAAAAATCCAAAGGAAAAGGGTGCGCCATAGAAAATTTTACACATGGGTTTTCCTTACATGTATGCGATTCAGAATGGAGACAGTTGTGTATGTACCTAGTTCGGTTGAAGGTGAATCACGTACACCTGAAAAGCCATGTTGTTGAGGTGCCATATGACATAACAAATTGTGTTAGGTTTTCCTTTAGTTGTATTTCTCTTAGTGGGCCATTTTCCCTATTACGAGAGCTATAATTTGACCTAAATAAAAGCATATAAGTATTATTTTTCCCTTCGGGGTTTTTTCCAAGAGTACTTTACCTGAAAATATTGGTTTCTTGTGTGTGATATTTTGGTTTCCTATTTTATGCTTCCACTACATGTTTAATTGATTACTTAGCTGTGATTTTAATAGATAAAGTGATTTTATTTTGAGATAACTTCCAGGTGTTGAGTAGAGGTAAAATATCAACATGGTATCATAAAATACCAGTGGTCGTTAGAAGTTAAATCAAGAAACCATTTATTTGATCCACTTTCCAAACTTCCAAAAATGAATCTTGACTGTTGATTTGATCCACTTTCCAAAATACGAAAAACCTTATAAGTTTTAAAATCTATTTATAATGAATTTGGGTCATTGCTTTTGAAACAAACATGATCTCGACCATTGATCCATCAAACTATTTTCAATTCTACAACGACCATTAAAACATGAATTTTGACCTTCCAAGTTGAATTTATATTTGCAACTTTGCATATTGATTCCACATATCATCTCTTGAACTGTTCTAAGGCATTTAAACTTGGATTTGCTCACAAATTTGGGTATTTCGCTCTAATTTTCTCTATTTTCTGTAAGATTCATCACAGATCGAAATCTGTAACAATAAATTTACACAAATTTGCACTGGTCCTTGGCCCATTTGGGTCTAGTGTTGAACTAGAAGCTTTGATACCAATTTGTAATGTTCCCCAACCTAGTTGAAGTCCATTATGTGCGGAAATACTCATAAAATTAAAATTTTCTACTAACTAATTTCTTGTAGCTTACCAACTATGAATTACACACTGATTTAACTATTGTCTGATACCATTAGTTAAATGCATATACAACATGCTAAAATTTACATGAATGTAATTTAAATAACTCAACACCACATCATATAAATTGTTCTCAAATACATAGTTAATACACAACAATTAAACTCATAATGCAACACAAAAAAAAGATAAACACTTATCTTTTAAAAAGGGTTGTGCAATTAGATGCTTGGAACAAAAATTCCACCAAACCATAGACTTGTTGTTCCAAGTATCGACAGGAAGTCACCCCCAAGTCGGGGATAACAATCCACAAAAGAGGGTGGTCTCTCACCATCCACTCACATCTAAAAAAAATCCTAAAACTATCTTGATTTGCCACCAGCTCTCTTCCTCTCGACCTGCCCAACCCAAGTAATGTACCATTTCATTGCTCTTATTCCATCAGGTGTCTCATTCATTTATCAAGGTCTCTCTAGAACATGTAACTGGGAATATCACTATTGGGAAACTCAAGGGAGCTCATTGTCACAAAACCTACCAGGAAAACAATAGTAATCACTTGTTGTTATAGTGAAACTCATACAAGAGTTAACTCTTCAGTCTTAACAACCTAGATCTTCAATATTCTTCTCTAAATACAGTCCATAATTCACCCTCCACTTTTTCTCCAGCTCCAAATCTCTTATTCCCTATTCTCTACTTGTTGTTCATGAATAAACATTTGATGTCTAAAACTATTGTAACTATCCATACAAATTTCCTCTCTTTGGGTACTTTATAGACTTACACTCTTTCCCAAACTGATTGTACTTAGACCCCATGCTCCCAATAACTATGGTATGTGACCTCTCACATCCACCCTCTTACTTGCATTCAATGATTGGCCTTGGGAACACTCTAGGGAAAATTATAAGTTTAATACATAATGTAACACACCTAGCCAACCACATGTCGGACATGTTAGCTACAAGTCGCTTCTCTAGACTAATTCGATCCCTACTCTTCTTTTTCTCAACAAAGAATGCGTGAGAGGTTCTCATGCATTTATCAAAATTTATTCTAAGCATATAAACAGTGAAGCATACAACATGCACAATAATACACAACAAACATGATTATTCTAAATATACATATATATCAAATTCAATGATAATTACATACACAACATAATAATTCATACATGGGTAATTAATACCATAACATAGAGAACTTATATTTTATAGAAGAGAACTACCGAATGGTTGCACACCAAGGACATTCCACCCAACTGTAGAGACTATTGTTCTAAGTCTCAATAACACTGTCACCCCCGAGCCAGGGCTATGAATCCACAAGGATGGTTCCAGAGTGTTACACGGTTTCCCAAAATAGTCAACACTCAAGCTCTTATAGGATTCTCCAACACTCACAACAATCCAAATACCTAACTCTCTTCTACCCAGCCTACACGACCCAAGAGAATGGACCCCCACCCTTTTATTCTATGCAGTACCTCAGGTAATCCTTCTCCTTCCAGGGCTCTAATGCAACTAGTCCATAATCTCCATGTTGGGACTCTCAGGACTCGCAACTGTGAGAAAAGTTGGAAACAGGCCAAGCACCTCAGAGATGCAGGCCTCAAATCATGGATGGATTACACCAACACTCTATACATCCAATAATTCCATGGCTACACTTAAATAGTTCGTCTTCCTTTCCTGAGCCAAGACATGCATGAGAA
The DNA here is from genome assembly GCA_009831015.1 of Picea engelmannii. Lineage (NCBI taxonomy): Eukaryota > Viridiplantae > Streptophyta > Pinopsida > Pinales > Pinaceae > Picea > Picea engelmannii. The sequence continues at coordinate 651,780 of ML780709.1, read as the reverse complement.
AATGAGTGAGTGAAGAAAATGAATGGAGTGCAGACTTCATGAGAGAGGGTGAACAATGAACAATTCGGTTGAATGAACGCGTGAGGTGAACAACAACAACACTAGAATGGGGATGGGAATAAGAGTGAGTTGAGGACTAAAACGAATGAGAGAATTAGCCAAGGAGAACCCCTTCACCAGACCAGGGATGGGTTTTTGTAATTTGTGGGGACCAAGAACCTCTTGACCTTCCCCCAAGAAGCTTACATAACTGATTTCCTCCCCATTAAAAAAAATGGGTAATTAAAACATGAAATAAAGAATTATCCCCTCAAGCCCCCTCTCTTGTGGAATCATAGCCCCCTATAACTCTATTCCTTGTCTGTCTCACATACAAAGAGGTATTTATTATTAATAATGATAAAACGTTACATTTCTTAGAAACACTGGCCTTTTAATAATTGTTTGGGCACTCTGGCCTCTCGACAATGTAAAAATACATTATTTAATATGGGGGCTCAAAACCCGAGGTTTTACATACCCTCCTCCTTATTTTGGCACTCTCTTCAGTGCATATACAACAAGAATCTTAATTCCAAAATTTATTCAAAACATTGTGGGTCCTCTGCTTGCATGGCATCTTCATGCTCCTGGTAGCATCTTCAGGACCGTAGCAGGTCCATTGAAATTTTACCAACTCTATAACTTGGTTCTGGAGAATTTTGACTTTTTTGTCCAATATTCGCACTAGTTGGACCTAAAAGTCTCCCTATGTCTCTACCTGAATCAGATACCAATGAATAACATGGTTAGGATCATGTACATATTTCCTTATCAAAGAGACACGAAATAAATTATATGCATTCATGGAAACAAGAAATGAAAGCATGTATGCAACTGGTCCTATTCTATCCAATATCTCAAATGGACCATAGAATCTGGCTTCCATATTTTTACAACTACCCAAATTCAAAGATCTTTTATTGGGATTTACTTTTAAAATAACACATTCCCCCACTTTAAACTATTTTTCTGTCCTATTCTTATCAGCATAAACTGTCTGTCTATCCTGAGATGCCTTTAAATTCTACTTAATCTTAACCATCTGGTATTCCATATACTTGAGAAACTCTGTCTCAAGTACCACTCTATTTGTTGGATTGTCCTATCTTAATAGAGTACATCATTTCATACCATACAAGGCTTCAAATGGGCTCATATTCAATGAATCTTGATACACATTATTATACAAAAACTCAACCAAGTGCAAGTAATCTTCCCACTTAGATGGCTTATCCATCACATGCATTCTCAACATGTCTTCGATTACTCGGTTGAATCTCTTTGTCTATCCATCTGAATGCGGATGGTATGTGGTGCTAAAGTTCAGATTTGTACCAAATACTTTAAATAATCCCTTTCATAAATTTGAAGTAAACTTGGTGTCTATGTCTGAGACAATTGTCCTAGGTATCCCATGCAACCTAGCAATTTTCTTCATGTAAATTTCTGCAATATTAGTTGTTGTATGAGTTGTTTTTACAGGAACAAAATGAGCATCCTTGGTCAATTTATCATCCACTACCATGATCGAATAAATTTTCCTTGTTTTCCTTGGAAACATTGTTATAAAATCAATGGTTATTACTTCCCATTTCTTTTATGGGATTGGTAATGGTTGTAGAAAACCCACTGGGTCTCTATGCTCAACCTTCACTCTCTGACATTCCATACATATGGCGATGTAATCAACAACATCATTTTTCATCCCCGGCTAAGAGAATTGTCTTCTTACTAATGTAATTGTTTTCTAGTAACCAGGATGTCTAGCATATGGGAATTTATGCATTTCATTTAATACCAAATTCCTAAGTTCTCCGGAACTAGGAACATAAATTCTATTTTTATACATAAGTAATCCATCCTCCTTTATCTCATATTATTTCATTTTATGTTGCACATCCTCTTGCTACAAGATTTAATTTACCTATAGGTAATGCTGATATGTAACAACAACATCTAAATTTCTTCCCTTCAAGTCTGACTTATGCATATTGAAAGCTGTAGCATGCATGAGATGCACCCGTCTACTAAGTGAATCAACAACTTTGTTTTATTTTCCCTTGATATGCTTGATATCAAAGCCATATTCACTTAAAAATTCGAGCCATCCTATTTGCTTGGCATTCAAAGTTGGTTGTTCAAAAAGATACTTCAAACCACTATGGTTTGTTCTTAATTCAAATCTCTTTCCCATGAGATAATGCCTCCACATCTTCAATGCATGAACAATGGCAGCAAGCTCCAAGTCATGTGTGGCATAGTTCCTCTCATTCTCTTTAAGTTTTCTGGACTCATAACAAATGACATGTCTATTTTGAGTGAGGAATCCACCAAATCCTTCCTTGCACACCTCTGTACATACCAAAAAAGTTTCATTTGGGTCAACATTTTTTAGCATAGGCACACTAGTGAGTAACTCCTTCAACAAATTAAAGTTCTTTTCACATTTAGTTGTCCATTCAAGTTTAATTCCCTTCTTTTGAAAATAAGTGATGGGATAAGTGATCATAGAGAACCCTATTGGCATGTTTACAGGCAGCTGTGCTTGTCATTGATGGCAAGATCAGAGTATGCAGCAATGGAAAAATAGGGACAATGTAAGCCCGGGAGGAGAAGTGACAGTGATCTTTGGATCCCATTGAGAATTCCCGATGAATGTCATATCTAAGCCTGAGGTCCGACCAGCGTTGGATCCAGGAGAACCTACATGTCCTTTAAAGAGCAAGGTGAAGCGGGGTTATGAAATCCCAAAGGCAGGAGGATATTTTTGGATACCGAGAGTTGGAAGAGTCGAGACTCTTCATCATCAGGAGTCCCAGAATCGAAAAATGTGAAACACTAAAATCCTGAAAGCAGGAGGACAGTTTTGGATACTGGGAGTTGGAAGAGTTGAGAATCTTCATCATCAAGAGCCCTAGAATCGCAAAATGTGAAACACCGAAATCCCGAAAGTAGGAGGATAGTTTTGGATACTGGGAGTTGGAAGAGTCGAGGCTCTTCATCATCAGGAGTCCCGGAATCGCGAAATGAAAAACCCTGAAAACCCAAAATAGGAACATCGACCGAAGGTTCTGATACCGGGGATTGGAGGAGTCAAGAGTTGAGACTCTTCAACATAGGAGTCCCAAATTGTCGAAATGTGAAATGATGAAAATCTTGAAATAGGCACATCAACCAGAGTTTCGGATACCGGGAGTTGGAGGAGTCAAGAGTCGAGACTCTTCATTACAGGAGTCTCGAAGTCGCGAAATGAGAAACACCGAAACAACTTTTTGTGTATATTTTGGATACTGAGAGATGGAGCGTCAAAACACTTCATCACAAGGAATGCCAGAATGTGAAAAACACCTTTTGGTGTTGGTTTCGGATATCGAGAGTTGGAGTGTCGAAACACTTTGCAATAGGAATGTCGAAATGATGAAACACTGAAATGCATTTTCGAATAAGGCTATGGTTACATCGTCGAAGAGTTGTAGAGAAGAGATTGAAGAGACAAGCTCCATTTCAGAGTTTGGGACATGGAGAGTCGAGACAAATCATCACAGAATCCCCGAAACATGAAATGTGAAATACATGTTCAGAATTGGCCCTTGGTCATAACCCATGGTCACATAGACGAAGGCTCAAGGGAGGAGGTAGCACGAAGCTAATCTACATTTCGGATATCACGACTTGGAGAGTCAAGATGCCTCACCACAGGGATGCTGAAAGGTTGAATTGTGAAATGGTGAAATAAGCGTGAGACCCATCATTTATGATCCAACAGTGCAGGTTATTCATGAATATGATCGAAGGGCTACTGTTGCTCTTCACAGTTAATCGATCAGTGGAAATTAAGTTGCTAAAGTGGTCTTTGGAGGTTCACAGTGTAACTTCTAGAAACCACTGATGGTTTCTACTAGAGGACTCGAAGAGACTTCTGTGTGATTGCCAGAGGAGCTGAAGAGTCTCAAGGAATCTACCAATGGAATGAAGACTATTCGTAGAGGCAATTGATAGATGGATGAACATTGAAGCCTATAATTTCAACAAAGAGGATGATCTTGACTGTAACAGATAAGACAAAGAGTCTCGACTATTGGAAAGGCTAAGGAATCTCATCATAATACCCAGTGATGATGGACACCTGGGTTTAACAGCCAGAGAAGATGAAGAGTTGCAATGATAAATAGGCTGAGCACTCGACATGAAGAGAATGCAGAAGCATTGCAGACAGGGCATGCACAAGGTGCACATAGACTATAAGAAGGTAGAAGAAAGAAGATATGGTTGTTGTTCTTGAGAGGGATTTAGGATTGTAGAAGGAGGAGTGCGCAACAGCTGAAATATAGAGAAGAGGAATGGTGCATTGAATGGACATGGCGCACAGAGCATAAAAGGCAAAAGCATAAAAAGCGCAAGGCATGTGTGCAAAAACATAGTGAGACACTAAAGGAAGGTTGAGGTTCTCTTGCAGATAAAAACAGAGGGTCAAAAATCACAAGAAGATGCAGACAGAGAGACACTGATACAGGAGAGAAGAGCAGAACATTGATAAGCCTAGTAAGCCAATGATAAACATTGTATCACTGTGATAAATTTATATATAGCAAACTTTATATTTTAGGGTGGAAGGGAGGTGTTAGGGAGTATTGTTGTCCTCAGAGGTTCAAGTGGGTGCTTGAACATAGGGAGTTGTAGCTTCCATCTGGTTGCAGCCAGAGAAACCAGGGTGGCAGGGTGTTGCAAGGGAGAACTGTTGTTCTCTGTTATACAGGTTGGTGCCCGTGTGACTGAAAGTTGGTGCTTCCATCCAGTTGGTGCTGGAACACTTAGGGAGTTGTTTCTTCCTTAAAGTGGGTGCTAGAGAAACCAGGGAGTTGGTGCTTCCTTCTAGTAGGTGCTAGAGAAAACAAAGAGTTGGCGCTCTCAACAAGTTGTAGCTTGCAAAATAGAGGTTGTAGCCTCATTATGAGTTGGTGCTCATAAGTATGATAATGTACAGAATGTAAAGATTACTTATCATATAAATAAGAAGAGGTTTTTACCCTTTATGGGTTACCTTAGGAAATATATGTCTCTGTATATTTCATATTTGTGAATGATGCTGAATGTTCTATTGCTTACTTCCCTGCATTATTGTGATTGTCATTCAGTGCTCTGCAAAGAGTTTAAAATAAGCATAATTGTTTAAGCTCGGTAAAAACTGATTCTCCCCCCCTCCTCTCATTTGTCCAACAATTGGTATCAGAGCCGACCTCTTTTATCTAAAGGTAGATCCTAGAGCTTAAACATGTCAGGCCATGAAGGAAATTCAACCAATAAGGCCCCTCTGTTCAATGGAAAAAACTTTACCTTTTGGAAAGTTAGAATGAGAACCTACATAATGGCTTTAGGTGCAGATGTCTGGGATGTGGTAGATACTGTTTATGTAAAGCCAGTTGTACTAGCTAATAAGGATGACAAGATAGAATTTAGATTCAACGCTAAGGCTATGAATGCTATCTTGAGTGGGCTTGCAGAAGCAGAATTTGTAAAAGTTATGCACCTAGGAACTGTCAAAGAAATGTGGGACAAAATCATTAGCAGTTATGAAGGTAATGAGAAGGCAAAGGATGCCAAGCTTCAAACCTATAGAGTACAGTTTGAACAGTTGAAGATGAAAGAAGATGAAACTATTGGAAAATACTTTCTGAGAGTTGAAGAACTGGTAAATGCAATGAAATCACTTGGTGAAAAAATTGAGAAACCTTCTTTAGTTCAGAAAATTTTGAGATCTTTATCATATAGGTTCAACCCGAAGGTCTCTGCTATAGAAGAACTTAATGATCTAAAAACCTTGGAGTTTGATCAACTTCTAGGAACATTGACTGCATATGAAATGAGAATAGTTAAAGATAAACCCACCTCCATAGACGCATCATTTAAGGCAGAAAAGAATGAGGATTCTGAGCCTGATGAAGTTGAAGAAAAATTTGTGAATAGACTAAAGAAGGGATCGGGAAAATACAAAGGTAAATTTCCCTTCAAATGTTTCAACTGCGGAAATATTGGTCATTTTTCAAATAAATGTCCTCACAAAAGAAATGATCAGACATGTGATGATGAGGAGAAGCACAAACACATAAATTTATTTAAAGAGAATAATTTTAAGAAGAAAATTCTTTGTGTAAACAATGATGATGATCCTTCAGATGATGAAGACAATGACTCCTCTATTGAATATAAACTAAATGAGTTCATACTTATGGCCAAAGAGGACTATGATAATAAAAGCATAGGAAGTGAGGCCAGTGAAGAAGAAGTTGTGGTTGATATGGAAGGATTACTAATCAGTGCATTGGAAGAGATTGACAGACTTAGAATTAAGAACAGAAAGCAAAAAAAATTACTAATACAGTTCGAGAAAGACAGTAAACAGCCTGATGAAGACTTTGCCCTGCTAAAAGTGGAATTAGAAGAGGCAAAGAAAATAGAGGACATTCTGAAACAACAGTTATCAGAAAAGAAGGCAAGATGTAAAGCTCTGGAAGAAGATGTAGTGAAAACTAGAAAAGAGTTGGAGAGGTTTCAAGCCTTTTATCATCAGAATCTGTCAAGTATCAAATCCTCAGAAGGATTAGCCACCATTCTGAATTAGCAAAGGAATCCAAAGATGAAAACTAGTTTGGGTTATGAAGAGGGATCAAGTAGTGGTCAGCCAAGACACAAAGAACCTATCAAGTTTTTCAAATCCTCAAACATTGACAACAGTCACTCTGCAGAAACAAAGAAAGAAAATAAACCACCAAGAAGAAATGAAAGAAAAAGTACCAGAACCGAATCTATAGATGAGAGAAATTATCGGCATGAAAGAAATCGACCTCCTCAAAGAAGACAAACTTTTTCGAGGTACCAACATTTTTTTTATGGGTATTGTTTCTTTTGTTCTAACTTTGGTCATAAAGCTGTAAATTGTTCTTTAAAATTAAATTATGAGCAATCAAGACATTCAAGGTATAGATATTTTCCACAACAAAGAATGAGACAGCCAATAACAAATCACCATAGACTGCAAATCACTTGATGGATGGGAAAAGGACATAGGTTAAGCATAACAATCATTATGATCCTTTATTCGACGAACCAGAGTGTTACATCTGTCATAACTATGGACATAAATCTATTGACTATCACTTAAGAAACTATGAACTAGATTTGAATTCCCCTACTGAAAATGTCAAGGTTTGGAAGAAGAAAGAAAGTGAAAAGTGTGGATTAGTGTTGTCATATCAAAGACAAACGAACCCTTGGTATATAGATAGTGGATGCTCCAAACATATGACGGGAGACAAAGGTAAGTTTATATCTCTAAGTGAAAGCAAATTAGGAAACGTAACCTTTGGAAGTGATGCTCTAGGTAAAATAAAGGGTAAAGGGATGGTGAGTTTAAGTAATGGAAAAAGAAAATCCCAAGATGTTCTGCTTGTAGATGGGATGAAACATAATATGCCCAGTGTAAGCCAAATGTGTGACAGAGGATGTGAAGTGATGTTCATGTCCAAGGACTGCAAGATAAAGTCTGTAAACTCAGGACAAGTGGTGGCCCAAGGCATAAGGACAAAAAATAATGTATATGTGTTGAAAGAAGATAGAGAAGAGTGTCATCTAAAAAAACATGATGAAAAATGGTTATGGAATAGGAGACTTGGACATCTAAACTTTGACCACTTAATCAAGCTCAAAAATCTTGAGGCAGTAAAAGATCTTCCAAGAATATTAAAGCCCCAAGATTCTATGTGTAAACCCTGCCAAGTAGGAAAACTAACCAGGACACAGTTTAATTCCAAGAGCTCTACTTCAACAGATAAACCACTCCAACTACTTCATATGGATTTATGTGGACCATCAAGACAAGAAGGCACAGGTAAAGAAAACTACTTCATGGTGATTATTGATGATTACTCCAGAATTACTTGGGTTGCTTTTCTCAAGGAAAAAGCTAAAGCATTTGAGAAGTTTAAAAAAATTAAGGCTTTAACTGAGAATGAAACAGACAAGAGGTTAAAGGCAGTAATATCATACAAAGGAGGAGAATTTATGTCAAGTGTTTTCAAGGAATTCTATGATAAGTATGGGATCAAGAGAGAATACACTATCCCAAGAACTCCACAAAAAAATGGAGTAGTTGAGAGGCAAAACAGAACAGTGCAACAAATGACCAGGCCAACGATGAATGAGAAGAACATTGGTCAAACCTACTAGGTAGAAGAAGTACACACATCAGTCCATGTTCTTAACAAATCCCACCTCAGACCACAAAGTGACAAGACACCTTATGAACTGTGGTATGGGAGACCTGCTTCAATCAAACACTTCAAAGTCTTTGGGAGTAAATGTTACATAAAGAATAATGATGAAAACCTTGGAAAATATGATGACAGGGATGATGAAGGTATCTTCTTAGGGTATGCTACAAACAATAAAGGATACATATGCTATAATAAGAGGCTGCATAAAATGGTTGACTCTATTGATGTAAAAGTTGATGAAGGAATTCCAAGAAGAGAGGTGTATAAAAATGATTCTTCTACAGAGGACACAACTGAAGCTGAAGATGAACAGGTCCAAGAATCAAAAAACAAAGACTCTAAATCAGATGTAGACACAGATACTTAGATAGACTCAAATCAGCAGACAACTTCAAACTCCTCCTCCAGAATCACTCAAAAGAATCATCCTGCAAGTCAGATAATTGGTGAAAAAGACAAAGGTGTACAAACCAAGAGAAAGATAGTCAAAAACACTGAACAATCACATATAGCTTTCATATCCATGCTAGAACCCAAGAATTTTAATGAATCTAGCAAATATGACCATTGGGTTAAAGCAATGAATGTTGAACTTGATCAGATTGAGAAAACCAATACGTGGGAAATGGTTCATAGATCCGAAGGTAAAAATATCATTGGTTCCAAATGGATCTTTAAGAATAAGTTGAATGAGCAGGGATAAGTTATCAGGAACAAACCAAGATTGGTCTGTAAAGGCTATGCTCAAATAGAAGGACTGGATTTTGATGAAACATTTGCACCCATAGCAAGATTAGAAGCTATCAGAATATTTCTTGCCTATGCTTGTCATAAAAGGTTTAAAGTCTATCAAATGGATGCCAAGTCATCTTTTCTAAATGGAGATTTAAATGAAGAAGTCTATATGGAACAACCAAAGGGTTTCGAACTGTCTAATAACCATGACTTAGTATGCAAGCTGAAGAAAGATTTATATGGGTTAAAACAAGCCCCTCATGCCTGGTATCAAAGATTGTATATGTATCTCAAAGACAAAGGGTTCAAGAGAGGAACAATTGAAAACAATCTATATATCAAAATAGAGGATAATGATTTGCTCATTGTGTTGGTCTATGTGGATGACATCATATTCAGATGTAATAAGGATTCATTGGAACAATGGTTTTCTTATCCCATGGAGTCTGAGTTTGAAATGTCTATGATAGGTGAACTATCATTTTTTCTTGGTTTACAAATTACTCAGAGATCTGAAGGGATGTTCATTTCTCAAGAAAAATATCTAAGAGAAATGTTGAAAAGGTTTAAAATGGAAGATTCTAAACCTGTGGGCACACCTATGGTTATTGGGTGCAAATTAAGCAAGGATGATGACTCACCTGATGTTGATCAAATTTCATATAGGTCAATGATCGACAGTCTACTGTACATCACAACATCTCGTCCAGACATAATGCATGTTGTTGGGATGGTAGGAAAATATCAGTCTGCACCAAAATAGAGTCATTTGCTAGCTGTCAAAAGGATATTTAGATATTTGAAAGAAACAATGAACTATGGCCTATGGTATCCTAAGAATCAGAATTTTCAATTGTTAGTCTACTCAGATGCTGATTGGGCTAACTACGTGGATGAAAGGAAAAGCACGAGTGGAGGTGCGTTCTTCTTAGGATATTCTCTAGTAGCATGGTTGAGTAAAAAACAAGGTTCCATTTCTTTATCAACTACAGAGGCAGAGTACATTGTTGTTGCTACCTGTTGCACTTAGGTATTATGGATGATTCAAAAACTTGTAGACTTGGAGGTAAAATACACTACACCGATCCCAATTCATTGTGATAACACTAGTGCCATCAGTGTGTCCAAGAATCCTGTATTCCACTCCAAGACCAAGCATATTCCCATAAAATACCATTTTCTGAGAGAGCAGGTCACCAATCAGATTGTTCAGGTCCATTACATTCCAACCACAGAACAAATTGCAAACATCTTTACTAAACCCCTAGCCAAGACACCATTTGAATATCTCTGACAGAAGTTGGGTGTCATCCCGTCTGAGACCTAAGAGAGTTCATCCTATTAGGGGGAGTTTTGTATTGATTGAATATCTGATACCTCCTAAAAATACTACAACAACTTAGGGGGAGCATGTTTTCTTTGACATTGATGTCAAAGGGGGAGAAAAGGAGTGGTTTGGACTAGATGCTATAGTTGGAAGTCCAAACAGATTAGCATAGTCATTCAGGGTTACCATCATTGCCAAAGGGGGATATTGTTGGCATGTTTACAGGTAGGTGTGCTTGTCATTGATGGCAAGATCAGAGTATGCAGTGATGGAAAAACAAGGACAATGTAAGCCTAGGAGGAGAAGTGACAGTGATCTTTGGATCCCATTGAGAATTCTCGATGAATGTCAGATCTGAACCCGAGGTCTAATCGACGTTGGATCTAAAAGAACCTACACGTCCTTTAAAGAGAAAGGTGAAGCGAGGTTACGAAATCCTGAAGGCAGGAGGATAGTTTCAGATACCGAGAGTTGGAAGAGTCAAGACTCTTCATCATCAGGAGTCCCAGAATCATGAAATGCGAAACACTGAAATCCCGAAAGAAGGAGGACGATTTTGGATACTAGGAGTTGGAAGAGTTGAGACTCTTCATCATCCAGAGTCTTGGAATTGAAAAATGTGAAACACCAAAATCTCGAAAGAAGGAGGATAGTTTCAGATACCGGGAGTTGGAAGAGTCAAGACTCTTCATCATCAGGAGTCCCAGAATCGTGAAATGTGAAACCCTGAAAACCCCAAACGGGCACATCGACCGGAGGTTCGGATACCGGGAGTTGGAGGAGTCAAGAGTCGAGACTCTTCAGCAAAGGAGTCCCGAAGTGCCAAAATGTGAAACGCCAAAAATCCCAAAACAGGCACATCAACTGGAGTTTTGGATACCCAGAGTTGGAGGAGTCAGGAGTCGAGACTCTTCATCACAGGAGTCCCGAAGTCACGAAATGAGAAATGCCGAAACACCTTTTTGTGTAGATTTCAGATACCGGGAGATGGATCATCAAAACAGTTCATCACAAGGAATGTTGGAATGCCAAAATGCCGAAATGCGAAAAACACGTTTTGGTGTTGGTTTCGGATACCGGGAGTTGGAGTGTTGAAAACCTTTGCAACAGGAATGCTGAAATGATGAAACGCCGAAATGCATTTTTGAATAAGGTTATGGTCATCGCTAGTGGTCACATCATCGAAGAGCTATAAATAAGATCTCGAAGAGACAAGCTCCATTTCATAGTTTGGGACATGGAGAGTCGAGACTGCTCATCACAGAATCCCCGAAATGTGAAATGTGAAATACATGTTTAGAATTGGCCCTTGGTCATAACCCATGGTCACATCAACGAAGGCTCAAGGGAGGAGGTAGCATGAAGATAATAACCATTTCGGAGATCGCGACTTGGAGAGTTGAGATGCCTCACCACAGGGATGTCGAAAGGTCGAATTGTGAAATGGTGAAATAAGCGTGAGACCCATCATTTATGATCTAACGGTGCAGGTTATTCAGGAATATGATCGAAGGGCTACTATTTCTCTTCACAATTAATCGATTAGTGGTGATTCAGTTGCTGAAGCGGTCTTTGGAGGTTCACAGTGTAACTACTAGAAACCATTGATGGTTTCTACCAGAGGACTCGAAGAGACTTCTATGTGATTGTCAGAGGAGCTAAAGAGTCTCAAGGAATCTGCCAGTGGAATGAAGACTGTTGGTAGAGGAAATTGATAGATGGATGAGCGTTGAAGAAAGTAATTGAAACAAAGAGGATGAGCTCAATTGTGACAGAGAAGACAAAGAGTCTCGACTGTTGGAAAGGCTAAGGAATCTCATCATAACACCCAGTGATGATGGACACATGGGTTTAACATCTAGAGAAGCTGAAGAGTTGCAATGATGAACAGGCAGATAACTTGACATGAAGAGCATGCAGAAGCATTGTGCACAGGGCATGCACAAGGTGCACAGAGACTATAAGAAGGTAGAAGAAAGAAGAGATGGTTTTTGTTGTTGAGAGGGATTTAGGAGTGTAGAAGGAGGAGTGTGCAGAAGATGAAATACAAAGAAGAGGAATGGTGCATTGAATGGACATGGAGCACATAGAATAAAAGGCAGAAGCACAGAAAGAATAGGGCATGTGTGCAACAAGACAGTGAGACACTAAAGGAAGGCTGAGGTGCTCTTGTAGAGAAAAACATAAGATCATAAATCGCAAGAAGATGCAGACGGAGAGACACTGATACAGGAGAGAAGAGCAGCATAATAGAACAATGATAAGCCTGGTAAGCCAATGATAAACATTGTATCACTGTGATAAATTTATATATAGAAAACTTTATATTTCAGGGTGGAAGGGAGGTGCTAGGGAGGACTGTTGTCCTCATAGGTTCAAGTGGGTGCTTGAACATAGGGAGTTGTAGCTTCCATCTGGTTGCAGCCAGAGAAACCAGGGTGGTAGGGTGGTGCAAGGGAGAAATTTTGTTCTCTATTATAGAGGTTGGTGCCTGTGTAACTAGAAGTTGGTTCTTCCATCCAGTTGGTGCTGGAACACTTAGGGAGTTGGTGCTTCCTTCAAGTGGGTGATAGAGAAACTAGGGAGTTGGTGCTTCCTTCTAGTAGGTGCTAGAGAAAACAGAGAGTTGGTGCTCTCAGCAAGTTGTAGCTTGCAAAATAGAGGTTGTAGCCTCATTATGAGTTGGTGCTCATAAGTATGATAATGTACAGAATGTAAAGATTACTTATCATATAAAGAAGAAGAGGTTTTTACCCTTTATGGTCTTCCTTAGGAAATATCTGTCTCTGTATATTTCATATGTGTGAATGATGTTGAATGTTCTATTGCTTACTTCCCTACAGTATTGTGATTGTCATTCAGTGCTCTACAAAGAGTTTAAAATAAGCATAATTATTTAATCTCGGTAACAACTGATTCACCCCCCCCTCTTAGTTGTCCAACAAACCATGCTATAAATCTTTTATAGTAATCAACCAACCCCATAAAAGATCTGACTTCTAAAACATTCTTGGGTGTTGGACATCCTCTAATGGATTCTATATTCCTAGGATCCGCTGCTATACCTTGCTATGAAATAATGTGATTTAAGTAATGGATTTTTTCTTGATAAAAAGAACACTTACTCATCTTGGCATATAACTGATGTTCCCTCAACAATTACAATACCAATCTTAGGTGATGTTCATGCTCCTGTTTAGACTTAGAATAGAAAAGTATGTCGTCCATGAATACTATGACAAACTTATTCAAGTAATTTATGAATATGCCACTCATTAAGCACATAAATACAACTGGTGCATTGGACAATCCAAATGGCACCACTACAAGTTCATAATGCCCATACCTGGGTCTAAAAGCTCTCTTATGGATATATTCTTCTTTGATTCTTACCCGATGGTTTCCTGATCTCAAGTCTATCTTGGAGAATATATTTTCCCCTCTTAGCTGATCAAAGAGGTCATCAATTATGGATAAAGGTTAATTTTTCTTTATTTTAGACTTATTCAGTTGTCGAAAGTCAATACACAACCTCAATTTTCCATATTTCTTTTTGACAAAGAGTACGCATACTCCCCAAGGTGAGACGCTTGGGCGTATGTACCCTTTCTTCAGTTGGTCCTCCAAATGCATTTGTAATTCTTTTAAATCTTGTGTGCTCATTCTGTAAGGTGGTTTTGACACCGGTGGATCTCCTGACACTAAGTCAATAGAGAAATATATTTCCCTTTTCGGTGGAAATCTTGGTATTTCTTGGAATACATCCTCGAATTCTTATCATACTAAGAAATCTTCAAGGCTTGGCCCCTTTGTCTTTTATGGCTCCTCCACATGGGTTGCATACAACTAGCACCCTTTTTTGAAACATTTCTTCAGTTGTAAGGCATAAATATCCTTTATAAAGATGGGTCTTGGTACACCTTTCACAGTGCTCTTTTTTCCATCTCCATCAACACATGTAAAATTATTGCTATGACAGTCTAGGAAAACATGATTCTTTTCCAACCAATCCATTCCAATTAGAATATCATAAGACCCCAATGGTATGATATTCATATCAACATTAGTATTCACAACATTAAGGCTTAGGGAACAACTTCTAACCATATCATGGATTCTCCTTTTGGTTTCAGTGGCTAGCTGAACCAAACTTGATTTACCAAGATTACTTTTCTACAAATGTAATATATCCATTATATTAGGATCAATGTAACAATGAATTTCTCCTGAATCAATCAAAATAGAAACAGGTTGATTAATGATCTTACCTTCCACCTCGATCATACTGGAATGGTGTTCTGCTTGTAAATCATCTAAGGATGCATAAATTCTTCCCATATCTTCAACTATTATAGCCTCTTGGATGTTGTGCCTGATCTTCACTCTGTCCTTTCTATGAGGGAAATCCTTGTATAGGTGATCTTCCTTGCATCCCCAACATTGAATTGGTGGTCTTCCCCTTTTTCCCAAGGAGTATTTTTTCTTGGATTCATCCTTAGCATACTCATCTTGCTGATTTTTATTAGGCTCACTTCTATTGAAAGGAGGTTTGAATCTCTTCTTCCTCTAATCAAAATTCTCCTTCTTCTTATCCTTCAAATATTTTTTCATAGACTCTCTGCCCTGACCTTGCTCATACAAGTACTTGGCCTTCCTGATGGTCTCAGTCAAGGTCTTGGGCTCATCATACCAAATTTTTTCTTTATAAAAGGATGGAAGTTCACTCAAAAAAATTTGTATTTTTATCTTTTCATTGTTTATGAACCCAACATACTTTAACAACCCCAAGAAATTCTTCTCATATTCTGGGATGGACATGCTTCCCAGCCCGAGTTCAAATAAATCTTGCATTTTCTTGTCGAAGAAATGCTCCGAGAGGTACTCCTTCTGAAAATGCTTCTTGAATTTCTTCTAGGTGATCCTATTCTCAATAACATGCTCAACTTGCTTCAGTTGATCCCACCACATAGAAACTTTCCCATGTAAGTGGTAGGTGGCAACTCCAGCTTCTAGATTTGATGAATGGTTGTGCAATTGGAAATGTCTCCTAGGTCCAAGCAACCATGGTTTGGCATCATCTTCCCTTTCTCTTTCACGATCAAAGGATGGTGGCTTGAGATTCCTCAGCTCTCCTTGCAAACTGTCCACCTCGTGTCTCCTTCTTTGATGCCTAATAAGAGACACCTATGGACTTCTTAAGGAATATTCAAATGCATAAAAATTTCTTGTTGAGTAAGGAGGTGAGTGGTGTCTATGAGCTCTGCTAACACTTTTCGAATAACCCACTCTTCCATGATCATCTCTTCTTTCATGATGTCTGCCTACTTCCTCTTGTATTGAGCCATCCTTTGATTTTCCTTGCAATGGATTTAAGATTTGTAGTACTCGATCATTTATCTGACTTTTCTCTCTCATCAGCCTCTCATTTTCTTCCTTGTATCTCTGCACTTCTATTTTTAGGCTTCTCACAGTTTATAGCAATGTTTCTTGCTCCCCTCGAAACTTGGGTCCGTTGGATTCTGTCTCTGCATTGCCAATTTTGGAATTCTAGACTTTGGCCTCTTTTTCATGCATGGAGGCTCCCTCGCTTTCTTCCATTTCTTCAATACACATTTTGAGATGATATGTTTAAATCCCTTAATTCTGCAAAATTTTCAAGTGCCCATTTTTTTATAGTTAAGCATATAACGAACAAAATTTCCCAAACCAAAATGCTACAGGCCCCTTTAATTCATGACGAATACATATAAATAACACTTCCATGTTATCCCATGGTCAATATAGAAATAAACTCTACATATGTGCTTCCTTCAAACCACTTTCCCAAGTGACCATGACTCGAAACTATGGGCCAAATCCTTCCTTAGCACCTTTCCTTCTTCAAAAACAAAATTTGGCCATTATCCCTTTTTCCTCCACCCTTCAATTGCATAAGACCATGGATATGACTTTGCGGTTAGCTGAAAAGTGCTTATTCGAAGCTCTGAGACTTATGTGGAAGTCTCACCTATACCACACATCATACTTCTCAAATGTTGAATTAGCAGATCTCTTCGAGGCTTCACGCTTCATGGTTCTAACCACAACATACTCGAAAATTTTTGAACCACTGGACCTCTGAACTCTAGGAGTCTCGTCAGCACTATGCATCAATACTATTACACGTCAAGAGTCATGGAGATGACACATGCTACAAACTATGAGCGACACTTGTCAAGTAATAATCGACACAAAGGTTTTGTGAACAACATAAAACAGGATGACACATGGCATGTATTAGATAGGTCCACGTCACCCTAGGTGATGTCATCCCTCCACATCACTCCAATGCTCCGGTCTTTGGGTCTTCGGAAGATATCTCACCAGAACACTTCGAAATCAAAGAACCATTGGACTCCCGAACCTCTTCTCTTTCTGTTGTCCATGTAGTACAACTGACATTGTGTAAGATGGTGACATGTGGCCCCCATGTGTCAGAATGCTAATGGTCCAACATGGCCATCAAACGTACTATTCCAACTGACATTTGGCATGACTAGGGGAGGTTCATGTCATGCCTGGTTATGTCATCACACCATGTCATACCCCATGCTCCAACACTTCATAGCTTTGGGCTTCGGTGAATTCCTTGACTCAACACCATGTTCCTCTTGAATGTCAAATCCCCGAACTACCAAAACCTTGTACGGTTGATCTAGAGACATGTGACCTTGTTAATTGAATGATCTAGATGAGCTTTAGACTTGAGAACTTTGGATTTTTTTCACTACTGAACACCACCACACCCCCGGAATGATGAACACTGAATTATGAACCCTCACTATTATTCTGACACATGTCCTCGAATGTGAACAGTACAAATTTAATCTATATTTTGGGACTTCGATAGATTTCTTCCCAACAAATTAAGGGCTCACTTCTCCCGGAGTTTCGAACCTTTGAACTTCCATGAGATCTATGACTCACACTCGCTAGTACACATATCAAAGGACTGGAGTCTAATCTCCTTTACTGTGCTTCACATCCTGATTTGTTCTTGATCCAATGGTCCAAATCCATCCTCTCAGTGATCTATGATGTAGATTCACTCTAGAACTTTAGAGCATCTGGGATTTTACCTCCCTTTTCATCAAGACTTGTCATGTGCCAAAGCCACGAAGTTTGAAGGACTTCGGGGCATAATGACTCTGCACCTTCTCAAGATCCGATAGATGTAAGGGATATGACTTCTCTCAAATAGATCCAACGGTCCAAAACTAACTTGATCCTATTGTGGTGATCACTCCCGAGTTTGAAAGGGACGGTTACGATCTTCCAACCCCTTACCAAGGATCTTTGATCTTTTTCACGATCTATTTAGTGTTATTCCTTCTTAGCTTCATGACCTCCATGTATTAACTCAATCTCAACCATGAGATATTATCTAAAAGATCTATCCCATTCCAGCCCAGTGTCTCAACCTGGAGCTCTGATACCAAATTGTAGCACACCCAACCAGCCACAGGCCAGGCATGTTAGCTAAGGTTCCCTTCTCTGGACTAATTCGAGGAATGCTTGAGAGGTTTTCATGCATTGATCAAGATTTAGTCTAAGAATATAAATAATGAAGCATACGACATGCACAATAATACACAACAAGCATGCTTATTCTAAATATACATATATATCGAATTCAACGATAATTACATACACAACGAAACAATTCATACACAAAAAAATAATTCATACACATGTAATTAATACCATAACAAAGAGAACTTATATTTTATATAAGAAAACCACTGACTGACTGCAGACCAAGGATGCTCCACCCAACTGTAGACATTGTTGTTCCAAGTCTCAACAACATTGTCACCCCTGAGCCAGGGCTATAAATCCACAAGGACGGTTCCAGAGTGTTACTCAGTTTCCCAAACTAGTCAGCACTCAAGATCTCAAAGTCTTCTCCAACACTCACAACAATCCAAGTACCTAAATCTGTTCTACCTATCCCGCACCGCCCAAGAAAATAGACCCCCAGCCTTCTATGCCATGTAGTCCCTCAGACAGTCCTTCTCCTTCTAGGGCTCTAGTGTAGCTGGTCTAGAATATCCATGCTGGGAGTCTCAGGACTTGCATTTGTGAGCATAGTTGGACATATGCCAAACACCTCAGACATGCAAGCCTCAAATCATTGTTGGATTACACTAGAACTCTCTATAACCAATAATTCCATGGCTTCACTTCAGCAGTTTGTTTTCCTTTCGCGATACAAGACATGCATGGGGAAAATGTGTGAATGAAGAAAATGAATGGAGTGAAGACTCCATGAGAGAGGGTGAAAAATGAAAAATTAGGGTGAATGAACACATGAGGCAACCAACAAAAACACTGAAATGGGGACATGAATGAGAGTGAGCGAAGGACCAAAATGAATGAGAGAATTAGCCAATGGGAGAACCCCTTCACTAGACCAAGGATGTTTTTTTGTAATTCGCGGGGACCAAGAACCTATTGGCCTTCCCCCAAGAAGCTTACGTAACTAATTTCCTCCCCATTAAACAAACTGGGTAATTAAAACATGAAACAATCACTTATCCCCTCAATCCCCCTCTCTTATGGAATCATAGCCCCCTATAACTCTTGTCCTTGTCTATTTAGCAACCAACGAGGTATTTATTATTAATAATGATCAAACATTACATTTCTTAGGCACAATGGAATTTTAATAATTTTTTGGTAACTCTGGCCTCTCAGAAATGTAACAATACATTATTTAATATTGTGGCTCAAAACTCAGGGTGTTACATCTCCTCCCCCTTATTTTGGCATTGTCCTAAGTGCATATACCAAATAAGAATCAAAATTCCAAAATTTATTCAAAAAGATGTTGGTGCTCTACCTGCATGGCATATTCATGCTCCCAGGTAGCATCTTCAGAACCGTAGCAAGTCCGCTGAACTTTTACCAGCTCTATAACTTGAATCCAGAGTATTTTGACTTTTCTGTCCAATATTCGCACTGGCTGGACTTGAAAGTCTCCCTCTATCTCTGCCTAAATCAGATGCCAATCAATAATATGGTTAGGATCATGTACATATTTCCTTAGAAAATATAAATGAAATACATTATGCACATTCATGGAAACAGGCAATGCAAGCATGTATGCAACTGGATGTATTCCGTCCAATATCTCAAATGGACCACAGAATCTCGTAGCCATCTTTGTACAACTACCCAACTTGAAAGAGCTCTTCTTGGGCATTACTTTTAAAACAAGACACTCCCCCACTTTAAAATCTCTTTCTGTCCTATTCTTATTGGCATAAACTTTCTATCTATCCCAAGATGCTTTTAAATTCTACTTAATCTTAACCATCTGGTCTTCCATCTCCTTGAACAACTCTAGCCCAAGTAACACTCTATCTATTGGGTTGTCCCATCTTACTAGAGTACTACATTTCCTACCATACAAGGATTCAAATGGGCTCATATTCAATGAAGCTTGATACCAATTATTATATGCAAACTCAATCAAGTGCAATTAATCTTCCCACTTAGATGGCTTATCCATTACATACATTCTCAAGATGTCTTTGATTACTCGGATGACTCTATCTATCTTCCCATATGACTGTGGATGGTATGTTGTGCCAAAGTTCAGATTTGTTCCAAATCATTTAAACAACCCCTTCCAAAAATTTGAAGTAAACTTAGTGTCTTTTTCTGAAACAATTATCCTAGGTATCTCATGCAACCTAGTAATTTCCTTGATGTAAATTTCTGCAATATTAGTTGTTTTATGAGTTGTTTTTACAGGAACAAAATGAGAATCCTTGGTCAATTTATCAACCACTACCATAATTGAATCGTGTTTCCTTGTTGTCCTTGGAAACTTTGTTATAAAATCAATGGTTATTACTTCCCATTTCTTCTCTAGGATTGGTAATGGTTGTAGGAAAATCACTAGGTGTCAATGCTCAACCTTCACTCTTTGACATTCCATACATCTGGCAATGTAATAAAAAACATCCTTTTTCATCCCCAACCAAAAGAATTGGCTTCTTACTGCTGTAATTGTTTTATGGTAACCAGGATGTCCAACATATGGGACATTATGCATTCCCTTTAATACCAAATTCCTAAGTTCTCCAGAACTAGGAGCATAAATTCTATTTTTATGCATAAGTAACCCATCCTCCTTTATCTCATATTATTTCATTTTTTGTTGCACATCCTCTTGCTGCAATCTTTGTTTACCTGTAGTTAATGCTAATCTGTAACAACAACATCTAAGATTATGCAATTCAATTCTAATTGATGCATACTGATAGTTGTAGCATGCATGAGATGCACCCGTCTACTAAGTGCATCAACAACTTTGTTTTCTTTTTCATTGATATTCTTGATATCAAAGTCGTATTCACTTAAAAATTCGATCCATATTGTTTTCCTAGCATTCAAAGTTG
The DNA here is from genome assembly GCA_009831015.1 of Picea engelmannii. Classification (NCBI taxonomy): domain Eukaryota; kingdom Viridiplantae; phylum Streptophyta; class Pinopsida; order Pinales; family Pinaceae; genus Picea; species Picea engelmannii. The sequence goes on along the minus strand of ML780709.1, from coordinate 630,958 downwards.
GTTGTTAAAAAATATACTTCAGACCACTGTGGTCTGTTCTTAATTCGAATCTCTTTCCCATGAGATAATGCCTCCACATATTCAATGTGTGAACAATGGAAGCAAGCTCCAAGTCATGCATGGCATAGTTCCTCTCATTCTCTTTAAGTTTTCTGGACTCATAACAAATGTCATATCCATTTTGAGTGAGGACTCCACCAATTCCTTCCTTGCATGCACTTGTACATACCAAAAAAATTTCATTTCGGTCAACAATTTTTAGCACAAGCGCACTAGTGAGTAACTCCTTCAAAAAATTAAAGTTCTCTTCACATTCAGATGTCCATTCAAATTTAATTCAATTCTTTTTAAAAGAAGTGATGGGATAAGTGATCTTAGAGAACCCTGCTATAAACCATCTGTAGTAATCAACCAACCCCATAAAATATATGTCTTCTGAAACATTCATGGGCACTGGCCATCCCCTAATGGCTTCAATCTTCTCTCGATCCACTGCTATACCATGTTCCAAAATAATGTGCCCCAAGTAAAGGATCTTTTATTGATAAAAATAACACTTACTCATCTTGGAATACAAATGATGTTCCCTCAATACTTGAAATACCAATCTTAGGTGATGTTCATGCTCCTCTTCAGACAAGTATGTCATCCAGAAATAGTATGACAAACTTATCCAAGTTATTTATGAATATTACATTCATTAAGCACATAAATACAACTAGTGCATTGAACAATCCAAATGGCACCACTAGAAATTCATAATGCCTATACCTGATTCTAAAATCTCTCTTATGGATATCATCTTCTTTGATTCTTACCTAATGGTATCCTAATCTCAAGTCTATCTTGGAGAATATATTTTCCCCTCTTAGCTGATCAAAGAGGTCATTGATTCTGGGTAAAGGATACATGTTCTTTATTTTAGATTGATTCAATTGTTGAAAGTCAATACACAGCCTGAAGGTTCCATCTTTCATTTTGACAAAGAGTACAGGTGCTCCCCAAGGTGAAACACTTGGGCATATGTACCCTTTCTTCATTAGCTCCTCCAACTGCATTTGTAATTCTTTTAACTCTGGTGTACTCATTCTGTAAGGTGTTTTTGACACCGTGGAAACTCCTAGCACTAAGTGAATAGAGAAATTTATTTCCCTTTTCGGTGGCAACCCTATTATTTGTTGGAATACATCCTCAAATTCTTGTAGTACTGAGAAATATTCAAGGCTTGTCCCCTTTGTCTTTTCTGGATCCTCCACATGGATTGCATACAACTGGCACCCTTTTCTGAAACATCTCTTCAGCTGTAAGGCCGAAATATCCCTTATAGAGATGGGTCTTGGTACACCTTTCAAAATGTTATGTTTTCCATCTCCATCATGACATGTAAAAGTATTTCTATGATAGTCTAGGACAACATGATGCTTGTCCAACCAATCCATTCCAATTAGAATATCATAAGACCCCAATGGTATGATATTCAGATAATCATTAGTATTCACACCATTAAGGCTTATGGAATAACTTTTGACCATATCATGGATTTTCCTTTTGGTTTCAGTGGATGGCTGAACCAAACTTGATTTCCCAAGCTTACTTTTATCCAAATGTAATCTATCCACTATTTTAGGATCAATGTAACAATGACTTGCTCCTAAATCAATTAAAATAGCAACAGGTTGATTAAATATCTTACCTTCCACCTCGATCATATTGTACCAATGTTCTGATTGTCGATCATCTAAGGCTGCATAAATTATTCCCATGTCTTCGACTATTATAACCTCTTGGATGTTGTGCATGGTATTCACTTTGTCCTTTGTGTGAGGGAAATCCTTATACAAGTGATCTTCCTTGCATCCCCAACATTGAATTGGTGGGCTTCCTCTTTTTCCCAAGGAGTCTTCTTTCTTGGATTCATCCTTAGCATACTGGTCTTACTGATTTTTATGAGGCTCATTTCTATTGAAAGGAGGTTTGAATCCCTTCTTCCTATGATCATACTTCTCCTTCTTCTTATCATTCGAAGATTTTTACATGGACTCTCCGCCCCGACCTTTCTCATACAAGTACTTGGACTTCCCGATGGTCTCATTCAAGGTCTTGGGCTCATCATACTGAATCTTTTCTTTATAAAAGGACGGAAGTCCACTTAAAAAACTATGTATTTTTACCTTTTCATCGTTTATAAACCCAACATACTTTAACAACCCCAAGAAATTCTTCTCATATTATTCCATGGAATGCTTCCCAACTTGAGTTCAAATAAATCTTGTATTTTCTTGTCGTAGAAATGATCTAAGAGGTACTCCTTCTGAAAATACTTCTTGAATTGATTCCAAGTGATCCTATTCTCATTAACATGCTCAACTTGCTTTAGTTGCTCCCACCACATAGAAAATTTCCCATGCAATTGGTAGATGGAAATTCTAGCTTCTAGATTTGATGAAAATTTGTGCAATTAGAAATATCTCTTGAGTCCAAGAAACCATGCTTCGACATCATCTTCCCTTTCTCTTTCATGATCAAAGGATGGCATCTTGAGATTACTCATCTCTCCTTGCAAACTATCAACCTCATGTCTCCTTCTTTGGTGCCTAACAAGAGACACCTCTAGACTACTTAAGGAATATTCAGATGCATAAAAAATTCTTGCTGAGTAAGGAGGTGAGTGGTGTCTATGAGGTCTGCTAGAACTTCTAGAATAACTCACTCTTCCATGATAATCTTTTATTTCACGATTCCTTCCTCCTTCATCTTGTCTTGATCCATCCTTGGATTGTCCTTACAGTTGATTTAAGCTCTGCAGTGTTCGAGAATTTATCTAACTTTGGTCTTTCATCAACCTCTCATTGTCTTCCTTGTGTCTTTGCACTTCTAGTTTCATGCTTCTCAGAGTTTCTAGCAATGTTTCTTGCTCCCCTCATCCCTTGCGTCCATTGGATTTTGTCTCTGCATTGCCAATTCTGGTATTCTAGACTTCGAACTCTTTTTCATAGTTGGAGGCTCCCTCACCTTCTTCCATTTCTTCAATATGCATTCCGAGCTGATATGTTTAAATCCATTAATTCTGCAAAATGTGCAAGTAACCATTTTTTCATATTTAAGCATATAACGAACAAAATTTTCCAAACCAAAATGGTACATGCCCCTTTAATTCATGACGAATAGATATAAATAATACTTCCATGTTATCCCTTGGTCGATATAGAATTCAATTTTGTATAGGCGCTTCCTTCAAACGACTTTCCCAAGTTACCATGACTCGAAACCGTGGGCCAAATCCTTCCTTGGCGCCTTTCCATATTCAAAAACAAAATTCGTCCATTATCATTTTTCCCTTCATCCCTCAATCGCATAAGACCACGTCTATGACCCTACACTTAGCCAAAAAGTGCTTATCCGGAGCTCCGGGACTTTGGGGCTCCATAAGTTTCACCTATACCACGCATCATACTTCCCGAACATCGAACTAGAAGAGCTCTTTGGTGACATGGGACCCTCTTCAAGTAGTGATTTGAATGCTAAAGTATACACAAGTATACACACCCTGTCCCCCTATATATTTGATATATTAAGAAATAACTAATGTATATCCAACTTAACTCAATATCTATCATGTGTGGACAAGGATCACGGCTTAACTTCGTATCTATCATGTCTGGAGAGGGATCAAGTCCATCAAGGTGAAAACCTTTTTTAGTTTGAAAAAACTTGATAAAATGTTTTCACCTCAAGGGATTTGATCCCTTTTGGTACATGATGGATCGAGAATTAATATGGATCTACAATGGAGGTTAAAATATTTCAATGGTGCATTGGTAAGTATGAGGGAGATGTGTAGTTCGTTTGGTTCTCAACATGGAGTGTGTGTGTGTGTGTGTGTGTGTGTGTGTGTGTGTGTATCTCTCTCTCTCTCTCTCTCTCTCTCTCTCTCTCTCTCTCTCTCTCTCTCTCTCTCTCTCTATATATATATATATATATATATATATATATATATATACATACTGTCATTGACTGTGTGTGATTTT
>ML780709.1:616592-626890 GCA_009831015.1 Picea engelmannii | reverse complement strand
TACTCTGTTGCTTAATGTTCTTTTTGGTGTGTGGTTTTACATAAATAAGTTGATTATGTATACGGGTTTTAATATATACCAAGCCCTTTAGAAAAGCATTAGTTTAGTTTTTAATGTAACACATATTTTTATATATTCGTCTACCTGTCCTTTTAGAAAAAAAAGTAAAATTATAACAAATCAATATTCTACCATTGAACCATAACCAAAGCGACAGATCCCTCCATAAGTACAAAATTAAAGCAACAAAAAATCCTTGATCTTTTCGTCATCTTCTTTAGTTTGTATTTATTTGGGAACAAGATTTGTCTACGAGTCAGTCAAATAGTGAAACACAAAACGAGTCATTAAATTAGTTATTTTGAAGAAAAAATAACTATAATCACATTTAAGGCCTTGAAAAACCTCAAGACACTCTGTTAGCACCAGAATTCAACTTTGGATTGCTTCAGAGGTAATCCCAATACAGATCAGTATTTTATGTCACAGGTTGGTTATAAAAAAGGTCAAATGGGCACAATCTCAAAAAAATATCGTCTTAACTCAAAAGAGTGGAATGATATGCACAAGAAGGTGAAGATAGGTTTAACTTCAATCAGTAGGTTGTAGTAAGGATGAGTAGGAGGAAGACTTCAATGAAGAATGTAGAGGTATGCCATGAACATTAGGCTTTCCAGCAGCCTAAGGAAGAAAAACTTAAACACAAGGTGTTATTCAATTCAAATTTCAAAGGAGCTAAAAGAAATTATAACAACACTATAATCAAAATTTCATCATAATGTAGTCACAATAATTCAAGTGAATCAGTAAACCATGAAATCTTTCAGTATCGGAGGGAGACAAGAGGGAGAAAGAAAGATGACTTTCATTAAACAAGAAATCTCAGATTACAAAGCATAACCAGAGAACCAGAGTGTTCATTAAAACTTTACAAATAGGGAGCTTTTCTCTACCATCAACCTTAGCAAAATATCAAAATTGAGTATTTATACTCAGAGAACTGCCACCAACAGGAGTGTGACCTGGATACTATAATAAAAGCTTCAGGTATGCATCTTCTTCTGTCAGGCTGCACTTGCACTCTTATGTTAGATGCAAGGTTAGATGAGTATGGGCTTCACAAGAAAATCCATTACAGGGAACTTTCGGCTGACAGTATGCCCTCCAAGACCATATTTTCCATACTTTCCATTTGTGTAGTGAAACAAGGTTTCAACCACCTTCCCCATTTTCAATAACTACTTTCATCATGATCAGGGCGAGACATGACACCCATGAATGTCTCAGGAGAGCTCACTACTGCTTTGAGTCAATTATGGCACCTCGAAGTCACGCGGATATTTCTCTGTGACCAACTCGAGAGCTTTGATCATTTGCGCAACTCCCTTTCATCTAGCCCTGGGCTGCGATCATGTGCTTAATTCTTGGGTGCTTCGAAATTTTGTGTTTCCCGAGCCTGCATTGTGATCTTGCCGAAATTTATGAGTCACGAAAGTGCAATGGTATGGATTGGGCGACACTTATCCCTTTGCATCGGATGACCCTGCTAAATATCGACACTTCGAGACCTTGGGCAGTCAAAATTTCTCACTTCAGTTCCCCAAAATGACTTTCTGTCTACTGATCTTGCACCATGTGTCTTTCTGGATTGGACGGTCAAGATCATTTTGGGACTTCGCGTGTCCTAAGTATTCAAGACTCTACCCCCCTACTTTCTCGACTTGTGAAATTGTGAAAAGTTGATCCATCGGTCCAGATATATCCTTTGATCAACGAATGCGATCTTATCACGATTTCCCATTTCGCGAGTTCTGATGACTTGCTCCTTGACCGCTTCATCTCGTGAAACCATGAAATGCTAATCTTGCACCACATGTCCTCCCCTATACCAATGCCTAGGATTGAACTTGCAATTTCGGACCTTTGTTTGACTCTAAACTTGGTGCAACTGTATAATCTCGATCACCTGATGGTCGTCAATCTGATCTGCCTGATGGATCTTCACCACTGAAAGTTGATCTTTCTCGCTCACTTGATTTGAGTTGATATCAGACTGCTTCAAGTGTTGCGGATGGTTCTCACGAATGTAGCCTGTGTAGTTTACTTGAATGATTGGTTGAGTTCTCGGGAAAACAAAAGGATCAGTAATAGAGGTAAAGGGAAAAGAGATCGACCTTAGAGAAAACATAAAATCTTAGAGTCGATACTTCTCTAGTAGCCAACAATGAAAAACAGGTCTGTCAATCAGGTGGAAACAAACAACAGGAAAACTACAAGCTGAGAGGAAAAGCTTCTGATCAGGTCTGCAAAAAGAGGAGAAACAGGCAAAATTATAGACCTAGGTAGAAACCACAAACCCCTAAGGCTTTAAAAAAATTTTGTGATAACATTTAGCTCCACAGGGGATGGCATGCTCCTTTCAAGCTTCCAAGAACAAGTAGTTCCAGTGTCTTAGCTTTGGGTTATGGATTCTTATATCAAAAACAAAATGAACATAAAACAAGAATGATATTTACAATGGTAGGAAGCCGACTGCGACTTTAAACAAAAAACTTTTTAAGGAAGTGCCCATTTACAGGGCCACTAAAAACTGTGTTACCCTCCAAATTCTGCAACCTGTAAGTATTATTTGAAAGTGTCTTAGAAATTTTGAAGGGTCCAATCCAAAGGGATTCAAATTTACCATACTTTCCCTTGTCTTGTCTGAGTGCATCCCATTTGAGTACTAGATAGCCGAGATGGAAATTCTTTTTTCTACTTTTCTTGTCAAATGACTACTTGATATTCTGCTGATGGTCATATGCTCTACCAATCACTTTCTCTCTAGTCTATTGTACTTCTACCAGTTGATGAATTCTTGTGATCATTTCATCAGGATCTCCTTGGTAGTCTTGTAAGAATTTCGCTACAGGTAGGGCAAGCCAAGAAGGAAAAATTGCTTCAGTCCCATATACCAGTTGGAAAGGATAGATGCCCAGGGACCTCTTTGTTGTCAGTCTATCAGCCCACGGAGCAAATTTGATCTTTGAATCCCATGATTTATTGTTGTCCTCCAATAATATTTTGATGATATTTATCAGGCTCTTGTTGGAGGATTCTGCTAATCCATTGCCTTGCAGACAGTAAGGGGTGGAGTGGATTAATGAAATTCCGAACTGCTCACAAAACTTGATCAATGGTTTGGCCCTGAAGGAAGCAGCATTATCAATAACAATTATGTTCGGGCAACCAAACCTTTCTATAATATCTTTGAGAAAACCAATGATCACTTTATGAGAAGGACTCATGGTGGGGATAGATTCTATCCACTTGGTAAAATAATTTGTTGCAGTTAAAATCCACCTTTGTTGACCACTTAAAGGAGGATGAATTTCCCCAATAAAGTCTAGGCCCCATTGTTGAAAGGGTCCTAAAGCTAGTACATGCTTCAATGGTAGAGACTTGAGCTGCTACTTCCCAGAGAATTTCTTAGGCCTCTTGTGGGTGTAGACATCTTTTAGGCCTCTTGGCCTAAAAGATATTTTACACCTCTTGTGGGTGTAGACATCTTAGGAGAACTCCTAGAGGGTATTTCCAACAAAAGACCTGGTCATTAAGGAAATACCTAATTTCTTTGAGATTTAAAGCTCTTGCCTTTCTTTTTCCCATACCATCTGGAGGTCGTAACTCCTGCAAAAAAAAATTAATATTTTTGTACCAGGTGCATCCTGCTAATGGAGGGTTTTCCTAAGGGCCTTTATCAACCACTTCAGACTGTTGATTTTCTGAGCAAGCATTGATGGATTTAACCCCCAAATATTTACAATTAGATTCAACCAACAACTTGGCTAAACCTTGACCTTTAATTAATTTGGTGGGTTTTATTTCCAGATCAAATTCAAGAATATTGGCAATCCACTTGCTCCTTCTCCCATCTATGTCAGGCTGAATGTGAATGTCCATCACGGAGGATGAAGGAACATATGCGATGATTTTTGAATGCAGAACATAGACTCTAAAATCATTAAGAGCTTTCACCAAGGCATATTCTTGCTTCTCCATGATGTCATATATGATCTCTGCATCTCTTAATGCTCTGCTGAAAAAGGAAATAGGTTGTTCCAGCCCTGCATCATTCTTTTGTAGTAAAACAATGGCCACTGTATCAAATGAAGCAATGGAGAAAATCAAAAAATCCTTGGAATAATCAGGACTAACTAGCACAGGTGCTTCAGTCAGTGCCTTTTTAATTTGATTGAAGGATTCTCTAGATTCGACAATCCATTTCACTTCACTCCCCTTCTTGAGCATGGATGTGATATGCTTCACTAGTTCAACAAAATTTGAAACAAACCTTCTCAGAAAATTAATTTTTCCCAGGAAAGACTGAACCTCCTTCTTGGACATGGGAAGTGACAAGGTTTGAATAGCTTCCACCCTGCTTGGATTGATCCTGACCCCCTCGGCTGATATAATGTGTCCCAACAATTTTCCTTCCTGCATGGAAAATAAAGACTTATTGGGATTTAGGGAGAGACCAAACCTTCTACATTTTGAGAAGACCTTTCTCAAATGTTGAGCATATTCTTTATCAGACTTGGAGTAGATTGTTATTTCATCCAGATAGATGAACACAAATTTATCTCTTTCTCCAATGAATTCGATGTCCATGGCTCTTTGCAAGGTTTCTCCCACGTTCATAAATCCAAAGGGCATTTTGGCATAAATGAATGTGCCCCAACAAGTGGTGAAATTTGTCTTTTCTTGGTCATCAGGTAGGACAAAGATATGATTGTAGCCAGAAAATCCATCAATCATGGAAATCCTAGATGCACCAATCACCCTCTGCAATATGTGTTCCATATTTGGCAAAGGGTAATTGTCCTTCTTTGAGCTTCTGTTCAGAATTCTAAATTCAACACAGAGTTTGATCTCTCCACTCTTTTTCCTCACCGGGACTAGGTTGGCCACCCATTCAAAATATCTCAAAGGGACAATGATTTGGGCATCCAACAACTTCTTTACCTCCTTTACCATAATAGGGAGTAGAATAGGATTTATTTTCCTTAATTTATGCCTAAATGGTTTGGCCTCCTCTTTCAAAGGGATCTTATGCTCGATGAAGTTGGTGTCATATATTTTGAGGTCTTCATAGGTACATGCAAACACATCAGAAAATTATTTTCATAACTCATCATACTCGACCCTCTTCTCCCTTGACAGGTTGCTTGACAACTTGACGAATTTTGGATCCTTCTCTATGCCAATATTGCATCAGCCAAATCAACATCATCATTTGAGATTTTACCCTTTATTGTCACATCGTTCCCATCAAACAATATTTATAAAGGAACTAGTCCCTTTGGAATGTGGTTTCTAGGGAGTTGAACAATATGGTGGTTAGCCACTTTATTTAGAAACACATTAGCGTGAGGGTCACCTTCGGGATCATGATCCTGATCAATGTGTAATGCAGAGAACTCATCAACCAACTCAAGAAACCTTCTGATTTCAAGATCATACTCAAACACCTTCCAATGCTTGATATTATTAGGTATAGAGGGCCTATCTCTATTCTCAACATCATACCTGAGCTTAGGTGGCAGTGGGATCTTGAACTGGCTTGCTGAAAAAACTAAAGAATCAACCATAGTATTTTCCTCTCTTGGAATACATGAAATGTTGAAGGCTGAGAAGAAATTGTCAACCAGGTCCCACACCTGATTCTTGTAAGTTGTTAGACTAGGGTGCTTGGCTTGATAAACATTTTTGACTTGATGAACAATTAATTCAGTATCTCCAAATACTACTAGATCCTTAATTCCCATGTCTTTTGTAGCCCTCAAACCCAAAACAAGAGCCTTATACTCTACCACATTATTGGTAGCTTGAAATTCTAGTTTATAGGACAAAGGTATGGATTCTTGACAAGGTGACACAAAAACTACTCTGGCACCAACACCTTCCCTAGAAGAGGCTCCATCAAAGTACATATTCCACACATAAGTAGTTGGAGGAGGTATTTCACAAAAATAAATGGGTTTCTTTCTGAATTCGAGAGGAGCTTCAGGAGTATCTGTGAGTTGTAACAAACTATAACCCAAATCAGTGTCAAGTGAAAAGATAGGATGATTGGTGGGGTCTTCTTCATCACTAATAATGTAGGCCAACTGAGCTTCCATGTACAACCTCCTATGCTCCCCTTCGAACACTGGAATGGTAGCATATGTGAGGTACATATACAAGGTTTCCCCAAGTATTTTTATCCAAGACCTTGACAAGAGGATGCCAAACTTGGGGGGAACATCAGTCACCATGATATCCATGACCATGCTCTTCATGGGTAGCTAAAACAAGGTCACGAAAAGATATTTGATGACCCCAAGACATTGCACTCTCCTTGAATCAAAAGAATACAAATCATGATAAGCCTTTGGGATTTCTAACCTGAGTTCTTCCATGACAGTTTTGGGAATGAGATTATGAGATGCCCCTCAATCCATCAAACAGTTATGCAGCACTTTATCATGTATGTTTAGTGATGTATATAAGGGAGGGGATGAATCATCTCTATATTCTACCATAGGACCTAAAATTATTGCTAGCATTTCATCTTGAAGATTTACTAAGTCTGTGGAATGGAAAAATGGCTCAGACTACAACATGTTAGAGAGGGATTTTTTGAAATCTTCATGCTTGACTAGTTTCGAAAGGGGCACAGGAATTATGATCTTTTGAATTTCGTGCTCAAAGATGGAAGAAGAAAGGGGCTTCAAAAAATCTCTCACTTCTGGGACAGGGACTTTGGGTATCAGTGAGGGGTTCTGAGCTTTCTTTTCTATGCTGATGTTTGCTGCATCTTTAGCGGGCTTCTCTTCTTTGGAAGGATGATCAGGGACATCATACTTCCCTTCTTTCTTCTTAGACCTGATATTGTATTTATTGGGATTACTATTGGTCTTCTCACCCTTACTTAGCTCATTTATTTGATTGTTTATGAGGGATTCCTCGTATGTAGATTTAGGTAAATGGGGAAATGAGGAAGTGTCTCCAAGACAATGGAATTCAGGATCAATCTCTTCTTCCTCCCTCTCTTCATCAGCAACTAGGTTATTTTGGAGAGTTGTTTGGATTTTATGATCATCTCTCTCTCTCTGTTTCTGGTCTCCCTTGGGAGTATTTGAGGGGAGTTGTTTGGTATTCTTAATTTGTCTCTCTTATCAGCATTTTGGGGATTTATGTATGTCTGTTTCCCCTCTACTTCCAATCTTTCCTTTCTAGTTGAAAGTAATTTTAGTAACTTGGTTAATTCATCCATTTGAAGGGGGGAGGCAGAGGAACCGGAGGTGGAGGCTTTATATCTTCCCCTTGGTATGTCCCTATCAGCCTTATTCCTGATTCGATTTACTTCCAATGCGTTAGACTCTACTTCCAGGGCTGCATCTTTCATATGAGACAAGGAAGTAGCTCTTCTCTCTCTCAACATGAGGTAGAAATCAAGGTCAAAAGCACTAGAATAGGTAATCTTGGCAAAGGCTTCCGTAGGCTTTATCTTAGCATAGATCTTATTATACATCTTATTGAATCTTTTGGAGAAGTCAGAGACAGATTCTCCCTCCTCTTTCTTCAGAGCCCCAAACTTTGTAATATAATACATAAAGTCTTTTTTATCCTCCCATTGTCTCAAGAAAACATCATCCAAAGCTTCAATCCCAGCAACGGATCCAGGGGTCAATCCCCTAAACCATTTCCTAACCTCACCATCAAGGGCCTGGACAAAGACTCTCATCCAGACATATTCATTTTCAATATTCATATTGTTTTCATAACTATAGAAGGAAGCAAGGTGCTCTTCAACATTTATGTCTTCTTCTCCTGTGAACTTAGGCATATACTTTAGGTAATCTCCAGTAGGGAGAGCATTCATTGGCTGAGGTAGGACTAAAGGGGCATATCTTGCAGCCACTATGGCATCCATTCTAGTTTTAGGAGGGTTAGCACCTACCATAGGGATGATAGGTGGAGGAGAACTAGGAGGGGAAGGGGTTCGAACATGGGAGACTGGAACTAAACTTCTGGTAGAAAAGGGAAACAATAGAGGATTTGGAGAAAAGGCTAAAGGAATTGAAGGAAAAGAGGATTCCCTTTCTACAAAATCAATAACTCTAACAGGAGGAGGAGTAATAAAACCTAGAGTGAGAAAATATTGTGAGGTCTGGGGTCTATACCAAGCTATAACATTAGGGGAGAGAGGATTGACAAGGATTTCTTCCTCCAAAATCAAACCAGAAGGGGAAAACTCTATTGGGTCTATGTTATATTCTTTGCATGAGTAGTATTGTCTGAGCATTTGCGTCGGGCACACAAGGGGGTTAGAGGGGGGGTGCAGGGGGGCAGTTCCCTTGAAATTTTTTTTCGCACCAGGACGACATATTTCCGGGACCACATGATATTTAGGTGGTTTTTAGGCACATGGTTTTTTGCCGATGGTTTTCTATTTTCGGTTAAGAAATTAGGGTTTTAGACTAATCCAGGTCATTGGGTTAGGGTTTTGGATGTCGTTGGCTCCTATATGTATATTGTATTGTAAACAATGTAACACAATGTATGAATATAATATATGTTGGTTTTCCCGGTTTGGGTTTCCAGGGGAAACATCTCTGTGTAATGTTTGCATTTGCCATTGTATCTTTTCTATTCTTTTATGAATATTTGTTTACAGTAGACATTGTACAAGGTTAGAATTTTCATTTGGTATCAGAGCTTTATTGGATTTAGGGGGATGCCTTTGTCATCAAGGGTTTGGCTCCAAACTGTGATAAGCCTTGTTACAGTGGGAGATCTGCGGTATTGTTTTTCAGGTGAAAAGAAATGGCAAGAAATTTGAAGATGGAGATCGAGAAGTTTAATGGGAAAAGATTTGAGTTGTGGAATATCAAGATGGAAGATATTTTTGTGGACAGAGATCAGTGGATCGTTGTAGATATAGGTACTGCACCTATAGGAACTTCTGCAGATGACTAGAAAATGATGGATCAGAAGGCAAAGAGCACAATTCGACTATGTCTCTCCAATTCAGTATTACTGAATGTGTCAGAGGAAGCTACAACCAAGGATTTATGGGAAAATTTGGGGAAGTTGTATCAGTCTAAGTCCCTGGTAAATAAACTATTCCTGAGAAATAAGCTATATAACTTGAGGATAGGAGATGGAGACTCGGTGGAAGAGCATTTGAACGCCTTCAATACTGTGGTAAGTCAGTTAGTATCTGTTGATATTAAAATTTTAGATGAAGATAAATGTATCAGTTTGTTGTGTTCTTTACCAGACTCGTGGGATAGTCTAGTTGTGTCCATAGGTAGTAATACAACTTCTTTGAAGTTTGAAGAAGTGGTCTCGTCCTTGTTTTCGGAGGAGATGAGATGAAAGAATATGTATGGACATAGCACAGATGCATTATTTGCAAGAGGACGTTCCTAGGAAAGAAATAGATCTAATTTCTCAAGTGGGAGATCTAAGTCTAAGGGTAGATCTAAATCTCCTGGACAGTTTGGAAGGGTATGTTGGAGGTGTGGAAAAGAAGGTCACTACAAGAAGTAGTGTAGATCCAAAGTTGAGAAAAAGAAGGGATATGAAGAATCTTCTTCTATAGAAGAAAAGACCTCCAAGGAAGAAGGAGGGGATGTGTACTTGGCCTCTTCAAGCACACATGAAGATCATGAGGCATGGTTGATTGACTCAGGTGCATCCTTTCATATGACTCCCCACAGGGAGTGGTTCTGCGAATATGAAAAGTATGATGGAGGTAATTTTTTCTTGGGTAATGATTCGACAACCAGAATCATAGAAAAAGGAAGGGTCAAGTTGAGACTCATAGATGGAAGGATTAGAACACTACCTAGTGTTCTACACATCCCAGGTATGGCTAGAAATTTGATTTATGTAAGAAAAATGGAAGATGTTGGGGTAAAAACAATTTTTGAAAAGGGAACTTGCAAGATGGTTCGAGGAGCAATGGTGCTAATGAAGGGAGTTCGGTTTGGAACTCTGTATAAGCTACTAGGAAGCACTATTAGTGATGGGTGTAATAGCTCCATTGTTCCTAATATTGAAGTTGAAGAAGAAAGAACTCCTACAGTCTCTGGAGAAACGGTTATGTTGTGGCATCAAAGACTAGGGCATATCGGAGAGAAGGGTCTTTGACTACTACATGGTAAAGGTATGGTTGAAGGTATGTCTAATTTCTCTCTGGATTTTGATTTCTGTGAACATTGTCTATATGGGAAGCAGAATCGGGTAAGATTCCCCTCTGGTGCAAC
>ML780709.1:586206-606449 GCA_009831015.1 Picea engelmannii | reverse complement strand
CTTCCCCAACTTTTCCCATAAATCTTTGGCTGTAGCTTCCTCTGACACATTCAGTAATACTGAATCAGAGAGACACAGTCGAATTGTGCTCTTTGCCTTCTGATCCATCTTTTTCCAGTCATCTGCAGAAGTTCCTGTAGGTGCCATACCTGGATCTACCATGATCCACTGATCTCTCTCCACCAAAAGATCTTCCATCTTGAGCTTCCACAGCTCAAAGCTTTTCCCATTAAACTTCTCGATCTCCATCTTTGAATTGCTTGCCATTTATTTTCACCCGAAAAACAATACCGCAGATCTCCCACTGTAACAAGGCTTATCACAGTCCTGAGCCAAACCCTTGACGACAAAGGCGTCCCCCTGAAGCCAATAAAGCTCTGATACCAAATGTAAATTCTAACCTTGTACAATATCTACTGCAAACTGATATTCAGAAAAGAACAGAAAATATGCAATGGCAAATACAAACATTACATAGAGATTTTTCACCTGGAAACCCAAACCGGGAAAACCAACATATATTATATTGATACACATTGTGTTACATTGTTTACAATACAATATACATATAGGAGCTAGCGGCATCCAAAACCCTAACCCAATGACCTGGATTAGTCCAAAACCCTAATTCCTTAACCGGAAATAGAAAACCATCGGCAAAAAACCATGTGCCGAAAACCACCTAATATCATGTGGTCCCGGAAATATGTCGTCCCGGAAATATGTCGGCCCGGTGATAATATGTCGGCCCGAAACTAGTGAAAATATGTCGGCCCAAATTTTTTTTTTCGGGGGCGCTGCCCCCGAACCGTCGCGCGGGGGGCTCCGCCCCCCTGCACCCCCCTCTTACCCCCCTGCGCGCTCGGCGCAGGCGCTCAGACACTACTACTCGTGCAAAGAATATAACACATACCCAACAGAATCGCAATTCAGGACTATGGGGCAATCACTATGAAGACGTAAAGAAGGGAAAAATCTAGCAACCATTAAATTCATGTCATATTAGTGGACTAGAAGGCATTGAATTCAAGTTATATTAGTTTATTAATATGTAAAAGTAATTATCATTTTCCTAAAATGTCATCTTATAGTTTTGAGAAAAAAATTGTGATCTTATAGTAGATATCATTTTGTTAAAATCTCATGTTATAGATGTAAGATAAATAATGTGTATAATTTAGATGTACAATTGTTATTGAAGAAAAGTAGATATCATTTTATACAATACATACTATAGAATCTATCCATATTGATCCTTTTAGAAAACTTAAACTGATCGAGTGAGATTTGTCTCGAAGTTAGAAGTCAAGGGACATGTGCTCTCACCATTGGTGACAACCCCCTTGCACATCCTTCATTGGATGTTAGACTAACAAATGATAGATCCATGATCTAAAAAACATAACCCCTCACAAAATAAATAATATGGTCTCCAATGTTATTTAAACATTTATATAAGTAACATTACATATTATATTTGTTAAAAATATTATTGTATATTATATTTGTAATTTTATAGCCAATTTTATTAAATATAACATTGACTATAAAATTAAAAATATAATATACAATAATATTTTTTACAAATATAGTATATGATGTTTGGTCTATAAATGTTTATGTAAGTATCGATATCATTATTATTTATTATCATTTTAAATACTATAGAATTAACCCATGGTGGTCCTTTTAGAAAATTGAAACTCATTGAGTGAGATTTGTCCTGAAGTTAGAAGTAACCCCTTACAAAATAACTAATATTGATATCCAATTTTATTTAAATATTTGTATAAGTAGCATTATATACTTTCTTTGTATGATATAGATTAATATATATCATATTTGTAATTTTATAGTCAATTTTATATTAAAATATAACATTGACTATAAAATTACAAATATAATATATAATCATATTTTTTACAAACATAGTATATAATGTTACTTCTATAAATGTTTATGTAATGGTGGATATCATTATTATTTATTATCATTTTAAATACTATAATTTGTATACTTTAGATGTACAATTGTTATTGAAGAAAAACATGTATCATTTTATACCATGCATACTATAGAATGTATCCATAGTGATCATTTTATAAAACTTAAATTGATCAAGTGAGATTTGTCTCGAAGTTAGAAGTCAAGGGACATGTGATATCACCATTGGTGAAGACCCCCTTGCACATCCCTCGTTGGATGCTACAATAATGAAGGATATATCCATGATATCGAAAACATAATGCCTCACAAAATAAATAATACTGATATCCAATGTTATTTAAACATTTATTGAAGTAGCATTACATATTATATCTGTGAAAAATATTATTATATATTATATTTGTAATTTTATAGCCAAATTTATTAAATATAACATTGACTTTAAAATTATAAATATAATATATAATAATATTTTTAAAAAATATAGTATATAATATTACTTCTATAAATGTTTAAGTAAACATGGATATAATTATTATTTATTATCGTTTTAAATACTATTGAATCTATCCATAGTCTTCCTTTTATAAAACATAAACTAATTGATAGGGACCTAACCTCCCTAACCCCTCACATAGGTAGAATAATACAATTCCATGTAATAAAGGCCAATATTAATAAGGCCTAGCAATAAGGAAGAATACGTCAAATGTAAGAAGACCTAATAGAAGCTTATGCTTCTAAAAGGATCTTCCTCTAGAATGTTCTTGTGGATAGATATATTTAGTATAAATAGAAGTAGAGGGTATGGGAAATTTTGTCTTGGATGTTATTGTAATAGAGCTTTGCTCTGCTGGAGGTTTCCCCCTCGAAGAGGAAAGTTAGCATTGCTATCAGTGATCAAAGTGCTCTTTCTGGTGTTATTCTGGTATTGTTATGGTTATACCATTATTTTTCTGTTGTTTATAGATAAATATTTATGTTCTGCATACTATTTTATATCTGGAATACTACAAGTGGTATCAGAGCACCTTCCTTGGCAGAAAATTGTGGGTTCAATTTTTTCAGGGTAGAGGCATATTCCGACGTCTTAAAGCTACAAAGATCTGTCATTATGCACATAAACCCATGGTCGGGGAGTCATACACACAGGAAATACAAGTGGTACACAAACACACATTTGTTGGTCACCCTTGTAGCCCCTGTTGGTACCACTTCGAGTGGTAGCACATCAGACAACACCTGGATACAAATCAACCTATATTTCATGAAGCCCTCCACAGATAAACTGATCGGTTGCCTAACTGTTGTAGTGCCACCGAGAAAAACACTTGGGAAGATACTCTTTAGTACCTGGGTAGTCAGGTAGTATGGCTAAGGGCACGATCTATCCTTAGTAGGTGCCCTAAGATATTGGGCCGAGTACTACTGTTGGACCTTGCACATATATCAGAGAGTTATAGTACAGGGGAAACCCTTGTCTATAGAAACCATGAATATCCTACCCTTGGGGACGGAAACAAACAAACAAAAAACAAATAGAACATACAAGATCTATTGTCGCACAACTACACCTTTTTCATTCTTGTTGCAAAATTACTACACATTTCTTCTTGTTAAGCATTTGATCATTTTGTCACTAAAATATTATTCAGGTCGAAGTATAACTCCGCGGGAATTTATAAAAAAACAACGCAACCAAAATGCACAAGTATCTTTATGAAGAAGCTATAGTTGTTCCAGCTGAAGAGGAACTACCATCATCTGACCTCACACCACCCTCTGACCCACCCAAAGTTGACCCAGTGATTTCACTTAATTCCCTCACTAGATTCTCTACTACCCAGACTCTCAAATTAATTGGTTACATCAAAAATAGGAAAGTAATCATCATTTTGACAGTGGTAGCACCCATAACTTTATTCATCACCGCATTGCCCAAGAAGTCAATTGTTACATCTGTGCCATCAATAATTTTCAAATAATGATTGCTAATGGTGGTTCCATGAAATG
The DNA here is from genome assembly GCA_009831015.1 of Picea engelmannii. Lineage (NCBI taxonomy): Eukaryota > Viridiplantae > Streptophyta > Pinopsida > Pinales > Pinaceae > Picea > Picea engelmannii. The sequence continues at coordinate 602,489 of ML780709.1, read as the reverse complement.
TGGGGGACAATGTGAAAATGTGCGACTCCAAATTGGTCAGTATCACTTGAAATCCCATATGTTTTCTATAGACATGGGTGGTTGTGACATTGTTCTTAGTGTTGAATGGTTACGCACTCTAGTCCCCATTCTCATGGATTTTAAGGACTTAACCATGCAATTCCAATAGGAGGGACAACATTATAAGTTCCGAGGAATTACAATAGTATCCCCCTAAGATCATCAATTCCCATTGCATGGAAAATATCTTGAAAAAAGGTCATTCTAGAATTATAACCCAACTCCACTCCATTCATGTTGTTGAGACACCTTATTTTCATCCAGACCTCCAATCTATCCTCTCCCACCACCAAGTTGTTTTAACCACCCCCAAAGAACTTCCCCCCTCCTGTGGCATCCATGATCATTCCATTCCTCTCATAATGAGCAGTCTTCTCCCCAATGTTCAGCCTTATCGTCATCCCTTTTCCCAAAAGAATGAAATTGAGAAAATTGTTCATGTATTGGTAGAAGTTGGTGTTATTCATCCTAGTACTAGCCCCTATTATTCCTCTATGGTCATGGTACTCTAGAAAGAAGGTACTTGGTGCATGTGTCCTAATTTCCGCACCCTCAACAAACCCATTGTTATCACTAAAATTTCGTCAGCACATGGTTACAAGCACTCAGCATTGTCAAAATAGTAATGAAGTCATTCATGGCCATGAATTAATCTCACAACATTCAAAAAGGAAAAAAAAAACTATACAAAGTAGTGCAAAATTAAAGAGCGCTTTAAAGAAGTTGGGCACGTGTGCACATGCGTGGAACAGAAACGTAGAATGCACGCATACGTGAACGATGCGCGGCTGTTAGCGCAAAAAGATGCGCACCTGCTAAGCGGTGCATTTATTGAAGTGGTCGGCCTCCCAACTACTTATGGATCAGCTCCCAAGTTGATTTGACCCTCAAATCTGAGTTGAATCCAAATGGTAGGCTGGTCAAAGACCTAATAATTCCCTAAATGGCCTCTTTTCACACTACAAAGCAGTTACACAAAATCCCAAAGCAATGCTATAAAAATCCATGAATGCACCTCATTTTCTCAAGGAATTTCATGTAATGTTATGTTGCCTATATTGTTTTAAGGACTCCATCCTTGACAAGAGCACTTTGGCACCATTTCATTGAGAAATCCACCTCTCCATTGAGTGGATTTGCAAGGAGTTCTTTCACCACCATTTTCATTTTTCTTGTTGTAAGGAGAGCAAGCTTGTGAGGGTCCAAGAGCCTTCCCTTGGAGGAAGAAGGGACTCATAGTCCCCTTTCTTCTTGGTGCTTTGATTTCATCAATAGATCAACCTAAAAACATTGGTGACATGGGTCTTTTTGTGTTTGTTATCTCTATGTCCCTATGCTTATGATTTTCTTTTGTATTAGTTTAATTCTTGCTTATAGTTTTTTTTTCTTTCTCTAACTCTTTCCTCTACAACTGTCATGCTCAGCAAGACCCAACTAGGCATGTAAGCACCTCTTATTTGCTCACCAAGGTGACGAAAAGTGTGCAACAGATTGGTGACTCCACTGGGGAAAGGTATCAAATTCCTGCCTCATTTGGGTTTATTTTTCTCTTATTTTAGTTTGTTTAACTTGTAGGTGCACAAACCGGCATCATCCGACCTGCTAACCAGTCAATTCACAGGAGAATTGGGAGAAATCGATCCAGATTTTTCTTTCTCGGCCGCTTGTCACAAGTGTGCAGGTATTCCACCCCACATACGTGCATCGTGCGTGCATGCGCTTAACTAACAGCCATTCTCTGCGCGCATGCACTTTCATACCTATCTCCGTTCGCGCAACTGCGCTCTGTGCGCCTCTGTCTGCACTAGGGGCCACGCGTTTAAGCAAAATTTCACATTGTAAGTTGTTGGGATGTGGGGAAGGCCATTTTCCTTCTTAAAAATGATGTTAAGCATTCTCTAAACACTACACTACACTTAGTCCCCTCATCATATAAAGGGGTTAGTCAAGCACACATAGGCACTTAGGAGGATAAAAAAATCAATTTCCCTTCTTTGCTTTTTGCCACATGGATGGCTTTTTTTGACTTACAACATAAGTGAACATCAATTTTAATCACATCTAAACTTACATTGGGACTAGAAATTGAAGTAACAATCGTTTAGTATGCTCTTCTCTCGCGCCTCCAAGCGATCTTGAGAATCAGAAAAAGATTGTAAAACAATTTCATCTCCCTTAAACAAAGTTTAAAACATTTAAACGTAATCGTCAGTATCATACACCAGCTGAGTCTCCTCCTATCTCTCTAGAAACAAACCCTACACCGACGGGGCCCCTGTTGGTGATCTCTTTCCCTTCTGTCGAACCACCACTACGCATCCCTCGCATCCCCTTGCGTAGGAATGTCCACAACCCTCAGGCTAGGGAAGCTCATAACTATAGCTTAGTAGATGACTTAGCGCAATCCCTGGCTGCCATGTCAGTCTTGGAAGTCCTCCAAACTTGTCCTACGCAGCGGAAATCACTACTTTCCACCTTGGGGGCAGTCGACCCTGCCGATACTCGACTCATCACCTTTGATCTTGACAGCGGAGAACCTCGTCTTCTCACCTTGATCGCTTTTCAAATACCAGTAAAAATACGGAACATCACAGTTCACCGATGCATCATCGATGAAGGTGAATCTATGTGCATTATGTCCAAAACAATATGGCAGAAACTTGGTTCCCCAGAACTCATACCCTTTACCATCACATTACGAGCTTATGATGGATGACCATCCTCTCCTGAAGGGCTCTTTCAAAATGTCCCCGTTGAACTCGGGGGCAAGACTATTCTCATTGACATCGAAGTTATCAACGCACCGCTCGATTATAATATCCTGTTCGGTCGTAGCTACATGTACGCTATGAAGGCAGTAGCATCTTTCGTCTTTCGAACAATGATGTTCCCCCACAATGGGAAGATCATTACCATTGACCAAGTCTCACATTATGAGCCTAACCCATCTACCAACCTCAATAACATTCTTCCCCTCATCCACACAAACCAAGACGCATATCCACTCATCGAGATGGGTCCTGGGATTTATAAAGATCCATCCTTGTTAAAAACATACCATGGAGCACCACCACTCCTTCATCCTACTAATCAAGTATGCATCATCTCATCTAATGGAACTCACACAGAGGATGCTATTCCTCCTTAGGAGGCTTCAGTCATTCCTGACATCCCCATAGTCGCAGAACCACTCCCGCCGGAGCCTCTTGCGCACTCGTCGACCCCAACAGTCCACGAATCCACATCCCCTCAGGGGCATAGTCCCGTTTGGGAGACAATTCCCCAACCCCTCACTCAAATTCCCTTCTTTTACCCTCCACCAGGTATAGAAGCTTTTCAGGTAGCCGCCACGCTCACACTACCCAATATGGTGTTAGCAATCCTAGTTTGGTACTTACACCCACCAGAGATGGTCCCTCGACCATCCCTTCCCCCACAGGAAGGAATCCCCATGATGATTCCTGTCCTTACCCCCACTACCCCCATACTCACTAACCCCCCTGCTATAGTTGGGGGCAGAAGGAAGAAGAAGGAGTCCACCACTCTACTTCCTCCATGCATCCCACCACCTTGCGCACTATGTGAAAAAGAGGGCCACCAAACCAACAATTGTCCATCACTACCTGAATTACGAAATTTGATCCCCCCCAATCAAACTCCCACAACACCCGTCACTACTGCTAGTCCCACTACTACCACCAACCCTTCCAATAGTAAAGGGTTGAGGACCAAATATGCTTGTGCTATATGTTCAGAGTATGGCCATTACACCCATCATTGCCCAGCACTGCCGCGCTTTCGGCAGACATTAGCGGATGTACGCCATAACTTCCAGAACAAACCATGCCCTGCTACATCCTCTTCAAATACCACTGACATTCGCTATGTCACCACTTCAGTCAATGAACGTATGAGATGCCCTTTCTCTCTCTACAATTCATTAGCTCATTTTACATACCAGTGTCCTATGATCCTTGAATATAGGCAACGTCAATTGACCCTGCCTCACCAACCCGCGGAGGCGATACTTGACATTACCTCGTCACTTGAGGATCTTCATGTCATTTCTCCCGATCCCGAGGCACTCCCAACACCTCCATGTTTCTTAAATGACGTTTCTGAGGATTTACCCCGCAACCCCCCCAAATCTCCTGCTCATTCCCCTACGGACACTCTCCACCGAACCACCACGGGTACCCCTCAGTACTTCAATATATGGTTTATGTCGAGTGAACCCTCACCATCTCCTGGCATTTCTCCCTCAGCTTCTCCATCAGGGGGAAACCACATTGTCACCAAGATTACCCTTGTACACCCCCCCGTACAAACCCTGCCCAAAAATTGAAAACCTATCTCTATGCAGGATGATCAGACCACTAACCTGATACTCGCAAATCCTCAATCGGCTACCTCGTCCTCCCCAAATCTCCAAAACTCCTCTGAAACTTCTCATCCACTCACTATTGCAGCAGGTACAAATGAGGTGGCAATGTGGGCCCTACAACTATATATAGGCCTTTTTCCAAACTTCCACTCACCATTCCGGGAGCCCAAGGTGTCCATTTTTCAAACCGTCTTCAACCACGGGATCAACATCCCGTCACCTACATCACAAAAGTCCTTGGGTCTCTTTTCATCCTGAGCCCCCGAGGTGCCTTTTTTTCATACCATGGTCAGGTACGCACACACAGTCACATTTATCAAATATATGCTCATATCTTTGATTCTCTTCAGATATTGTTCACTTTAGGTATTTGGTTTTCATGTGTGCAGGTACTTGATCATCATCCATTGACACAACCCCTTCAGGTATATACTCATCACTGGCATGTGGTCTCTCCCGCTGTATTTCATTTACATTTCCAGTCACACCCTCTGATATTGGCCTTTAGGATCCTCATTCCCAGCTCTCCAGTACCCACGCCTCCATTTGCATCTTCGGTACTGTTACCCGGTAGCTTTCTTACCTACATGAGTTGTCCCATTCATAAAACCTTTCACCACTTTTTGACAATCATGTTGTTTTTCATTTACCTTTTAGGGAAGGGAGTCCCGATAGTCTTTCATCATGTTTCAAATCAGCCACATAATCCTTCTCCTCATTTTTCTAGCTTTCCCACACAGACTCCCAGATTATCTCTTTACGGTTCTATTTTTTTTACCTGCACCTCCGCAGTATCATGAACCCTTCATTTCATCCACCATCAGTTTTCCCATCTACGAACCTATCTTCATTTCACCTACCTCATACAGAAACTCGCCAATGGGGGCCCCACCCTTCATTAGTTTTCCAAGAACATTATGCCCTCCCTGGGGCACCAGTTTCTGTATTTGTACATTTTTTCCCCTAAATTATTCGTTATTTATTGTACAAACACCTTTATTTTCAGTCATTTCATTATCCTTTTTTGTCGTCACCATTGGCGACCTGATTCCCTCCTTTTGGCCAAACACAACCCATGTCCCCTTGGTTGGAGCATCACTCATCATCTACCCTGGCCGACATCGTCCACATATTCATAGTACCCCATAGGTCACTTACCTCTACCCTCTGCAGTTGTTCACTTTGTCCAGCCTCTAGCACAACTCATCCCCGGTCTTGTCGTCCCCTTGACACTCGACTTCGTTACATGGTTGCAACCACTTTTTATCTCATACATCCTCCAACCAAGGGCAGTCTTGAGTCTTCTCACTTTTTGACTTCGTCCATGTACCTCTGCCACTTCCTCACCTCAGTAGATTCCATGAAGTCCTTTGCTTCTGGGAGTCGCGTTCCCCTTTTGTCGACATCAATACAATTTTTCCAGAAGGGCGACAATATCTTGATTCTCATTCTCCATTTAATGAGAGATATAGGATGGCACAGGGGGAAACACCATTGCTCCCTGTTGTCATTGGCCCCCATAACATTCGACGCCAACACTTTCTCATGTTATGGTGGGTCTTACTTTGCGACTATTGCAGTTAGTTCTCTCCTTTTCCGAAGACCTTTGAACTTGGTAGGGCCATCAATGCATGCATCATCGCCGATACTTATTCTGCGATCATTGTCTATCATTCAGAGTATGTTCCTTTGCAGAATTGTCTTCTACCTTTATCATCACTGCCCCCGAGGGCGCTGCAGTTTTCTACACCAACACTTCAGTCATCTTTTTTTAGGGTTACATAACACGATCATGGGGCATGCCCACCTCATTTGTACACAGTTGTATATTTTATGCACCTTAAGGAAGGTCGGGTCCTACCGGTTCCTTTCTCCTCCAAAGGATTGCTCTGAACGATCCCACTATTGATCTATCTTACAACAACATTCTCAGTGGAAGAAACATCGATGGATTTCGGCTATACGTATGCTCCTAACCTCATCCATCAGGGGGCATCTGTTATCACTGAACTCTCGTCAGCACATGGTTACAAAAACTCAACATCGTCAAAACAGTAATGAAGTCATTCATGGCCATGAATTAATCTCACATCATTCAAAAAGGGCAAAAAACTATACAAAGTAGTGCAAAATTGAAGAGCGCTTTACGAAAGTTGGGCGTGCGCGCACATGCGCGGAACATAAACGTAGAATGCACACATACACACACGATACGTGGTTGTTAGCGAAAAAAGCCGCGCACCTGCTAAACAACGCATTTATTGAAGTGGTCGGCCTCCCAACCACTTATGGATCAGCTCCCAAGTCGATTTGACCCTCAAATCTGAGCTGAATCCAAATGGTAGGCTGGTCAAAGACCTAATAATGCCCTAAATGGCCTCTTTTCACACTACAAAGCAATTACACAAAAGCCCAAAGCAATGCTATAAAAAGCCATGAATGCACCTCATTTTCTCAAGGAATTTCATGTAATGTTATGCTGCCTATATTGTTTTAAGGACTCCATCCTTGACAAGAGCACTTTGGCACCATTTCATTGAGCAATCCACCTCTCCATTGAGTGGATTTGCAAGGAGTTCTTTCACCACCATTTTCATTTTTCTTGTTGTAAGGAGAGCAAGCTTGTGAGGGTCCAAGAGCCTTCCCTTGGAGGAAGAAGGGACTCATATTCTCCTTTCTTCTTGGTTCTTTGATCTCATCAATAGAACAGCCTAAAAACATTGGTGACATGGGTCTTTTTGTGTTTGTTATCTCTATGTCCTTATGCTTATGATTTTCTTTTGTATTAGTTTCATTTTTGCTTATAGTTTTGTTTTTCTTTCTCTAACTCTTTCCTCTACAATTGTCATGCTCAGCAAGACCCAACTGGACATGTAAGCACCTCTTATTTTCTCACCAAGGTGACGAAAAGGGTGCAACACCCACAATCAAAGACAAATTCCCCATTATTGTCATTGATGACCTCTTGGATGAATTGAGTGTTTCTCAGTACTTCACCAAATTGGATCTACGTTCTGGCTATCACTAGATCCATATGAAAGAAGAAGATATCCCCAAGGCTGCATTTCACACTCATGAGGGTCATTATGAATTCTTAGTAAATTCCTTTGGATTGTGTAATGCTCCTTCCACTTTCCAAATTCTTATGAATCATGTATTCCATCCTTTTCTCCATCATTTTGTCTCAGTTTTCTTTGATGATATTCTCATCTATAGTAAAACTTGGTCATTCCATATCTCCCATGTGAGTCAATTTCTCCATCTACTCTCTAAGCACCAAATTTTCCTCAAACAATCTAAATGTGACTTTGGTGCCTTAGAAGTGGAATACCTGGGTCATATTGTCGGCAAGGATGTGTCTGAGTGGATCCTTAGAAAATTGAATCTATGAAAGATTGGCATTGCTCTAAAAATCTGAAGAGATTGTGTGGTTTTTTGGGTTTAACGATATATTATAGGATTTTTTTCCAGAATTATGGAAAGATTGCAGCTCCTCTCACTCCCCTCATTAAAAATAATTCTTTCACTTGGACTTTAGTTGCAGATCATGCCTTCCAAGCCTTAAAATATGCTGTGTGATTGACCCCTATCCTAGCTCTCTCAAACTTCACAAAGACATTCGTATTGGAATGTGATGCTTCTGGGAAAGGAATTGGAGCCATCCTCATGCAAGATGGAAGACCTTTGTCCTTCACTAGAAAACAAATTTCAGAGTGACATTTGGGCCAATCCATTTATGAAAAGAAAATGTTATCTATTCTGCATGCTATGGATCTCTGGCATCCTTATTTATTGGGTCAATGATTCCAAATCAAAACAGATCATCAAAGTCTCAAGGATTTCCTGGAACAACAAATTTCATCCCCAACATAAAAAAAAAGGGTGACCAAGATATTTGTCTATGATTATGAGATCATTTACAAGAAGCGAAAAAAAAATGTAGTTGTCGATGCTCTTTCCTGGAAATATGAAGAAGACGGGTCCCTTTTCTCCCTCTCCATTGTACTAGATTGGCTCCAAGCTATTCATCAGGAATGGTTGCAAGACCCAAAACTTTATAACATGCTCCACCAATTGCAACACAATTCTTTAGTTTCTCTAAGGTACTCTTGGAATAATGAAGAGCTTCACTACAAAGGCTGTTTGTATTTATGTAAGCAATACTCACTTAAATCCACAATGCTTTCTGAAATTCATGCCTCACCCAAAACCGGGCATTCAGGATTTAACAAAACCTATGAACGAGTCAAACATTCTTTTTTATGGTGGGGTATGAAACAAGACGTCTGTACCTTTGTGGCTAAATGCGAGGTCCGTCAATGCAACAAGGGAGGAATTGTCAAAGCTTCGGGCACACTCCAACTGCTTCCGATCCCCATACTATTTGGTGATATATTTCTATGGATTTCATTGTATTCTTACCTAAATTGGGAAATAAGTCAATCATTATGGTGGTCGTCGATCGTCTCTCCAAATATGCTCATTTTTGTTCTCTTCAACATCCATTCACAACTGCCACAATGGCTCAAATATTCATGGATAATATCTTCAAGCTTCATGGAATGCCTAATTCTATTGTATCTGACAGAGGCCCTACTTTCAAGAGCAATTTTTGGCAATAATTGTTCAAGCTACAAGGCACCAAATTGCATCTCAGTGCTGCCTATCACCCTCAAATGGATGGTCGGACTGAATTTGTCAACAAGTGTTTGGAAACATATTTGAGGTGTTTTGCATCTGAGTGGAAAAATAGGTGGGCTCAATGGTTACCCCTAGCTAAATGGTGGTACAAAACCTCTTACCATACAAGTACTCACATGAATCCTTTTAAAGCATTCTATGGCCAAAATCCTCCTTCAGTTCTCTCCTATATTCCAGGGGTCTCGAAGGTTTAGGAGGTTGACACAAATCTTACAGTCCACGAGGCTATTCTTTGTGTCCTCAAATGCAATTTGGTCATGGCTCAAAATCACATGAATAAACAAGCAGATCAAGATCATTCTAAATGCCATTTTGTTGAAGGGGACAATGTATTTCTTCAACTACAACCTTATAAGCAAACATCACTCAAACCTCAACATTGTCAGAAACTTGTGCCCAAATTTTATGGTCCTTATAAAGTGATCAAGCGTGTGGGATTGATGTCCTATCAATTAGATCTACCCATTTAGTCAAATATCTATCTTATTTTTAATGTTTCCTTCTTAAAGAAGGTGATTGGAACTAAGTTCCAAACTCAAACTAGTATCCCTGAGTTGGATGAAGAAGGTTCCATATGGTTGCATCCAAAAGCAGTCTTGGTCCATAGATAACATCATCTCCGTTAGCGCATCATCTAGGAAGTGTTAGTCTAATGGAAAGATACCCCTCCAGAAGATGCCACTTGGGAGACAGCCAGCATTCTACAACAATTCCCTCATCTGAAGCCTTGAGGACAAGGTTGTTCTTTAAGGGGGATGACATGTTAGGACCTAACCTCCCTAACCCCTCATGTAGGTATAATAATATAATTCCATGTAATAAATTCCAATATTAATTAGGCCTAGCAATAAGGAAGAATAAGTCAAATGGAAGAAGACCTAATACAAGCTTTCGCTTCTAAAAGGATCTTCCTCTAGATTGTTCTTTTGGATAGATAGATTTAGTATAAATAGAAGTAAAGGGTATGAGAAATCTTGTCTTGGATATTATTGTAATAGAGATATGATTTGTTTGAGGTTTCCCCTCAAAGAGGCAAGTGAACCTTGTTATCAGTAATCAAAGTGATCTTTCTGGTGTTATTCTGGTATTGTTCTGGTTATATCATTGTTTATCTGTTGTTTCTAGCTAAATATTTATGTTTTGCATAATATTTTATATCTGTAATACTACACTAATGGAGTGAGATTTTCCCCAAAGTTAGAAGTCAAGGGACATGTTCTCTCACCATTGGTGAAGACCCCCTTACACATCCCTTGTTGGATGTTAGACTAACAAAGGATAGATCCATGATCTAAAAAACATAACCCCTTACAAAATAACTATAACTAATATTGATATCAAATCTTATTTAAACATTTATACAAGTACCATTATATACTTTTTTTTTAAGATAAATTATTATATATTATATTTGTAATTTTATAATAAATTTTATATTTGAATATAACATTAACTATAAAATTATATATATAATATATAATAATATGTTTTACAAAGATAATATATAATATTACTTCTATAAATAATGTTTATGTAACAATGGATATCATTATTATTTATTATCATTTTAAGTAATATAGAATTTATCCACTTTATCCCTTTTATAAAATTTAAACTGATTGAAATAGATTTCCCCCGAAGTTAGATATATGTCATGATATATATGATTTTGGTTTATATGTAGTATGAATGGAACTTTATATTTGTTTACATTCATATTGTTTACTTATTGTTGAATATATGTTCTTTTTTCCCTCCAGAATCTTAGTATAAATGGACATGCCAAACAATCAACCCATTGTTTGTATCAAACATCTCATCCATGAAGCGCGCTTAAGAATAAGGTTTCAAGTCAATGTTTTGCACCCAGGAAGAAGATTTTTTTCAAATCCTAAACTCATAGAAGAGATAGCTAAATTTTTTAAAATTAATGATACACAAAACATTTTTGTGTTTGGATTCCATACTTATGGAAAAAGATCTTACAGATTTTGTATAAATGACAAATTGGAAGATGCAATAAAATATGAACTAAAATCTAGATTGATAAAGAATGGAATTCATGTCCATGATAACAAAATCTTTAAAGATAGTAAAAATAGAGCTTCATGTCCATGATAACAAAATCTTTAAAGATAGTAAAAATAGAGCGAAAAAAATTCATGGAGTTATGCCAAGGAAAAAATAAAAGAATTGGAGGCACACTCCCTTTCTTTCAATAATAAAGTTTGTAATTATTTTATAGTACTTTTTATCCATCTAAGTAGTGTACTTTCAACACTTTTTACCTATCTAAATAGTGTACTTTTGATTAGAAATAATAAATATAATTGTTCAATCATTTTTACCTCTCATATTAATGCATCTTTAATGTATAATCTTTTGAGTACTTAAATTATACATAATAAATATAATTGTTATTTTAACATGCATTTTCAATTCTTTAATTATACTTGTTCAACACCTTTTACTTGTAAAAAAGTTAATTTCTAATGTATATATTTTGATTAATTAAATTATATATAATTGTAATATTTCGTTCTTGTGCACTAAGCGAACTTATTTTTTGAGGACACTTGCTCGTAAGTGATCCAGATTTTATGCTATTAAAACATTGATTTTGATTATGAGGCGTTATGGGTTGGTCACATGCTGTTTTACTGCATTGACATAGACGAGTGTTATTGACTCGGTTTTACTAAGTGTGCAGGATTTTGGACCTCGAGGTTGTAGAGGCATCGATGGAACCCCTTGGACTCCAGATCGATTCAGGAAGTGTACCATTGGGGTTTGATTATTTTATTGTGATATTAGTGCATTTGATTAGATGATATGATTATGGATATATTTCTGACATGATTCGTTGATGATGCAGACTGACGATAGCTTGCCGACCAGACTCACATGTGGAGTAGAGGGGTCACACATGACTACCATAGATGTTGAGGGAGAGGTGTGGGAAACAACCCTGCCATAGCCTACTAGCACTCTCGCCATGGCTCGAACTGTAGGTTAACATTTACCTAGTTTGAGAGGACCCATGATGCCGTGAGGGCAGGCTGCGACAGTCGTTCACGATGATTCTAAGGGGCGCGCAATAAGGCGGGGGCCTTATTACTTAGAGGCCCTTAGTCTCCCACAAGTTCACTTGGCGGAGTATTGACTCCAAGGGTTTTTGATGTCTACCAAGTCCTTCAAGAGGCGAGTGGCACCCTTGGAGCACATGATGCATCATGAAGGGCACATCGCACAAGAAAAATGGAAAGAGGTGAGTAGCACCCTTGGAGCACGTGGTGCGTCCTGAAGGGCACGTTGCGTTGTTAATGATAAATGAATGAACCTAGACGGCCTTAGGATGAATAACGTGATAAGAATTTTTAAAACAATTTCCCTAATAAAATGTCGCCCAACACGAAACTTCAAGGTCTAGGTCTAAATTATGCTAGTGGTGAAATTTTAACTTTTTAATATATATATATATATATATATTAAAAATAAAAGCAACATAAATAATAATTATAATCTTCGTTAAATCTTGTAACAAGAAGGGGGTAAACAATTTAAATGATTCATAAAAATCTATTAGGATAAAATTTAAAAAGGGAAATAATTGTTTTATTATTTTATGATAATTTAATATTTATTAATTAAAAAGGAAAAAAAAGGTTAATTTCTACACCTGCCAATTCGAGTTCTAAATGAAAAGGGGAAAGAGGGAAATCTAAAATATTTAGGAAATTAGGAAAAGAGGGAAACATAAAAAGAAAAGGGAAACACAAGGTAAAAAATAGAAAGTCAAACTTAGTAAGGTATCTAGCATTTAAGAGCTTTCTAATTTTAAACTAAACTAGCAAATTAATAATGGGAAAAGTCATTAAAACCTGTAAAGGATTTTGGAGACATCTAGGACCGATTCTAGGAGTGACTCTAGGTGGGTGAGGGAAATAGGCGTAATTAATTAATTAAAGAAATTAATTTATGGAGGAATGAAGGGGATGGGTGACACTTGTACTTAAGATTTAATTTATTAAACATTAAATTAAATGGGATTTTGGGAAGGTAAAGGAATTGGAAACTCTATATAATGGAGGGAGGATAAGGATGAAGGATCTCTTCTGTTTGCGTAATGTTACATTGCATAAATTTCTACTTGACTGACTTAGCTTGTGGGAGTTGGGATACCTAGCTCGGTGAGGAGTGGTAGATCAGCCTTGCGAGGCAAGATGGGAGTTAGCTGAATCTATGGATAGTGTGTCTGGCCCCTTTGTGGCTCGGTGGGCTAAGGGGGAAGAAGAGTACCCCTAGCATTGGCTGGGAGGTACCGGTGAAGTCTCATTGGTCGATATGCGGGAGTTGCACAGAGTGTGCGGGACATCACTCAAAGCAGACGATCAGGCAATGGTACGCTCTCTTCATTTTTGTATGGTAGATTGTTGTAGGATTTATTCTTGGATATGCATGTTTATTGGAGTAAGTAAACTGATTGTGTAGATTGATGATTGAATTTCTTTCATAGCCTAGCTCGATGATTGATTGACTCCCATGGCCTTCGTTTCCTTGCATGTCTTGACCTCCTTGTGGTGTTTGATTGTGACCATTGTGGTGGTTTTGTCTATCATCCCTAGCTCATTAGTCATCGCTTGGGCAGTCAACCAGGAGCCTAATCTACGGTCGTCATTTCGACGTTAATAGACGTATGGATCTCAACACCCTACCTTTCTGTGCGAGGATGATGAGCGAAGGACGAACCTATCAGCCGTCTACCTCCATTGTTGTCCTTGGATGATTGGATCCTTTCGATTCTCTTACCATTGTCTGCATTTTGTGTTGGTATTCTGGCAATGGAAAAATGAATTGATTCATGTCTTCATTTTGTATGGTATTCTGGCAATGGACAAATGAATTGATTCATGTCTGCATTTTGTATTGGTATTCTGGAAATGAAAAAACGAATTGATTCATGTCTGCATTTTGTATTGGTATTATGGAAACAGAAACATGGATTGATTCATGTTCGCATTAGGAAAAACAAATTGATTCATGTTTGTATTTTGTATTGGTATTCTGGCAATGGAAAAATGATTTGATTCATATTTTCATTTTGTATGGATATTCGGGCAATAGAAAAATGAATTGATTCATGTCTTCATTTTGTATTGGTATACCAGTTGAATGAAAATGATTTTATAATTCCTTGTTGTTACCACGATCAGAATTCCTTGTGTTCTGCATTTTTCTTTGAATGATAACTCTACATCCCTACTTTTTCCATGGTTCATCACCATGAATTTAATACTTAGACTTTTATTCCCACTATTTGACTGTCACGGATTTTTAATTACACAGGTTTTCACCATACTTAATGCCCACGATTTGTTGCTCCCAACCATTTGTTGAGTGGTTGTTAATGCCCATGATTTTGGCTTGAAAACGTTGACTTTGTTGTTGTTGAATTTGCCCACGAATTTAGCCTTTTAAATCATAAATTCACTTGCCGGAATGACCATGGTTTTGGTAAATAAAAATTGACTGTGGGCATGTTGAATTCGCCCACAAATTTAGCCTTTTAAATCATAAATTCACTTGGTGGAATGACCACGGTTTTGGTAAATAAAAATTGACTGTGTACGTGTTGAATTCACCCCCCCTTTTTTTCTATTCAATTCATAACTGACTTGCAGTAATGACCATGATTTCTCCTTCAAACTATGACTTTGTTTTCCCTTGAATGATGGAATGTGTTTTCCCTTGAGTGATGGACTGTGTTGATGTTGATTGGATTTGTTTTCCTTTAATTGTTGAGTTGTTGTCGACTGGGCACAATTGGCCACCCTGTGGGAACTGTGTTTTTGCTAATTTTGCCACAACGAATTAAATGGATAACAGTTAGTTAAATGCCTTACTATTGGTAGATTCATTGCTATGTAATGGTCACATTAATTGCCTTGATTTTTGCCAACAAATAAAATGGATAACAATTAGTTAAATGACTTGTTATTGCTAGATTCATTGTTATGTAATGTTCATATTAATTACCAGAACAATTGCCACAACAATGTAAATAGCCAACAGTTTCATTCTTTGGATTAAATGCCACAACGAGTTAAATGTTAACTAACACCTTAAATGCCTTGTTATTGCTATATTAGTTGTTATGACAAAAGTCATATAAACTACCGTGTTAATGCACTTTTAATTGTCGTCTTAATGGTCATGTAATTTCCTTGTTATTTCTATATTAATTGTTAAGTAACCACGATGTTAATTTCCTCGCTAAATTGCTCCAGCCTTGCTAATAGTTAGTAGTTTCCTTCTAATATTATTAGACAACTAGTATTGTTAGTTCGGTCAATAGAACTAGACTACATGTTGAGATTTAATTGTTCATAAGTGTTATAATGATAGCTTTCTACCTTAATATTGTTAATGTTGTTACTTAATTTAATGACTAGTTGTAACTTAGACATGCCTCGTCAAGAACGAAAACTCATGTTAAAAGAGATTGTAATCATTGACTAGATTAGACTAGGTGATTGGTTGGGTGAGGACAATGTCATGTATTGGCTTGTGACATCCCGTGTCTTTGTCTTCTGACGTTTCTTCGACCAATTGTTGGGGTATGGGTGTGGTTTTCCTCTCAGTATTCGGTTTCTAGCATGTCAGATTATCTAGATTCCTTGGTCTAGATAGGATGTGTTACGCCAAGGTTATTGACACATCTATCACCTGGGAACATCATGTTTCCTAATGAGGGAATCATGGCATGCCCTGGGGGATAGCGACGAATGAGATCTCGGCCGAAGTAGGTGCTTTTTGTGAGTGTCGACAAGTGTGCAAGTTTCTCTTTGCGCAAGGTCCGAACGCCTTCAGGCATTAGGTCCGCGTGCCTTGAGGTTATAGTCTTTGTTCATCTAGGTCATGATGTAGAGATGGGGATGTTGTCCCTTAGCTTGTAGGCATCTTCGTGTTTGCGTTGGATGGGTAGTCGTCCTCGTTATTTTGCGCACGTTTGTCAGTAGTCTTTGTGCCTGTGTGTGGTGTCATAGTAACTTGTTGCCTAGATTGCGTGCTTGCGTTCGTAGTCAGTGGTGTGGATAAACCGTTGTCATCGTCGCCTTCTTGTCTCTTAACTCTTAAA
>ML780709.1:555780-579862 GCA_009831015.1 Picea engelmannii | reverse complement strand
TAGGTGGGTGAGGGAAATAGGGGTAATTAATTAATTAAAGAAATTAATTTATGGAGGAATGAAGGGGATGGGTGACACTTGTACGGGGAGGACTTTTAGGATTTAATTTATTAAACATTAAATTAAATGGGATTTTGGGAAGGTAAAGGACTTGCAAACTCTATATAATGGAGGAAGGAGAAGGATGAAGGATCTCTTCTATTTCCATAACGTTACGCTACAAAAATCTCTACTTGACTTACTTATCTTGTGGGAGTTGGGATACCCAACTCGGTGAGGAGTGGTAGCTTGAACTTACGAGGCGAGCTGGGAGCTAGTTGAATCTCTGGATAATGTGTGTGGCACCTTTATGGCTCGGGGGGCTAAGGGGGGGAGAAGAGTACCCCTAACATTGGCTGGGAGCTACTAGTGAAGTCTTGCCAGTCGAAAAGTGAGATTTGCACAGAGCATGCGGAATGTCACTCAGAGTGAGTGATCACGCAACAATACGCTCTCTTCATTTTTGTATGGTAGATTGTTGTAGGATTTATGCTTGGATCTGAATGTTTAATGGAGTAAGTAAACTGATTGTCTAGATTCATGACTGAATTTCTTTCATATCCTAGCTCGATGATTGATTGAATCCCATGGCCTTCGTTTCCCCGCATGTCTTGACCTCCTTATGGTGTTTGATTGTGACCATTGTGGTGGTGTTGCCTATCATCCCTAGCTCATCAGTCCTCGCCATGGCAGTCGACCAGGAGCCTAATCTACGGTCGTCGCTTCGGCGTTAATAGACCTATGGATCTTAACGCCCTTCCTTTTTGTGCGAGGATGATGAGCGAAGGATAAACCTATCATCCATCTACCTCCATTGTTGTCCTTGGATGATTGGATCCTTTTAGTTCTCTTACAGTTGTCTACATTTTGTATTGGTATTTTGGCAATGCAAAAATGAATTGATTCATGTCTTCATTTTGTATTGGTATTCTAGAAATGGAAAAACAAATTGATTCATGTCTTCATTTTGTATTGGTATTCTGGAAACGGAAACATGGGTTTGTATTTTGTATTGGTATTCTGGAAATGGAAAAATGAATTGACTTATGTCTTCATATTGTATGGGTATTCGGGCAATGGAAAAATGAATTGATTCATGTCTTTATTTTGTATTGGTATACCAGGAAAATGAAAACAATTTTATAACTCCTTGTTGTTACCACTATTATAATTCCTTGCATTCTGCGTTTTTCTTTGAATTATAACTCTGCATCCCTACTGTTGCCACAGTTCATCACAAGGAATTTAATACTCAGACTTTTATTCCCACTATTTGACTATCACAGATTTTTAATTACACAGGTTTTCACCAGACTTAACGCCCACTATTTGTTTCTCCCAACCATTTGTTGAGTGGCTGTTAACGCCCATGATTTTTTCTTGAAAACGTTGACTGTGTTGTTGTTTAATTCACCCACAAATTTAGCCTTTTAATTCATAAATTCACTTTCCGGAATGACAACGGTTTTGGTAAATAAAAATTGACTATGTGCATGTTGAATTTGCCCACGAATTTATCCTTTTAAATCATAAATTCACTTTCCAGAATGACCATGGTTTTGGTAAATAAAATCTGACTGTGTGCATGTTGAATTCACCCCCCCTTTTTTTCTATTCAATTCATAACTGACTTGTAGTAATGACCACGATTTCACCTTCAAACAGTGACTGTGTTTTCCCTTGAGTGATGGACTGTGTTTTCCCTTGAGTGATGGACTGCGTTGATGTTGATTGGATTTGTTTTCCTTTAATTGTTGAGTTGTTGTCGACTGGTCATGATTGGCCACCCTGTGGGCACTGCATTTTTTGCTAATTTTGCCACAACGAATTAAACAGATAATAGTTAGTTAAATGCCTTATTATTGCCAGATTCATTGCTATGTAATGGTCACATTAATTGCCTTGATTTTTTCCAGCAAATAAAATGGATAACAGTTAGTTAAATGCCTTGTTATTGCTAGATTCATTATTATGTAATGGTCATATTAATTGCCAGAACAATTGCTACAACAATGTAAATGGCCAACAATTTCATTCTTTGGATTAAATGCCACATCAAGTTAAATGTTAACTAACACCTTAAATGCATTGTTATTGCTATATTACTTGTTATGAAAAAAGTCATGTAAACTACCATTTTAATGCACTTTTAATTGTCATGTTAATGGTCATGTAATTGCCTTGTTATTTCTATATTAATTGTTAAGTAACCGCTATGTTAATTTCCTCGCTAAATTGCTCCAGCCTTGCTAATAGTTAGTAGTTTCCTTCTAATATTATTAGACAACTAGTATTGTTAGTTTGGTAAATATAACTAGACTACATGCTGAGATTTAATTGTTCATAAGTGTTATAATGATAGCTTTCTACCTTAAGATTGTTAATGTTGTTACTTAAGTTAATGACTAGTTGTAACTTAGACATGCCCCATCTAGAATGGAAACTCATGTTAAAAGCGATTGTAATCATTGACTAGATTAGAGTGGGTGATTGGTTGGGTGAGGACGATGTCATGTGATGGCTTGTGACATCTCGTGTCTTCATCCTCTGATGTTTTTTCGACCAGTTGTTGGGGTATGGGTGTGGTTTTCCTCTCAGTATTCGGTTTCTAGCATGTCGGATTATCTAGATTCCTTGGTCCAGATAGGATGTGTTTCACCAAGGTTATTGATGCATCTATCACCTGGGAATGGCATGATTCCTAATGAGGGAATCATGGCATGCCCTGGGGGATAGCGGCGAAAAAGATCTCAGTCGGAGTAGGTGCTTTGTGTGAGTGTCGACGAGTGTGTAAGTTTCTCTTTGCGCAAGGTTCGAATGCCCTCAGGTGCTAGGTCTGCATGCCTAGAGGTTCTAGTCTTTGTTCGTCTAGGTTGTGATGTCAGGATGGGGATGTTGTCCCTTAGCTTGTAGGCATGGTCATGTTTGCGTTGTACGGGTAGTCATCCTCGTTATTTTGCGCACGTTTTCTAGTTGTCTTTGTGCCTATGTGTGGTGTCATAGTAACCTATTGCTTGGACTGGATGCTTGTGTTCATAGTTAGTGGTGTGGATAAACTTTTGACGTCGTCACCTTCTTGCCTCTTAACTCTTAAAAACAAAAAACAAAAAAATTCACTTCTTCTTTGCTTGTTGTCATAACGATGGGGATGTTACAATAATGAATGTAATAAAGTTCTTATTTGAATAACACTGTTTACCTCTCAAAGTAATGTAGTTCTGATATATATCTTTTCAGTACTTGAATTATACATAATACATATAGTTCTTATTTTAACATCCATTTTCAATTATTTAGATATTATTTATTCTCATTAATAATTATCTTGTTTTATGAAATTATTAGTTAATTGACAATGGATCCCAATGTATGGATATTTTTTCCTATGGATATATTAGAAATTATATTTTTATGTCTCCCTTTCTCGACTTTAACTCAATTTCGTTCAATTTCTAAACAATGTGATCGACTTGTATGTGGAAAATCATTTTTGTATGCTTGATAACTTAACTGCATAGAAGAAATTGGGTTCTTTCTTCAACTATGGGATGTAGAAGAAGATTGTATCCTATATAATTATATAAATCGTATAGGAAACACATCTTGTTTGACTGTTTCGTTCCCAACCAAACCATACAGAGTTGAATGTAGAGTCCATTCCATGGTTTTTATATCTGTACATACTCTAATGCCTGATTATAGAGATCACTATATAGTAAATCCATTCACAAAGTTCTTTACACATGTAGATCTCATTGAGATTGGACATTTTGGATTCTTTTCCCTCCTTCCCAACATTGGTCAACACAAGTATGGATGGATACTTGTAAATTTAATACATGATTAATATTGTTATAAATATTTTATCGTATGCAAATTGGAGGCAAGTTGTTACTCTTGATGGCAAGCTGATACCTCCAAAGGATGCAATTTTTTTTAAAGGTAAATTATATTGGGCACATATCAGAATAATATTTGAGGACGATGATTTATATGCATATAGAATGTATTCATTAGATATTGAACATAATAAATGGGGTATCCATTTCATTCACACGAGAAATAGTAAGCGAACTATGTTTCTAACAATACATTCAAAGCAATTGATATGTATTGTTAATGATGGTTCTACATCTATCTGGTGTATTGATGAAATAGAATAATTTAAACATGGTCACCATACAAGGCATCAATATGAATGGTATTTTTTGGATGGAAGAGGCTTAAAATGGACTCTATTATAGGAAATGACAACAAAAATCAACATGGAATGCTATGAATATCTTCCAATCGGATCTCTCAGAAGTGTTATAATCATGTGCAAGTATGCTCAAATTCCATTTGTTTATTATGATATGAACAATGGAAGAATGAAACATATAGCAGTAGATGATTTATCTATGTCTGGAGAGAATCGTCTTCCAATGCCAAGAGACAATCAATGCACCAACATCATTATGAACAAGATTTTTTTCCCACTTACACAAAACATGGATTCAATCCTTGATCTTCAACCTTTATCCAACATCACTCAGTCATAGATTATTATAAGTTATAAGATTATTTGAAAAACATCTATAGAAGTAATTGAAAAACATCTATGTATTTTTTGAGAATATATTTTTCTATACTTTTTATTCTAATTGATGTCTCTATTTTTTTTTCGTATATATACACATAACACATTTTTTATGTATATCTTTTGAGTACTTGAATATCTTCCAATCCAAGCTTTTGGAAGTGTTATAATCATGTGCAAGCATGCTTAAATTCCATTCATTTATTGTGATATGAAAAATGGAATAATGACACATATAGCAGTAGATGATTTATTTATGTTTGGAGAGAATAGTCTTCCAAGACTAAGAGACAATCAATGCACCAACATCATTATGAACACGATTTTTTTCCCACTTACACCAAACATGGATTCAATCCTTGATCTTCAACCTTTACCCAACATCACTCAGTAAAATATTATTATGAGTTATATCATTATTTGAAAAACATCTATCATAGTAATTGAAAAACATCTATGGATTTTTTGAGAAAATATTTTCCTATACCTTTTATTCTAATTGATGTCTCTATTTTTTTCGTATATATAGACATAATGTAGATTTGATGTATATATTTTGAGTACTTGAATTATACATAACAAATACAGTTCTTATTTTAACATGCATTTTCAATTCTTTAAATATAGTTGTTCGACACTTTTTACCTCTCAAAAAAATAAATCAAATGTTTATATTTGGAAATACTTGAATTATATATAAATAAGAATTAACAACTCTTCTAACATGTCAAAGTAATGAAGTTCAGATGTATACATTTTTAGTACTATGACATTCTTTAGTTATAACAACTCGATACTTTGATTCGTTTTATTGACAATTCTGCAATGGAATTTTATATTATCTATAATATCACGTGTTATAATATTTTTATTAGTTACAACAAATAAAGTTGAATTTGTTCACAATTACACTCATATTTTAATGTTTAATTTGTTGATTTTTTTTACAATAGTTTCAAAATGGATATGCTACCTCACATATGAAGTCAGATACCAACATAAATATTAGAGATGATATTTTTGTGGCTTCCTTTATCTTCTATTATCCAAGGAAGAAGTGTTTGCAAAGAATGGAATCATATTCTACTACATAGACATTTTTTGATAAGATGGAAATAGTTTGGATTAAGAGAATATGGATTTTTTCTTAACTATGATACTGGTTGTCAACGACATTGTCATGGTGGTTGTATTAATGAACTGGGAAATTTATCACTCTTGTTAATTCCATTTCTACATACAATATATAAAATTGAATCTTCATATGGCTCAATTCTTATACTTTCTTCACCTACAGAGTATTTCAGAAGAAAGAACTACTACATGGTCAATCCTTTCACAAAAGCTTCTACCATTTTCGGATGCATCAATCTTGGTTATTGGTTTTTTTTACACTTCTCAGAGATGTCAAACAACAAAAATATGAAAGGATTATTGTCAAACAAGTAAATATTATATGAAATCCAAATTATTTTTTGTATAGCCATCTTCACAGACAATGGAGACAAACAAATGTTCCGAATGGTGATCTACTTCCTCCAAAAAAAAATCCATTTTTCCATAACGAGATCATTTATTGGATACATGTTCATATCATTTCAAGAGATTCTTTTATTTATTCATACAACTTGTATCGGATAAATATTGGGAAGAATAAATGGAGCCTACAATTTATTCGATAATCATGTATTACAAGGTAGATTTTCTTAGCATTCCATCAAAATCAACTTATGTGTTTGACGAATGATGGTGCCGGTACATTATGGTTATTAAAATATATCACAAATGAATGTGCTTCTCCATTTCCTTCTAATATCTCACTGAATTACTTTGAATATGTAGATGGCTTCATATGGAATTTGATATCCAATCTAACATTGGATATTAATAAAAAAATACCCTAATTATTTTGCAGTTTGTTCAATGGATAGCATAATAACTATGTGCAAAAAAATGATGTTAAATTCGTCTTCTATGACTTGAATGATTCATTGTTTACTAATGTAGTTGAAAGTCAAATACATGTGTTAAAAGCGATTCATTCAGGAGTATACGCTCCAATTGTTCAATATATTTTTGAGCTCATTCACAACAGTAATGTATACCCGGTCTCTCCAAACATAGATTCAATTGATGATGTACCAACTTGTTCTAGTGCAAGAAGAGATATTTGAACTTTCAGTTCAATATATTAATTTTTTTTTTTTTTTTTAAATTGAGTATTTCTTTCATAGTATCCTTGTAAAATGTTCTACCCATAGCTTGTAGTGAAACAAAAGATACTTGAAATTTTAAATCAATTGTTAGTATGTTGTATTTGAAAGACACGTTTTTTTATCATATCCTTGCTAAAAAAACATTCACTTTAATGTCAAATACTACCTTTAATGATTTGTTGGAATCAAATTTATTATTTTCATGTTATAAAAGATGAAATGATTTATCTTGTAATTTCAAAAATGTAATTTCCATACTATTTTTTTTATTTTTTTTTGTACTTTCCAATGTCATCTTACAATGTTTTAAATTATTCATGTCTATATTACTTACTATAATTTAATAAAAGTACTTATAAACATATAAAATTAAATCAATTATTCAATATACAACAAAATTTAACTTTGTTATGATCGAGATAATGAATTTATTTATGATCTAATTTCAAATATGTCATTTGCATACAATACTTTCTCCACACATTCTAAAGTTGTCTCACATTTTTCAAAACTAATAATCTCTATATTTTTGTAGATATGACATCCAACAATGAAGATGAAAATATTGAGAATGATAGTCGATCCCCAACATCATCCTAACAAAGAAATCAATGTCGTCGGAGAATATATCATCATCATAAAGATGACATCAATGTTAAATGTCGTTAAGATATATATAAAAAAAGAGTTGATCAACAAAAGAAGAAGAGAAACTATAATATTCAATGATCGTAAAATGCTCTTGATTCTCAGCATGAACAACCCATTAAATTTCAAAGGTTAATATCATGAGAAGAAAATATGCTTTAAATTCCATACATAGTAGTAATAATGACGATATAAGAAACAAAGATATAGGAACAAGCAATTCTAGAGGAGAAGCATCATTCCGAAGACTAGACATACAAATGAATGAAATAGGCATAAATAATGGTGGTCGGGATACAATAGACAATATCCAAAGTACAAGTACAAATATTCCCAGATCAAAGGTAGTAAAACATTATTTTACAATACATTATTCAGTAAAAAACACATCATAAACTTGCAATTTTCAATTTGTATTATATCATTATCTATTTCAACATATATTATATGAATGTTCAGGAATGAATTTCTATCTCTTCTACAAATCGGATTATGACTGGAAGAGATAATGTAGTAGCAGCTAATGAACAAGAAAAACTACAAGAACAAAACATGAATAGTAGACACAGTTGCAATGACCAGAGAAATATCTCTCTTGGAACAATACATGTTATATTCATCTAATCTATAAAGAAATATGAATTTTTAATGGACAAAATTTTGTTCATGTACTTTTTTATTTGATTCTTTTATTTGATTTCTAACAAAAACATATTCAATGTACATGATACTAATAATGAGTTGGAACAATGATGAACATTTTGAAAAAGTGTTTATTGCAACATTTCAATAGAAAACAATGTCCACGATGTTCCAACATCTCCAAATGATACAATACGAAGGATGCATGAAAATTAAACAATCAATGATGCAGATATGAGCATTGTTAATGAAATTCCCCAAACAATGTTTACAAAAAATGATGTTCAATGCAACCAACTTATGAACATGCATTTTCAGAATAATAGGAAAAATAGATTACATTCTTTAATACAAAATAGCTCATAATTGAATGAGAACACACATGTTGAAGACTATCCTTTAAATACAAATGTATCAAACAGTTTAACTGAAATATTTAAGAGAATGACCCCTTTTTATAAGAAATTTAGTTTAGAGATAGATAAATTAACAATTGTGTAGATGTGTCATATATGTCATGAATCATACCCTAGATAAATGTTTGTAAAGTAGTTGAAGGACCTCTTTTCCATAGATGCAAGCAAGAGAGAGGCTCCCATCATTTCTCTCGATGGAACAATATGGATCTAGGTGAACAACCCAAAGTTTTTCTAGTGTTGACACAAGTTGAATAAATGCTAATAGCATGAGTCAATCCAATACTGCAAGTTATCCATGCCCATGGTGGTCAATATAAATAAAGTGTGTTGTAGGAAAATCTCCCTGCGGACAGGTAGATCACCTCTAGAGCTTGACCTTAACCCTAGACAGAAAAGTGCTTAACATGGACACTGACTTCCTTTCAAATCTATCTAAACTAACACATGAGAAGGAAGGATGACAGAGGTACCTTTTTATCGACGTTTGTCCCTGCACGCTCCCTGCACGCTCCTGGTTGCGTTTCGATCCTTTGCTCCTCGCTGTATCCTATGGACAAAGCAAGATACAACCGCTTCCTACTCTATTGATATTAGCTTGAAAACAGATCTATCAACTAATGATAAGTTCATGTAACATCAGACACAAACTAGAAAGAAACAGGCCAAGCGTGTCATATTAATGAGAATAACAACATCAATACTTACAATCATAGATGCGAATGCGACAACTTCGTCAAGTCCCCTTCGTCTAACCCTTGCTCGAAAGATCCACAACCTGGTTGACAACAGCTTCACTGATCACTTCTCCTTTGGCTGACTGTGTGTCTCCTATGAGATCATAGGTTTTATGCTAGCCATTCTTCCCCCAGCACAACTTATGAGATCATAAGTTTGGTGTAATTCTCCCTTTTTCATTCCTCTTTCACCATTAGAAAGCTTGCTTATATAGCCTTGGAGAGGCTTCAACCACTTGATATATCCTTGGGGAAGTTGAGGATTTTCCTCCTTCAGTTGAGGATATGACCTAGGATCATGGCTGGACTAGGGATTCAAATCCAACTGCCTTCCAAGAATGAAAAGATGCTTCCCCCGTTTATCTCAACATCTTAACAACTGCCCAGAATAGGTAGCGCTCCCTCAAAAGGGCCATCAGAGCGTTGTAGCGCTCCCTAGTAGGCTTTAGGGGGGCGCCAGCGCTTTCAAAATCTATAACGCTCCCTCAAAAGGGTCAGGGGAGCGTTATTACGCTCCCTGACAGTGTAAGGGGGAGCGTCGGTGCTCCGAGATAGTGTAAGGGGGAGCGCTCCCCTCTAGAAACTCTGTTTTTGAGGTGCTTTCAGATGGAAAAAGGTTTGCAAGCCTGCTGACTCATTTCTCCTCTTCCAAATCAGATGTTTGAGGTGTTTCAAGTGTCTTTCTCATGTCGTTATAGGGACGACATAGGCATCATGGTAGTATGCTTCCCTGACACTTGCGACACTTGTGAGCAACATGCGACACTTGCGACCTTGTGAGAAAAATGCGACACTTGCGACCTTTGTAATGACGACACTTGCGACACTATCAAAGTGAGTAATTTTGATGTGTAACAAAGTGGTCACATAATTAGCTTCCCGCAAAATATTGATTCAATTGCTAAAAACCTTCCTCGTCGAATTGAGGATATTGACATTCTGATTGTTAGGAGAGAAGAAACCCAATCTAAACACTATGATTGTATTGTTAGTAGATCACATGTAATGGATGCATTATATTACAAAATTCAAAATTCAAAATATTATAAGGATGTTCAATTTCACCAACAATCTATTGTATCTCTTCCAGATCAAGCAACAAATGTCTTTGATAAACTGTATTATATCAACTCTGATATAGAGGACTCAAAATAAAATGATTTAGAAATTGAATGAATTCAAATATATCAATTGGAATCTCTTCATTTTTACTTCACAGTCAGATTACCAAATTCACAACGTGAAATAGAAGAAATACGATCATTTGTTCTAAATGAATCTTCTTTATTTGATCTACAAATGCAATGGCCATAAATTGGGTTATCACCAATAAATGAATACAACATTGAAGGTTTGTTTGACATGGTATTACCAACATTGTTCCCAACAGGTATAGTTGATTGGTTGCAACCACGCTTGGTCAATGTTCGACTACATGAATATGCATTGCACCTACTTAAGTATTGTGATCAAATATTTGGAAAGCATCCAATATTTCACTATTTTATATTGAACATGATAATGAGGCATCAAAGTTAAGGAACAACATATGTATTTGTAAAAAAAAATAGAAGATGGAATACCTACCACAATAAAGGATTTGCATAAAGAATTGAATGACTTTCGTGACACTAAATTGGTTGAACGGTTAATGCACTTTGGTGCGCACCTATGAGGAACAAAGGAATATTGGAATACATGTCATAGTGAGATTACTGACATGATAAACCAACTAGGTTGTCCAACTTTGTTCTTCACAATAATTGCAACTGACACAAAGTGGCTAGACCTACATAATCTTATGTCAGGTATTCAACCTCTTACTCTACCAAAGAAGAATTGGTAGAGAATTTATATTGTTATCAACTATCCACGTATTGTTGCAATGTACATGCACCATCACTTCAACATTTTTTGAGATGAATTAATTGTTAAATATCTCCATGCTAAGGATTACTTGTTGTTGGGGTGAGAAAAAGGTATACATATTCTCCTTGTTACTTTGATTTATGATATATTCTTTGATGACTTTTTTATTAGTTTGAAGTAATTAGGGAAGAAAATAATTAAAATTATTTTGAAAATAATATTAAATAATATTAGATATTTTCTCAACTTTGGGTTTGATTTTCTTTGATTTTATGCAGAAATGGGTAATTGTTGTTAATCGAGGATAATTAAGAAGATAATAAAGATGCACAAGCTATTGAAGATTAAAGAAATCAGGCACGAGACGGTTCAAGGAAGACTGATTTTTATCTTGAAATATTCATAAAATAGTAAAAGCAATCCCGAGGATCTCTCGATCCTCGGGATAACTTAGATCACTTGTCTTATTGTAATATATATAGAAGAGTGAACTATAGAGAGGGTGTGCGAGAATTCCGATCTCCTAATTGTTGATACTCTATACAACAACCCAATTGTAAATGACTTATCAATTATGGAATTAATGGAAGTTTCAAGCGTTTTGACCATTTCTGTTTACTATGTTTTTCATAACAGTATCTTCTGAAGACCGTGGACCTAGTTGATAAGAGCTACTGTCTTATCTGTATTTTTATCGATTATGTGGTAATTATGTGCGTTGATATTTCCTTTAGCAGTTAGAATAGATTCATTAATGTGTTGTTTCTATTATGAGTTGATTGTGTTATTACATTCGCAAAGTTTAGACGTTCTATTTGGAAATTATCGATTGTTGTTCCATTACTGATTGTTGTCAATTTATCGCTTGTTGATTCTTTTCATTAAGTTTTCATTTGTTGTTCCTTCTTAAATCTCAATAGATCATTGTTACTTTCGAATATGTTGATTAATCACTGTTCTTTGAGAGATTGATTCATTGGCGCTTTTATAGATTAAATTGTTGTTTCCTGGATAAATGAATGAGTTCGGTAATTAATTGATGTTTCTTTTCAGGGTGTTTTATTACTCAAAATATATTTCCTTTTGATTGAATCGTTAGTTTTAGAATTTGTAGTTAATGTGTGAAGAAATTGTTGTTACATTAATTTAGATGAATCCAGATTTGTTGTAAATGAACTATCTACACGATTTAAACCACTACAACTTATCCGCATAGATTTTGCTGACAATCTTGAGAGAAAAAGATGAATCCTCTATTGATAAAATTAATGTCAGACTAAGGTTGTTTTTAGGACATCTTTAGAACCCAAAATTTTGGCGTTGTTGTCGGGGATATTGTCAAGGATAGTACAGGTTGCATTTTTGAAAGGATGAGGTATTAAAAACAGAAGGTAAGAACCTATGCAGGAAACAAGTAAAATGATTGTGCCAACACCTACCTTCAGCTGATGCATAGAGGTTACATAGGTTCATAGAGTTTGTGTTGGTGTGTATGACTAAGA
Source organism: Picea engelmannii (assembly GCA_009831015.1). Classification (NCBI taxonomy): domain Eukaryota; kingdom Viridiplantae; phylum Streptophyta; class Pinopsida; order Pinales; family Pinaceae; genus Picea; species Picea engelmannii. The sequence goes on along the minus strand of ML780709.1, from coordinate 567,214 downwards.
ATAAATAACCTGGAAAACAAAAACCCTTACCGAAAAATACAAAAACCCAGGGTTTGGTGGCCCCTGGAAGGAGCACTTTTATAGACGATATTATCCGAAAGGAAAAATCTCAAGCCTTGATTGGACCTCGAAAAGGTTCTACCCAAGCCTCTTAAGCAACAGACTCACTAACTGCAGCTCACACTGAGGTTCATAGAGGAACTGAAGGAACTGAACAAAGTTTCCAAAGTACACACACTCCACTTTTCAGTCCTTTAGGCGAAGGAAATTCTTCTAATTTGAGAGAAGGAGAATGGGAGACTAGTGGAGTTGCTCAAGCAAACCCACAACCATCTGAATTTGGATCTCCTTTGATTCTAGAAGGAGAAGGAACACCTGGAATCCAAGACATAGGTAGTGTGGTAAAACCTCCTAAGGGACCAAGTAATCATCCACCCTGAGTAAAGAACCTAGACCAAGAGATCCCTGAGGGTTATTGGCATATTTTTGACCAAATTGAACATCAAAATTAGCCACGACCCTAGGATGAGACTACCACTTTGGAATATCCTATAGTTGATCTAGTTGTTAATGCCCCAATGAAAGCCATTCCACTACAGAATATTCCAATCTTCAATGGATTGATCTCAGAGGATCCTCACATGTTCTTATTCAAACTTGATGTCCTGTGTAGAGGCTATGATTATACCTTTGAACCCCATAAACTAAATCTATTTCCTTCCACTTTGAAAGGGGAAAATTTATAATGGTTTATGGGACTAGCGGGCGCTGATTATTTTAGGGGCTAAATTTCGCTCATGGGCTAATTTTCCATGTTTTTTCCAAAAAAGAAACTCGCTATTTTCAAAATAATTTGCCCAAATTCTATAGGATAAAATTATTTTACCTTAAAAATCGCCAAAATTTTATAAAAACTATATATTAGAAATTTGAATATTTTTACAAAAATATCACCAAACATTTATAGTTGATATATGAAGGATTAGTACGATTTGCCAAGGTTTCTACATTTTAAAATAAATTTCCATCCTTAAAATCATCCCTGCTAGCGAAAGGAACTATAAATTCATGGGATGAAATGAAGCACGCCTTCCCTACAAAATACCAAGACTACTATAGAACCAGGGATTTAAAGGATGAAATCTTTAAAATGGTTGCAAAAGAAAATGAAACACTAGAAGAATATGTTGAAATATTTCAATATAACCTGCAGAGATCACCTTATGGTACACTACCAGGTGAGGTACTTAATCCACTCTAATAAAAGGTATGAAGGATGAATGGGTAGATACGTTAAATTTGATGCGAAAAGGTGATATTTATCAATAAATGTATGATGAAATTGTCCAATTGTGTATCAGGTGTTCGCGCGGTAGTACAAGAACCAAATCGGGAATACGAGGTCCCATCACTAGAAGTAGTAACATTACTAGTGGGAGTGCCAGTCGAGCTAAAATTGGTAATCTTTTGGAAAATTTTAAAACTGACATTTTGGGTACTCTGACTATGCAATTGGATGTTCTGCAGGCTAAATAGAGACAGACAGAAGCAAAATAGTCATTGGCTATATTTTGTCCATGGTGCAGGAAGAAACATAGTCCAAGGGAATGTCCCCTGGACATGGTTCCAACCTGTGCTATCTGTGCCAAAGATCATGCGACAGAACAATGCCCATCACTTCTAGGACTAAAGGTCATATTTAAAGAAGAAAAAGAAGAAAAAGAACCAGTATATCTTATGGCTCAACGTCGCCAATGGAAGGCTAGTCCCCCAATTACTCTATGAGATCCTTCTTCTTTCTTTCCTGGAAAATATAATCAACAACATACTCCTGGAAATACATGGCATGGCCAACCATTTGTTAATCCCACCTGGAAGTCCCAACAATATCCTACTGCACCTTGGCCAAATCAACTGGTTTCCACTCCTACTTGGACTAACCTACAGTACTCTACCCCATTTTGGAATAATTCAAATAATAGTCCCTATCCTTTAGAGTGGACTAGCACAACTACCCAAACTCACAATTGGACTCAAAACTGGCAGTGCCCCATGGGACTGACCAATCAAACTATGGGAATGGTTCCTCAAGCTTAGCCCACTTTACAAGCTCCACTTCAATTTCCTCAAAATCCCCAACCTCAAGTACGCCCCCAACTACCAGCTCAACCCAACTTGAATCCTAATAACAGACCAATCCAACTCATGCAAATTGTTGAGAATTTGGAATGTGAAACAAAATATGTAGGATGCAATGAGCTTCGGTTAAGGTTAGAGCGTGTAGTTTCTCCTGAGAAAATTAGCATTCATCAAGAACAGGAGAACAAGAATGATAGAAAACCAACAATAAACCCATTGACTGTGGTTATAACAGAAGAAACAAAACAGGGGGAAAACACAATCGAGAAACAAAATCTTGATAAAGAAGTAATTTATTCTCCCCCGTTCCCTGAAATTCTAATGATATCTAAACCAACTATATATCCCAACTTTGATATCGTCGAGGAACTAAAAAATCTGTGTTAAAATCCCACTTCTACAGGCTATACAAGATATTCCTATTTATGCGAAAACAATTAAAGAATTATGTGGGAAAACGCTCGGAAGGAAAACTAAGAATCCATCAACTGTTCATGTGGTAGGAACCTTATCCGATCTTATTTTAGGAAAACATGAGCTAGTCAAATACGCAAACCCAGAAAATCTCGTCGTAACAGTTAAGATATAGGGATTCTGTTTCCCAAATACACTGGTGGATTTGGGAGAAGTCATCGATATTCTAATCACCGAGACCTATAACATCCTGGGTATCACCCCCTACGAACCAACTTCAACTTTGTTAGAATTGGATGATAGATCGATGGTTAAACCAAAAGGAAAATTACAAGACATAGCATTCTCGGTTGAATCTTAGGAACACCCAGCTGATTTCCTAGTTATTAACCCAAGAAGTAGACTAGATGGACACCCGTTAATATTAGGGAGACCGTGGCTAGCAACAACATGCGCATACATAGGATGTTTCACATGAAACATGACAATTTCTAGAGGAATTTCTATAAAGAACCTTATCTTATATCCTCCAGCTAAACAAAGTCTTCCTTTCATACACCAGCAATTGAAACCACCTAGATATCTGGAAGAAAACATACATCCTCTTCTCACACTAGAAGAATCTCTTGGGATAAAAAACCAATTAGAATATGATGTGATCAACAACTTCATTAACAACCTAACTCTTATAGGTAAACCAACATGTCAAATGCTAAAATCCATTTTAGATAATGAAGTGCAGGGATATCCTTTGGAAGAATTGATTGATCAACACATTCCCACTATTTCTTTCCATAACAACATTGCAATCGAAATCACACCAAGAAGATTTTTGAATATTAACGCCAATCTGAATGACCAACAACAACAAAAATTAATCCAGATCCTTTCTAAATACCAACAGGATTTTTCCTGGGAATATTCTGACATGAAGGGAATCGACCCCCAACTATGCACACATCATATCTATATCGAAAAAAATACCGGACCCATCCGACAACCCCAAGGAATAATAAACCCTCATCTCAGGGACATTTTCAAAGAAGAATTACATAAACTATTGGATGTGGATTTTATATATCCTATTTCAAACAACCAATGGGTCTCCCCACTGGTAATCGTCCCTAAAAAGAATGGTAAGTGGTGAATCTATGTAGACTACATAGAACTCAATAAATATACCTAGAAGGACCATTTTCCCCTACCTTTTATAGATCATGTCCTTGATACTTTAGTAGGGAAGCAGATTTTCTCTTTCCTAGATGGCTTTACCGGTCATAATCAGATTTAAATTGCTCCAGAAGACTAGGATAAAACCACATTTACATGTCCTTGGGGTACGTTCTCATATTGAGTCTTTCCCTTTGGGTTATGTAATGCTCCAATTCTAGAGATATATTTTAAGCATATTTTCTGATTTAATTAGTGAGGGACTTGAAGTTTACATGAACGATTTTACCCCTTACGACACTAGATTTGATCAGACTTTAAGGAATTTGGAGAAGGTACTGGAGCGATGCATTTCTACTAGGCTATGTTTGAGTCATGAGAAATTTCATATGATGATGACTGAAGGTGTGGTATGAGGAAACTATGTTTCTACAGACAGAATCAAGGTAGACCCAAAAAAGATAGAGGTAATCCTTAAATTTCCTACGCTTCATACACAGACCGAGGTACGTAGTTTCATTGGTTGTGCAGGATATTATCACAGATTCATAGAAAAAAATTCAAGAATAGCTGCACCTTTACATGCTTTAACTGGTAATGTGGAATTTTAGTGGTCTGATAAGTGTGATGTTGCATTTGCAGAGCTTAAAAGGTTAATTTCAACAACACTGGTGCTGAGAGGACCAAACTGGAAGTTACCATTTCACATCTCTTCAGACACATAAGATGTCTCTATAGGTTCTTTCCTTGGACAAGAAGAAGACAAGAAGCCTTATGTTATTTACTTTATAAGAAAAATTCTTACCCTTGCCGAATTAAATTACACAGTAACAAAAAAATAATTTTAGTTGTTATACATGCTATTAATAAATTTTGACACTACATAACAAGATATCTAGTGTTTCTATATACTGATCATTCCACCATTATATATTTATACAACAAGCCAATTACTAATGGACGAGTTACTCGGTGGTTGTTTTTGTTGCAGGAATTCAATATCACCATTAAGGATCGGTCGAGAAGAGAAAATCTTGTTGCATATTTTTTGTCTTGTATACCCAAGATAGATAACTCTTTGACAATTGAAGACCGATTTCTAGATAAAAATTTGTTCACTATAACTATTAAGATGCCTTGGTACACTAATGTGGCTAATTATCTGGAAGTTGGGAAATTGTCAGCGCACCTGTCATCAAGAGAAAGGAAATTAATTTTTCAACGTAGCGCACAGTTCACCTGGATTGGTGGATATATTTTCCACATAGGGTCTGATCTTCAGATCTGCAGATGTATCAGAGAGGATGAAATTCATGATGTCTTGAAGGAGTGTCACACTGATCCATGTGGCAGACACTTTGCAGACCGTAGGACTGGGCATAAGGTTTTGCAGATGGGTTATTATTGGCCCTCGATATTTAAGGATGCAAACAAGTATCACCAGACATGTGATAGATGTCAGAGGATGGGTCGACCATGCCAGGCTGATGAAATTCCCCTGCAACCACAAGTGGTGGTGGAACCTTTTGAGAGATGTGAATTGATTTTTTTTTTCCCCTTTAACCCAAAATCGAACCAAAAATATTATATACTAGTTGCAATGGACTATATGACCAAGTGGGTACAAGCAATATCCTTGCCAAACTCAACTGAGGAAGCAGTCATTAAATTTATTTTTGAACTATTTGTATGCTATGGATTACCCAGGGAAGTAATCACGGACAGAGGGTTGCAATTCACAACATATAAAATCTCAACCACTCTGTGCAATTATCACATTAAACATAGGGTTACCTCCCCATACCACCCCCAGTCAAATGAACAAGTGGAAAGTACCAATAAAGTCTTGGAGGCAATCTTGACAAAAACAGTCTCGACAAATCGTCAAAATTGGGCAACCAAGCTTCCAAATGCCTTATGGGCCTATCGCACAACATGGTGTAACACTACTGGATACTTTTCTTATCACCTAGTCTTTGGAAAAGAGCCAATATTTCCAATTGAATTTGAGATCAAGACTCTAAAAATGGCCCAGGAAATTGGACTGGATATTACAGAAGCACACACACATCGCTTACAACAGCTCAATGATTTAGATGAATCACACTTGTTTTCCATTCAACACACAACTATTATTCAACAATAGAGATATAGGTGGCATGACAAGCATATCAAGAAGAAATCATTCCAGAAAGGTGATTGGGCACTTCTTTATGATTCCAGATTTTAGGATTTCCCTGGGAAGTTGAAAACAAGGTGGTTGGGACCATATGAAATCAAGCAAGTCCATGATAATGGAATTTTCACTTTAGTTACCATCGATGGGGCTGGTTCTCCTTTTCTAGTAAATGGACATCGAATACGGCTCTACCATCAACCTTTTTCAAAAGAATAATTTTTCCAAGAATTAAGTAACGATCCTACTGTTCATATTTTAGCTGGTTGGGAAGGTAACCCAACAACTTCAGCTCCATGAAATTGTTGTTTTTCTCCAGTACTGTACATACTATATATATTTTTCTTTGAATATTTGATTGAGTTTTTAAGTTTTTACTTTCTAGGGAAGTCACTATAAAGAGCTTTGGAGAACAAAGACTAGAAAGGGTGTAAAATATGACTATAATGAAAATATAATTAGCACTCTTTTCTGTTCTTTATTATTAACTATTACATATCTTTCAAATTCAAACTCCAAATTGCTCTTGTTTCACTTTGAAAAATCCATCGAATATAAACCTTGTTTTTATACAGGAGATGAATATGTCATGTTTCGCAGCCAAAGTCGGATGTCTTTACTAAAAATATGCACGACTGTGACTATAGTAAATAGAAATGAATGCATGACACCGTAAACCATCTAATATATTTTACCCCCCCCCCGATCATTGAATAACCCCACCCATAAAATTATTAAATGTATTTAGTTGATGACTAATCAATCCTAGATTCGCTAAAAAAATATTTCTTCATGCAGCAGGTATCTAATTAATTAATTAGATGGTTCAATTTGAATATCATAATCATCTTCCTATAAATTCAGTTTTCATCCCTTTGGACAATTGTCGTTCCCTTGGTTGTGATTGTCGTTCCCTTTGCGCGTATTTTCATTCATTCTAACGTAACAATTGTTGTTCCCTTGGTTGTGATTGTCGTTCCCTTTGCGAGTAATGTCGTTCATTCGAAGGTAACAACTATCGTTCCCTTGGTTATGATTGTTGTTCCCTTTGTGGGTAATTCCATTCATTCGAATGTAACAACTGTCATTCCCTTGGTTGCGATTGTCAATCCCTTTGTGGGCAATTCTGTTCATTCGAACATAACAACTGTCATTCCCTTGGTTGTGATTGTTGTTCCCTTTGTGGGTAATGTCGTTCATTCGAACGTAACAAATGTCATTCCCTTGGTTGTGATTGTTGTTCCCTTTGCAGGTAATGTTGTTCATTCAAAATTAATAGTTGTTGTTCCCTTTGCGGTTGTTCCCGTTGTTGTTCCTTTCACTTAAAAGCAACGATTTTTGTTTCCACCAACAACACGTGTTTTTTTTATGACTTCCCCTTATATGTTTATCTATTCATTTGGATATGAACTTCTATAACTAATTTTCAAAGGCATCACTTCTAATTATCATGGAAATGAATTCTTATTTTCTTTTTGAGGAATATTTAGCATACCTTATCAAATTGTTTATGGATTGATTCTTCTGAATTATCTTAATATTGTTCATGATCCATAACCACCATAATTAGTTTCTTTTCCCTATATATACATATACTTGAATGATAATTTTCCTTCACATCATAATAAGGAGTCTAAGGCACTTTTTTACTTGGCATTCTTCCACTTTTTATGCCATCCCAAATTGTTAAGGAGTAGATGAGCCTCCCTTAATAATAATAAAAAAAGACAGATAAAAATACAATAAAATAAAGACTTAAAATAATAATAATAATAATGAAAGAAAAGAAAAAACCTTCTTTCAAAAAGGATAGGGGGTCTCATCATGAGCCAAACTACCATGATCATAAGAGATTGACATAAGTGGCATTCCCACTATGGCTACCACACCAGGGCAATGGCCTCTGGCAGTTAGTGTCAAAAGGACAAGAGGTCTTATCACAAGCCGACTTGTTCACTTTGTTATGATCTAGTGAGTGGCATTGTTGTTATCTAGCTACCAAACCAGGATAGTGGCCTTCTTGGGAAAATACTATTCAAAATACTTATTGAGGTTATTGGCTCATCTATGGGTTAAATGGAAACCCCGTCGAGGCTATGGATGCCTGCTAGCAGTAGTGGATCTTCATGTGGTATTGAAGTCTATCTTAATTCGCCAAAATTATATCGTTCTCATAGATTTCCTTTATTTAAGAAGAGGCTATCATTATTTCTATATTCAAAACAAGGGAGGATAAGAAAATTATGACAAGTGGCTTACTTATAAAACTTGGACATATTAGAAATATTCATAATTTCTTCCTTAACACTTTGGATATTGGTATTTGGGCTTGCTCTTTCCACAAAAGATATGATTATCATTCATTTCCATGATTAATATTAAGTTGCTTTGGAAATTGTTAATGGTTGTTCTACCAATTGAAGGTTGCATGATAAATAATCCATCACTTGAGTGTACATCATTAATATGTTCACACATACGACTAGTCAAGGTCGACCTTTTACTCATTGAGGGGTGGACATTCCACACGAGTTAACAATAATCCATAATAATTACAGACAATGGGAAGCTACGCTATATTGTTATGTAATTTTGTATATATACCATTTCTGTTAATTTTCTTTTATAGGCTGGTCTAACAAGTTTCACAGGTGGGAACGATAGTTGTGTCGGTTTTATTATAGAAGATACATGTGGCCTAATTATTCATCGTGAACCTACACTGCTGTGAGTTACTGATCGGGCCAGGGAAATTCTAAACCATTTAGGATGGACATAGTATTTCAAGAGGCTGCAGGGATTTGATTCAAATATTGTGTTGGCATTCTTCCAAAATCTATAAGGGGAAATCTAAATACTTTGGGGCATACAAATACCAGTCACTGAATCCATAATAGCCAAGGTTACAGGATTTCCAAATGAAGGAACACAATGGACTGGTAAATACGCAACACTCCAGGAAGCTGTGGAACCCTTTGCAGAACCAGCGGAGGAATTTGATAAGAAAGGAAAAGGCCTCAACCCCACTGCTCATAGTGAACCTTGGAGGGAGCTAACATGCACGGTGAAAAGATAAATTACATGCGATGGATGATATGATCTGTTGAGACATTGCCACCTCAAGCTATTAGCAACGTTAAAACAACGATTATTATTAAGTTTTCCATTTCTTTTAAATAGCATTTTGCATGAGGTACCTCGAAGAATTCAAAAACCTAAAGACCCTGATAGCATAATCAGTCATCATGTGTTGGTAAAATTAAAAGTATTCATGGAATTAAATCATGCACAAATGATGTGGGAAGACCTAATTGAGCTCAATATACCCTTGCAAATAGAGCAACTAGAAGTTCCCCAGTCATAAATCCACCCTAAAATTACTCCACAAGGAATTGAGGTAGTTTAGCCATAGGGAGATAGTGGTCAAACATAAATACCAGCCACCCAACCTGAAATTGAAACAAAACTTATTCAGCTGGTAGAGGAGAAGTGAAAAGAAGAAACTCAAAATATTAAAGAAAAAACATCAAAAAGGAAAAGACAAATAACAACTTCTGCTCCTAAAACACCGTCTGTTAAGATAAGAAAGGGTAGGAAGAAAAGATAATCTAAAAAAATGCAAGATACTATGCAAAAAAAAGAGCCATCACATGAAAACCCTGTAGGGCAGCAGGATGATTTCTTTGAAAGATATGAAGAGGAGATGGCCCAAGTGTTAGGAAATTTGTGAATGTCTCTTACTGAAGATTCATACGGCCCAGAAGAACGTCAAGATCCAACCTCTCCTTCTTCAAACTCTATCTTTGATAATCCTGATGTAGAGATGCCATCCTCTCCTATGAGGGAATATACTGATGTAGCATAACAACTAGAGCCTCAGTTTAAGGAGAGCATCCCTTTAGAGAAACAAGAATGCCTAGAGGATACGAGGAATGAATTGCCAATTGATCAATATTTTGAGGACCTTTAAATTCCCCTTGGACGTAAAGAAACAACAAAAGAAGGCAATAGCCGAATCAGAGAGATGGAACATGAGAATAAGGAACTGAGGAGGAATGTTAAGAGAATGAAGGTGTTAAAACAAGAAATTGATAGATTGAAGGGGAATATTGGACGACTTAAGAAGTGATTGGAACAGTCTAACAAATCCTATAGGAAGGAGAAATATAGGAGAGTTAGTGACGCAACCCCCGCTCTCACAGCGGTCGGTCGCTCCACCAAGACCTTCTTCACTTCTTGGCCCGAAGAGTCCACAGCTCTTCCAACTCCCTCGAGAGTTTTCTACCCACAGTCTTCTCGGCGATCTCCTCTTCTCGTATCGGGAAATCAGATCTCGCGATATTGCGAAACTTGCAACACTGTCCTTGGGCAATCAAACGCCGAAACTCCGATCCCCGATGGTCAACGGTCAACCTAGGGATATCGCCACTCGCGAAGTCGAAGACTTACTCACTCGACCTCCGAGTGCCGATGCGCGATGCCACGTGTTATTCTCCACACAATCTTCGTGGGACCCGTCGCAACTCGCGCTCTCGCGATCTCTCCGTGCTCCTTTTCGACTTTGCAACCGCCGAAATGCCGAGTCCCGAATCCTGGGGATCTCGTGCCACCTTTCCCTCCAATGATTGATGGCTCCAATTAAATCGGGGGATCGCAACTCGTGATTTTGACGTGCATGCAACTCTTGCACTCGCCAACCCTGTTATGCTGATGCAAGATGACCTCCGGTTCTGCCGTTCTTGAAGACTCCTACCTTCAAGAAGTTCAAGTCGTCGATTCTCTTCCTCTTGAAGAGTTCTCCGCTTCACCACCTTCGTCCTGTGCAAATGAACCAAAGTTGATATCCCTCCTTGAGCTAGGTTCCTCTGAATCCTTCAGAGAACTTTCACGCACTTCCGGTGCTCGACTTTTAACCGCTTCCAACTGCGCTCAGTCTCCCAGGTCCGGTGTGTCCACAATCGCGACAACCTCGGGCTTCCTTTTTTTCTTAGTCTTGCTACTGAGACCCCAGTTCAACTTGTACTCACCTGCATGGTTCAAACAACCCAAACAATATGGACAAAACGAGAACCAAAGTTCGACTGCTTAACCTCCTCCATGCACTCTATGCGGAGGAATTCAACTCCACTCTATGTAGGAATCTCCTGGCTAAGCAGAGAAACGATTGAAACTCATTTACTTCATTCTCTCAGGTTTCGAACCTGGTATGCAATCACATAAGCAGCATATAAAAGATAAGCATATAAAGAAGCAAGTATGCAACAAAACAACATCAACAGCACAAAGAACTCAAACACGGCCATGGAATTGAATCAAGAGCTTCTTCTATTAATTCAATCTGTACATGGGGTTTCTTCATGGATTCTCTGCTCTGTTCTCTCTTGCTCTCTACGCTAACGCTGAATTCAACATAATCCATAACTCTTCAATAATACAAAGGAGGGTGTCTATATTCTGTTTTCCCTCTCAAGAGTCAAAACTGTCTAATCTACCATTAACTCCTACCTAACAGTATTGAAACTAAATAAATGCCTT
>ML780709.1:462079-541018 GCA_009831015.1 Picea engelmannii | reverse complement strand
TTCATTGCATTTACCAATTCTTCTATTCTCAGAAAGTATTTTCCAATAGTTTCATCTTCCTTCATCTTCAGCTGTTCAAACTGTATTCTGTAGGTTTGAAGCTTTGCATCCTTTACCTTCTCATTACCTTCATAACTGTTAATTTGGCAGTTCCTAGATGCATAAATTTTACAAATTATGCTTCTACAAGCCCACTCAAGATAGCATTCATAGCCTTAGCGTTGAAGCTAAATTCTATTTTGTCATCCTTATTAGCTAGCACAACTGGATTTACATAACCAGTCTCTACCACATCCCAGACATCTTCACCTAAAGCCATTATGTAGCTTCTCATTCTAACTTTCCAGAAGGCAAATTTTGTTCCATTGAATAGAGGAGCCTTATTGGTTGAATTTCCTTCATGTCTTGACATGTTTAAGCTCTAGGATCTACCGTTAGATAAAAGGGGCCGGATCTGATACCAATTGTTGGACAACTGAGAGGGGGGGGTGAATACGTTGTTACTAAGCTTAAACAATTATGCTAATTTTAAAACTCTTTGCAGAGAGACTGAATGATGATCACAACAATGCAGAGAAATAAACACAGGCACATTCAACATCAGTCACATATATGAGAAACACAGAGACAAATATTTTCCAAGGAAACCCATACAGGGTAAAAACCTCTTTTTCTTTATATGATAAATAATAATTACATTCTTTACATTATCATACATATGAGAACCAACTCATAATGAGGCTACAACCTCTGTTTAGCAAGATGCAACTTGTTGAGAGCACCAACTCTCTGTTTTCTCTAGCACCAACTAGAAGGAAGCACCGACTCCCTGGTTTCTCTAGCACCAACTAGAAGGAAGCACCAACTCCCTGTGTTTGTCTAGCACCAACTAGAAGGAAGCACCAACTCCCTGTGTTTGTCTAGCACCGACTAGAAGGAAGCACCAACTCCCTGTGTGCAAGCACCCACCTGAACCTTTGAGGACACCAGTCCTCCCTAGCTCCTCCCAACCACCCTGAAATATAAATCTTTTCTACTGAATTTATTACAGTGATATGATGTTCGACAATGGCTTACCTGACTTATCATTGTTCTGCTCCATTTCGTTGCTCTGTCTGCCTCATTTCCTTTCTGCTCAGATCACTTGCGTTGTTAGTTCTTCTGCCTTTTAAGCTCTATGTGCCATACCCATTCACTGCACACATCCTCTTCCCCTTGAATTCAGCTGTTGTACTCTCCTTCTTCTCCGCACATGAATCACCTTCACCAGCTACAATCACTGCCAACTCCAATAGAAACAACAACCACAGCTCTTCTTTGTACTGTGTATTTATAGCTTCTGTGTACCTTGTGCATGAAATGTTCACCATTCCTCTGCATGCTCCAACCACGCCATTCTCCTCCACCTCTCAAGTGCTCTATGTGATCATCATCGTCACTCTTTAGCTTCTCTGGCCATTTTCCCAAGTGTCTTCTAGTCCTCTGGCTGAAACCATCAGTGGTTTCTGGCGGTTTCACTGGTGCATGCAACAGTAGCCCTGCGATCAATACTTGATCCCACGGTTCATATCCAATCGAGATTTCATATATCGCAATTTCGACACTCTTGGCGTTTATAGTTTTAGTCACTTACAAATCCCGATACCCGAAACTTCGATATGGAGCTTATCCAGACTGACTCCTTCTCTTCCCGTGACCAAGGGCTGTGACCACACCCTTATGCATAAGGCGCTTTCGCGATTTCTCATATCGCAAATTCATCTTTGTTTCTTTTGTCTCTCCATATTGCGATTCACAAAACTACGACACAGAGTTGAACCAATGGTCCAGATATGAAATTGTTTCAACGACTGTGATTGAATCGCCATATCGCATATCGCGATTTTGGCATTTTTGTTGCATTGTGTTCTTGTCTCCTTGATATCGTGATTCGCGAAATTCCGATGTGGAGTTTGATCAACGGTCTAGGTCTGATATTGACTGGACGGTCCTAATGCAATCGCGATTTCTCATATTGTGAAATCGACATTCTTGATGCATTGAGTTCTTTGCCTCTTGAGTTCGTGATCCGCGAAACTCCGATACAAAAAGTTAAATCAACGGTCCAGATCTTATCTCTATTCAGCGGCTGCGATTAAATCACGAAATTGCTCATCGCGAAATCGACATTCCTGATGTCAAGTGACTTTGTCATTTCAAAGTCTCGATCCCCGACGCTCCATGAAGAGAATCAACGGTCCATATCACTTCTAACTTTAATGGCTGCGATTAAATCACGAGATCGCATATCGCGATTTTGGGGTTCTTGTTGTCAAGTGAATTGGTCATTTCAAATTCCCGATCCCCGATTCTCCGATGAAGAAAATCAACGGTCCAGATCTCATTCTTGCTTTAACGGCTGCGATTAAATCGTGAAATCGCATATCGCGATTTCGGGGTTCTTGTTGTCAAGTGACTTGGACATTTCAAAGTCCCGATCCCCGATTCTCCGATGAAGCCTCCTGTCGAGCTTCTTCCGGTGGTGCTCGATCGCTGCCACATGTCCACATGAACGGACGGTCCAGATCCCGTCGGGATTTCGCGACTGCTGCTGTCCCAATGCACACAACCTCGAGAACTCCAATTTCCCGATGGCTTATCTCCCTCGCAGATTCTGCATATCTAACGGCTGTCGGCCTTTCGGGAAATTTGAATGTGATCCAACTGTCACCGGATCTCTGTCTTCCTTCTCCTCTGCAAACTCCTGTATCTTGAGCTTTTCTATGTGCGTTTTCCTCAATGTTGTTCCTCTTGAGCTTTCACATCTGAATCCCCAAGGGATTTTATCCTTCTTATCCTGCCATATCCACTGTTGTACTTTCCATCAATGACAAGCATACGCTACTTGTTAAACTTTTGCCAACACTGCTAATAATTATGCCCTACTTTTATTGGAACTATAGTTGTTATTAAAAGTTAAAGCAATTAGGGTAGGAACACCTTATGAGTTTGTCACTATCTCTGATTTTGTTTCATGTTTCAAAGAACAAGATGATGCAGTACAATAATTTTTGTGTGAATTATATCTTCATAATTTCATTTTAGAAGAAAACATAGATGAGAACCCCAATCCAATCAATGGGGATATCAAGTTTCACTCCTTTTATCTTTTTCCAAAACTCAAATTAGATGGTCCAAGGCACATAAGGTCTTTATGAAAATAGAAAATGGGCTAGACCTATGGGTCAGAGGAGAACCTTATAAACCCTTTGACACCATTATGAAACATAGATCATTTCTGAAGAGGGAAAAGGTTGTGGACTCCTTAGCTCCCATCCATAAACATGTTATATATTCAAGTCTGCAATACTTTGGAGAAATTAGAGAAGAATCCATTTTTGCTGCAAACTTAAGATTGGGTGTCTCTTCAAACAAAATCAAGAACAGGGAACCATTTGGTTTTAGGAATTTTCAAGCAACTGCTCTCATATTAGAAAGGTATGTCAATATGATCATGGAAGTAGGGCCTTCCTAGATTGGATGTAGGTACAATGCCCCCATTATTTGGTATCATCCAAAGGGTTATTAGTGTGTTTATGAACTCCATAAGAAACAAGAAGAAGATTATTTTGAATAACTTAAAGGTAAGGATGGTTTCCAGAGGTACGAAGAAGAGACCTCTCTAGATTACTGTCTCACTGCCCTGCATATGAACTATCTTGTTGCATGAGGACATGCAAAAAGGTAAGATGGAGGGTATGATGGGGTGAGAAAAAGGTATACATATTCTCCTTGTTACTTTGATTTATGATATATTCTTTGTTGAATTTTCTATTAGTTTGAAGTAATTAGGGAAGAAAATAATTAAAAATCTTTTGAAAATAATATTAAATAATATTAGATATTTTCTAAACTTTGGGTTTTAATTGATTTGATTTTATGAAAAAATGGGCAATTGTTGTTAATCAAGGATAATCAAGAAGATAATAAAGATGCATAGACCGTTGAAGATTAAAGAAATCATGCACGAGATGGTTCAAGGAAGATTGTTTTTTATCTTGAAATCTTCATAAAATAGTAAAAGCAATCTTGAGGATCTCTCAATCCTCAACATAACTTAATTCACTTGTCTTATTGTAATATATATAGAAGAGTGAACGATAGAGAGGGTGTGCCAAAATTTCGATATCCTAATTGTTGATACTCTGTACAACAACCCAGTTGTAAATGACTTATCAATTATGGAATTAATGGAAGTTTCAAGCATTTTGACCATTTCTGTGTACTGAGTTTTTCATAACAGTATCTTCTGAAGATCGTGGGCCCAATCGAAAGGAGATACTATCTTATCTATATTTTTATCGATTATGTGGTAATTTTGTGGGTTGATATTTCATTCAGCAGTTAGAATAGATTCATTAATGTGTTGTTTCTATTATGAATTGATTGTGTTATTCCATTTGCATAGATTAGACGTTCTGTTTGGAAATTATCAATTGTTGTTCCATTACCGATTGTTGTCAATTTATCACTTGTTGATTATTTTCATTAACTTTTCATTTGTTGTTCCTTCTTATATCTCAATGGATCAATGTTCCTTTCGAATAGGTTGATTAATCAATGTCCTTTGAGAGATTGATTCATTGGCGCTTTTATAGATTAAATTGATGTTTCCTGGATAGATGAATGAGTTTGGTAATTAATTGAAGTTTATTTTTAGGGTGTGTTATTGCTCAGAATATATTTCCTTTTGATTGAATCGTTAGTTTCGGACTTTGTAGTTAATGTGTAAAGAAATTTCTTGTTACAGTAATTTAGATGAATCCAGATTTGTTGTAAATGAACTATCTACATGATTTAAACCTCTACAACTTATCCACATAGATTTTTCTTACAATCTTGAGAGAAAAGGATGAATCCTCGATTGATAAAATTAATGTCAGACTAAGGTTGTTTTTAGGACATCTTTAGAACCCAACACTTGTACAAGTACATAGTTTTAAACTTTATCTTTTGAAAAATGAATTGAATACAATACCTTCATATATTAACTCTAAATTTCATAGGTATGAGTGGAAACATAGAGGATCAACACATATACATGGGTTCTTATAATTAGAAGGTGCACCAAACATGGAGAAGTTGGAATGGAAAAATGAAGCAAGAGTGAATGCTACAAAATAATACTTCCATAAGTATGTGACAACCTAGAATCCACATGATATCCACCGTAATAATATATATGTCCATTGACCTCTTAATGAAGACCCTCATTTATTGAAAAACTCTGAAATACTCACTACAAATCCTCTTGATGATTATGAAAAAATAACTAATCGAATTCAATGACAAACAAGATGTAGTATGAACTCATGCTTGTGTAAAAACGGGTTCTTTTTACAGATGTTTCTCTAATGCCCCATGGGAACCTCAAGAAGGATCAAAATTATTTATCAATGATAAAGGAAAAAATAAATATGAAGCTTCACGTAATGATGACATGCTAAATTTTCATAATATAGGTCTTCTTTCAATGTGGCGTGCTAATGTTGATTGCCAACCAGTACTTTCACGTCATGCGGTGTTGAAATACATTGTAAAATATTCTTCTAAAGATGAAATAATATCAAAAAGATATCAAGATATGATGACAAGAATTTCAAACATTGTAGACTCCGAAAATCCATCCATATGTGCTTATAAAAAATACCTTGTTGAAACATTTGTCAATAGAGACATAGGAGCACAAGAGACCTGTCATATGTTACTAAATCTCCTTATTTTTATTTGTATTCATAGATTTGTTTCCCTTAATGTTGGCAAGAAGGTGTTCAAGAAGGTTTCTTCCATTTCCAATCCTGATCAATTTCCAACAAACTCCAATTTCCTTGAAATATATCAAGGTAGACCTACATTTTTTGAACACTTGTCACTTATAGACATTGAAAGGTTATGTTCCTTGTAACATACAAAATATATAAATATTAAGTGATAATAATAATAATAAATAGTTATTAATTGTATAAGGGACACATCCTTTCATAGATGGTCACCATATGTGCCTTTAGGTTCTCTATATATTTGGAACTCTCATTGTACATCTATTCATCATATATTATCTATTTTATCTCATTATATACATTATTATTCAATATATTTTCTTGTCGAGTATGGATTACAATTATTTATTCCATTTGTAATGGATGTTTGTCGTAAGAACCAGATTGGTTCTTTACATTGGTATCAATTTTTTTTTTTAATCCTATCCATTGGCTATACAGGCTTGTAGCCTCATACAAAATAAAAATTCAGAGTTTCTCTAATTTATCTAGGTCTTTGACCACGTGAGGGAATTTTTCCATTAAAAAACAAAAAAACATCATAAAAAATTACCATTGAAGAAATAATCTTTCATTTGCAAGAAATGATAGAAGGAAAAAAAAAATAAAGGAAAAAAAAAGGGAGAAGGAAAAATAAAGCAAGAATAAAAAAAGAAAAGAAAAAGTTCCAAAGAAGAAGGAAGAGTAAATTCAGATTTTACTGTTGATGGTTTACAAGACCATGGTTTTGGTAAACCATTGGGCCATGGTATTTCCCTACCCTATAAAAAAAGAATTTACAGTGGTAACTTTGTACAACTTTCTATATACACGTGATGGGGTTGAAGCCAAAATAAAAATTCAATGACAAAAAGTAAGAAGAGAGGGTATTGTGGAGTTAGAGATATCCACAAAAAGACAAGGAACAAAGGTAAAGGATTTTAAAAAAGAAAAAAGTGAAAAGTGTACTTTTTAAAAAGTGGGTTCTTGAAATTCATACATTTATCATTTATTAAAAAAATGAGAAGTGAACTATGACATCTACAAAGAAAACATTTTCGGCAAAATGTCCCTATTGCTCAAAAGAGGAAGAGTATGAAAGGGGCCTTATGAATGGAACTCGCTCTTGTCCATATTGTAAAAATATTTTTACTTTAGTAGAAAATCAAGGTGACACGCATTGGGATGTGAAAATAAAATAATTAGAGAACCAACTAATTCATTATCAACAACACAATAGAAATTTCAAATTTCAAATTGGGTTGGAGCAAATGCTAAAAAGCCAAGAATAGAGACAAAAACAAAATCTTGAGGGAAAATTACTAGAAAAAGAAAAATATATTTCTTACTTAAAAAAACATAACCAAAATTTATTGGTACAAATAAATGAGGGAAGAGATAAGAAGAAAATGGATCAGAAGCTAGAACAAGCTAATCACGCTCTCATTAATAAATTAATAGATAAAGATGAAAATAATTGTCGTTTAAAGAACCATAATCAAAGCTTGGTTGAACAAATCAAGAAGTTAAAGAATGAGAAGAAATTATATGAAAAAGATGAAGAAACCTCTCACTTAAGAATACTTAATCAAAAATTGCTTGCACAAATTAAAAGTTTAAAGAATGAAATAACAGAAAATTTGGAATAAAAAATTGAAGACGACAAGTCAGGAAATAAGGAATTTTTTTTACGTTTAAGGATACATAATCAAGACTTACTTACCCAAATTATAAAGCTAAATCATGATAAGAAGTCTTTACAAGAAGAGCTATATCAAAAATAAACAATGACTAAATCAGTTGAAATAGAGAAGCTTCTAGTTCAAAAAATCAAAACCTTAGAGAAAGAAACAAACATTGATCCAATTGAATTACTAGAAACATCAAAAGTTGAAGAAAGATCTAATAAACAATATTCAAAAGAGATCCAGGTGCCTTATCGCCATCCCAATCACAAGATTCATTACGACCAACAACAAGGTCAAGAGGAATATAAACAATGTTCTTTTTACCAACAACTAAACTGCAACATTGAAAAAGAACGAAGACAAAATTGACAACATCTATGGAAGCCTAAAATAAGAAATCATATCCAAACAATCAATCATCAAACAATTCCAATGAAAGTAGATTTTGGATGGATCGCTTCCAAAAAGATGCAACATATTACTTCAGAAATTTAGAAATTATATCATTTTGTTTCTTCAAGTGTCACAATTACAAAACAAAATATCATGAGAAGTCAGATTGAGTTAGAACAAGAGTTAGGTCCTTCACTAATCATGCTTTGAGGATAAATAATTTTTAAGGGGAAGGCAATGTAACATACAAAATATATAAATATTAAGTGATAATAATCATAAATAATAATAATAATAAATAGTTATTAATTGTAAAAGGGACACATCCTTTCATGGATGGTCACCATGTGTGCCTTTAGGTTCTCTAAATGTTTGGCACTCTCATTGACCATCTATTCATGATATATTATCTATTTTATCTCATTATATACATTCTTATTCAATATATTTTCTTGTCCAATATGGATTATAGTTATTTATTCCATTTATGATGGATGCTCGTCATAAGAATCAGATTGGTTCTTTACAGTCCTTCAACCCTCATCACACGAAAGAACCTTGGAATCCTAGAGATAACACTGCAATAATTTGAGTATGGCCACGATTTTTATCTATTCCTAATGAGAATTCATATACCTTTGAATCATTTTGTCCGAGTGAGTTACTTCTATATAAACCATTCAGGAACATTCCCATTGACATAAGTATCAGTAAATAAATTATTGTGCAAAATTGGAAGAACTATAGATATCATCCTTGGATGTTCATAGAAATCAATCATCATCGGATACTATTCAAGAGGATGACTATACAAATGCAGAGGAAATCGGTATTGACAATTATATGGATGAACGGAAAGTTCTATCTCTTGTTGTTACTCCTAACTCTATTCAAGTGTCTGACATTGATACTCTTTCTCGAAGAGACTTTCACTTAAATAATGTGTGGGATGATACTACAGGTTTAGATGCATGTAACATCCCTCTCTAGCGCACTGAGAAAACTTATTATTTGAGGACACTTGCTCGCAAGTGATCTAGACTTTTATGATATTAAACCTTTTGACCTTAATTATGATGTGTTATGATAGATGACATGATGTTTATTGCTTTGACATAGACAGGTGCTATTGACTCGGTTTTACTGAGTGTGCAGGGTTTTGGACCTTGAGGATGCAGAGGCATCGATGGAACCCCTTGGACTCTGGATTGAGTCAGGGAGTGTGCTATTTGGGTTGATTTATTTATTGTGCTATTACATTTGATTTGATGATATGATGTGGACATGTTCTGACATGATTGTTGATGATGCAGGCTGATGATAGCTTTCCGACCAGACTCACATGTGGAGTAAAGGGGCCACACATGACTATCAGAGAGGTTGAGGGAGAGGTGTGGACAGCAGCCCTGCCACAACCTGCTAGCACTCCCGCTGTGGCTCAAACTGTAGGTTAACGATTACCTAGTTCGAGAGGACCCACGATGTCAGGAGGGAAGACTGCGACAGTCGCTCGCAATGATTCTAATGGGCGCGCAATAAGGCAGGGACTTTATTCCTTAGAGCCGTTAGTCTCCCACAAGTTCACCCAGTGGAGTGTTGACTCCAGGGGTTATTGATTTCTACCAATCAGTCAAGTGGTGAGTGGCACCCTTGGAGCACGCGGTGCATCCTGAAGGGCACGTCGCGCAAAAGAAACAAACAAGTGGCGAGTGGCACACCTGGAGCACGCGGTGCATCCTGAAGGGCACATTGTGCAAAAGAAACAAATGAGGCGAGTGGCACCCTTGGATCACGTGGTGCGTCCTGAAGGGAAAATCGCGTTGATGTTGATGAAGGAACAAACCTAGATGGCCCTAAGACATTTAACACATTAAGAAATTCTTAAACAACTTCCCTAATTAAATGTCGCCCGGTTCAGACTCTAGGTCCTAAGTCTAAAACTTCTCTAGGGTAAAATTTTATGTAACCTTAAGAAAAAGACCCTATAAAAATAAAAATAAAAATTTAAACTAAAAACCACTTAAGTAATAGTTTCAGTCTTCATAAAATTTTTGGGGTAAAATGAAGAGAGTAAGAATTTAATTAAAATCAGTGGATTTAAAATTGTAAAGAAGAAATAAATTATTTAAGTTGTGTTCGTCGTGGTTTGCGTATTATTCGTCGTTGGGTGGCGATGCAGAGTGGAATGTGTTGTTTCCCTTGTACACGCACGCACACACTTTAAAAAAAAATAAAAAAAATCACTTGATATAAGAGGTTGTCGTCGAAATCAGGAGGTTCACTACATATGATATCAAAGAGGGTTCGACCCGCGACTTGAGATTCGCTATGGCTTTCATGACATGATTTGATTTGATTATACTATTGTTGATCGAGTTGATTATGTGCATGCAGGTAATCATGGTTAGAGGATGGTGTAGAGGTAGACGACGGGGTGCTACGGGAGGAGGCGTGACGCCTCCAGTAGCATCCACGCCTGAGGGGTCTAACCCCTAGGGAGGCGAGCAGGTTCTCGGACAGGAGAAGATAGCAGTTGGCGACGTGGTCGGGATGATGAGATCTTTTCAGCGCATGTCTGAGGCATTGATTAGCTGCTTGGACAGAGATGAGGCCAGGGCGCTGACACCCACTGAGGTTCCACCATGCGCATTGGCCGTTACTAGTAGCTTTCACCGTGAACTCGAGAAGGTTAAATTTCCCGAGTACTTTGGTGCCCCAGATGGCACCACCACCGAGGCATGGTTGGAGAATATGGCGATGTGCTTCACACTTCACGATTATACCTCCAAAATGAACATCTTCATGATGGTCTTTAAATTGAAGGGGAGTTCCCTTATATGGTGGAAGATGCTCCTACCGCAACTGCACATGGTCATCGAAGATGTGTCATGGGAACTGTTCGAGGAACGGTTCTGAGAGAGGTACCATTCAGAGGAATTCATTGAGTGTCAGCTCAATGAGTTCAATGCATTACGACAAAGAGGTTGTATGGTGCCTGAGTACAAGGCACGTTTTATGGAGCTTCTCTGGTATGCTCCGCACCTTAACACCGAGAAACTTAAGGTCAACCGGTTCGTGTTCGGCCTTAATGGAAGTCTGCGTGCAAAGGTTAGGATTTTGATGCCTCAAACCTTGCATGATGTCGTCCAGAAGGCCCTCATAGCAGAGGAGGATCTTATCAGTGGGGGTCAGACCAGGACTCCAGCGAGACCAACGGGCAGGGTTCATTTGGAACACTGTAGCATCAGACACCAGCGAGACATATGGCGAGATATCGTGGCTTCCAGAGGGGATCCAGTTTCACTACACCCCAGCGACCGCCGCCTCAGTAGCGGACACCTTATCGGGGACCACATCACCAGTAGCAACGTCGCCCGTAGCAGCAGCAGTTTAGGCCTGTTCAGTAGAACAGACCAGGGTTCTAAGCCAGTGGGCCATCATCTTCTACTTCGGGTACCAGGACTATTGGGCCGAAGAAGGGGTGTTGGACATGTGGGGAGCCACACTACCAGCGCGACTATCCTGTGGAGAGGACCAGAGTGTCCGGATCAGCCGGACCCACTAAAGTGGGAGATATGGGCAAGGCCCATCGGATTCATGTAGCGATGAATAACCGCCAGGCAAAGCACCAGTCGACTGTCATCGAGACGACAGGTACCATCGCTGTCTAGACCCTTAGTGTTTTGATAGATCCCGGTGCTACTAAGAGCTTCATTTCTGGTGCAGCGCTAAAAAGGATTAAGGTAAAGGCAGTCGAACAGGATGAGTTTAGCTTTGTGGAGATGGCTTCGGGAGCCAAACAAAAGGTTGGAGGAAAGGTTACGGGTTGTGCCCTTAACCTGGGAGAGTTTGTCACGAGGGCCAACTTGTACGTCACGATCTTAGGATCTTATGATGTCGTAATTGGTATGGATTGGTTGGAATCGCATGAAGCGATACTCAACTGTGAGACGAAATGGTTGAGCTTGATCGATGACGAGGGATAGAGACGTGTGATTGTAGGATGGAACCAGGGAGTTTCCCTAAGGTTTGTCTCTTCCTTACAGTTACGGAAGAGTATGCGCAAGGGGTGCAATATTTATGCGATCCTTGCATTAAACGAGAAGGGAGTAGCAGAAGGTCTTGAGCACCTTCCGGTGGTGAGAGAGTTTGCGGACATGTTTCCAAAGGAGTTACCTGGGATGCCTCCAGAGAGGGAATTGGAGTTTACCATAGACCTAAAACCGGGGATTGAACCGATAGCCAAGATGCCTTATCGGATGTCGACCCCAGAGCTACAAGAGTTGAAAATGAAACTGAAGGAATTGTTGGACTTGGGACTGATACGACCTAGTGTGTCACCATGGGGTGCACCAGTTATTTTCATACGAAAGAAGGATGGATCATGGAGGCTTTGCATTGACTACCGTCAACTGAATAAGGCTACGATCAAGAATCAGTATCCCTTTCCAAGAATTGATGATTTGTTCGATCAAATGAAGGGTGCGACGATGTTCTCCAAAATCGATTTGCGATTTGGGTATCACCAATTATGGATCAAGGAGGATGACGTCCCTAATACTACCTTTAAGATGAGATTTGGACATTACAAGTTTACCATTTTACCATTTGGACTGACAAACACCCTAGGAGTATTTATGATTTTGATGAACGGGGAGTTCTGCGAGTACTTGGACAAGTTCATCCAAGTATTCATTGACAATATTTTGATTTACTCTCGGATGACGGAGGAGCACGACGAGCACTTGCACTTGGTACTATAGTGTCTGCGAGAGCACAAATTGTACGGGAAGTTGTCCAAATGCTCTTTTTATCAATCGAGGATTCACTACTTAGGGCATGTCATCTCCGGTGGAGGTATCGTCGTGGATCCAACCAAGGTTGAGGCTATTATGGAATTGCCAGCGTCGATGAATTTCACAGAAGTGAATAGCTTTATGGGTTTAGCAGGATACTATCGATGGTTTGTCGAGGGATTTTCGAAGATAGCAAATCCGATCACAGAATTGCATAAGAAAAATAAGAATTTTGTTTGGACCGAGAAATGAGCAGAAGCATTTAAGAGGCTTAAAGAGTTGTTGAAAACAGTGCCGATACTAAAGGTCCTTGACATGGACGCGGACTTCTTGGTATGCATAGAAGAAAGGAAGGTTTAGGCAGAGTCTTGATGCAATACGGACGAGTGATTGCTTACATTTCGAGGAAACTGAGAAGGCATGAGGAGAACTACACGACGCACGATTTGGAGTTATTAGCCATCGTTTATGCCTTGAAGGTTTGGAGACACTACCTTGTTGGACGAAAATTTGAACTAAAGACTGATCATTGTGGACTACAACACATTTTTATGCAAAGCGACCTGAACACGCAACAATGGCGTTGGTCATAATTGCTTAGCAAGTACGACTTTGATATTATTTACATAAAGGGAACAGTGAACCGAGTGGCGTATGCTTTGAGTCGAAGGCCACGCATCTTTTCGGTGTTGCCTCTTCAAACGAATCTACGTGAGAAGATTCTCACTTTACAGTGTGACGATGATTGGTACAAGGAGGTCGAGGGTTTTTTTGGACAAAACACAATGATGGTACCACGGTATGAGGGATATTCATTTGATAGTGATGGTTTATTAAGGTTTAAAAGTCGTATTTACGTACCGCCAAACAATGAGTTGAGGATGTTGATCCTGATCGCGGCTCATAGAGAAGTTTACATGGCTCACCCGGGAGTCACAAAGATGAGGGCAGATCTTAAACCCTTGTTCTTCTGGAGGGGAATGAAGGTCGACATAGTTAACTATGTGGCCAGGTGTTTGGAGTGTCAGCAGGTAAAGGCTAAACATAGACACCCAACAGGATTACTACAACCACATGCCATTCCAGAATCGAAATGGGAAGTTATTTCGATGGATTTTATTGTTGGATTTCCACTGATGACAAGGAGACACAACTTGATTTTTGTAGTAGTAGACACTCCAACGAAGAGTGCTCACTTTATTCCTGTGCGTACGACATATCAGGCACCTGACATAGCTATAGTTTTCATCAGTGAGATTGTGAGGCTACATGGCGTGCCTAAGAGGATTATATCTGATCGAGGATCGGTGTTTACTGGATGATTTTGGACGAGTTTCCATGAGGCCTTGGGAACCCAACTTAACTTTAGTACTGTGTATCACCCAGAGAATGACAGATAGACCGAATGAACGAACCAAACCTTGGAGGACATGTTGCACATGTACGTGATGGACCAACAAAAACGTTGGGAATAATTCTTGCCACTAGTAGAGTTCACTTACAACAACAGTTACTAGAGCACCATTAAGATGGAACCTTTCGAGTTTCTGTACGGGCGACCGTGTCAGACGCCTTTGAGTTGGGATCGACTTGAGGATAGGGTCCTGGTGGGACTAGAAGTGATCCAAGAAATGGAAGAACGAATGAAAACAATAAGACAAAGGATTAAAGAAGCGCAGGATCAACAGAAGAGTTATGTCGATGCGCACCGAGTCGACCATAGTTATGAGGTCGACGATCGAGTCTTCTTTCGGGTTAAACCACATAAGATTTCGATCAAGTTTGGAAAGGGATCTAAACTCTCTCCTAGGTTCGTGGGACCTTTCGAGATTGTGGAGAGAAAGGGGCCCGTGGCCTATCGACTAGCCTTGCCTGATTCCTTGAGGTGTATGCACGATGTTTTTCATGTATCTGTTTTGAGACACTATATTAGTGATCCTACACATGTGATTGACATGAGTTACTTGCAGGTGTAAGACAAGGGAGCGCTCACGGCTAAGCCGGTCCACATATTAGATCACCGGATTCGACAGTTATGACTTCTAAGGGTAGATCAGGTCAAGGTCCAGTGGGACAATTATAGTCTGCACTCGGCGACCTGGGAGGATGCATATGATATGCGCCAACAGTTTCAATTTTTGTTTGATAGATAGACATATGATACTGTGATACTTTTATTTTGGCATTTATACTATGAAACTTCGGGACGAAGTTTAGACCAAGAGGGGGTGTATGTAACATCCCGCTCTGGCACACTGAGAAAACTTATTCTTTGAGGAC
Source organism: Picea engelmannii (assembly GCA_009831015.1). NCBI lineage: Eukaryota > Viridiplantae > Streptophyta > Pinopsida > Pinales > Pinaceae > Picea > Picea engelmannii. Next base: position 526,063 of record ML780709.1, on the reverse strand, counting down.
ACTTGCTCACAAGTGATCTAGACTTTTATGATATTAAACCTTTTGACCTTAATTATGATGCGTTATGATAGATGACATGATGTTTACTGCTTTGACATAGACAGGTGTTGTTGACTCGGTTTTACTGAGTGTGCAGGGTTTTGGACCTTGAGGATACAGAGGCATTGATGGAACCCCTTGGACTCCAGATTGAGTCAGGGAGTGTGCTATTTGGGTTGATTTATTTACTGTGCTATTACATTTGATTTGATGATATGATGTGGACATGTTCTGACATGATTTTTGATGATGCAGGTTGACGATAGCTTACCGAACAGACTCACATATGGAGTAAAGGGGCCACACATGACTACTAGAGAGGTTGAGGGAGAGGTGTGGACAACAACCCTGCCACAGCCTAGTAGCACTCCCACCGTGGCTCAAACTGTAGGTTAACGATTACCTAGTTCTAGAGGACCCATGATGCCGCGAGGGGAGACTGCGACAGTCACTCGTGATGATTCTAAGGGGTACGCAATAAGGCGAGGGCCTTATTCCTTAGAGCCCTTAGTCTCCCACAAGTTCACCTAGCGGAGTGTTGACTCCAGGGGTTATTGATGTCTACCAATCAGTCAAGTGGCGAGTGGCACCCTTGGAGCATGCGGTACATCCTGAAGGGCACGTCGTACAAAAGAAGCAAACAAGTGGCGAGTGGCACCCTTGGAGCATGCAATGCATCTTGAAGGGCACATTACACAAAAGAAACAAATGAGGCGAGTGGCACCCTTGGAGCATGTGGTGTCTCCTGAAGGGCATGTCGCGTTGATGTTGATGAAGGAACAAACCTAGATGGCCCTAAGACATTTAACACATTAAGAAATTCTTAAACGACTTCCCTAATTAAATTTCACCCGGTTTAGACTCTAAGTCCTAAGTCTAAAACTTCTCTAGGGTAAAATTTTATCTAACCTTAAGAAAAAGGCCCTATAAAAATAAAAATAAAAATGAAAATTTAAACTAAAAACGACTTAAGTAATAGTTTCAGTCTTCATAAAATTTTTGGGGTAAAATGAAGAGAGTAAGAATTTAATTAAAATCATTGGATTTAAAATTGTAAAGAAGAAACAAATTATTTAAGTTGTGTTCGTCATGGTTTGCGTCTTGTTCGTCGTTGGGTGGCGATGCAGAGTCGAATGTGTTGTTTCCCTTGTACACACGGACACACACTTTAAAAAAAAAAAAAAAAATTCACTTGTTATAAGAGGTTGTTGTCGTAATCAGGAGGTTCGCTACATATGAGAGCCAGATTGGTTCTTTACAGTCCTTCAACCCTCGTCGCACAAAAGAACCTTGGAATCCTAGAGATAACACTGCAATAATTGGAGTATGGCCATGATTTTGATCTATTCCTAATGAGAATTCATATACCTTTGAATCATTTTGTCTGAGTGAGTTACTTCTATATAAACCGTTCAGGAACATTCCCATTGACATAGGTATCAGTAAATAAATTATTGTGCAAAATTGGAAGAACTATAGATATCATCCTTGGATGTTCATAGAAATCAATCATCATCGTATACTATTCAAGAGGATGATTATACAAATGCAGAGGAAATCGGTATTGACAATGATATGGATGAACGGAAAGTTCTATCTCTCGTTGTTACTCCTAACTCTATTCAAGTGTCTGACATTGATACTCTTGCTCAAAGAAACTTTCACTTGAATAATGTGTGGGATGATACTACAGGTTTAGATGCAACAATAGAAGAACCAACTAATTTCATTCAAAATGCATGGTCACTTGGAACCATACAATCTAATTTTCATTCTACATTTGCTTCTCCATCTTAATTTTCTAGAAAGCAATAAATTTCTTTTGAAATTATTATCCAACATTTCAATGCAACAAATAATGAAGAACCACTAAAACTTATTGTTCAAGGAACCGTAGGCATTGTAAAGTCGTACCTTATAAATTGTCTTTCAAGAGAATTTAGTTCACAATGAATTCATGGAAAGATCCCTTTGTTATTACTATCACCTACTGGAATAGATGCTTTCAAGATACGAGCTAGAGCAATTCACTCAGGTTTGAGAATCCCTATTAAATATTTTAAACCCTTATAAGGTAAAGAACTTGTGGTGTTTCAAGAGGAAATGAAACATGTTAAATATATCCTCATCAATGAAATAAGTTTCATTTTACCAAAGTTATTCATACAGATCGATTCATGATTGCATGAGTCATTTCCAGAAAATAAAGTTGTTCCATTCAGTGGAAGATCATTAAATCTTATTGGAGACCTTGGTCAGTTGCCTCATGTTAAATATAAACCATTGTATGTAGGTAACAAAATTTCTAAATTATTATGGAAGGAATTTAGAAAATTTGTTACTTTAGACACAATTTTTCGTCAGCAAGGGACGGATCCAAAAAAATGTGATTTCCGAAAACTATTGACAAACATTAGAAATGTTGATGCAAATATAGATGATTGGAATCTTATAATGTCTAGAACATATGAATCTATGGATTTTGTTGAAATTAGTACATTCAAATCAAAGATCCATTTATTTCCAACAAATGCACTTGTGAATATACATAACAGGTGCATGGTTAAATCACTTAATATTCCAATTGCATAATGTCTTCCTAAAAATACAAGGAATAAAGAATCCAGTGATGCATATGATGAACAACTTGAATGTGAAATTATTCTATGTTCTAGTCAGCATATCATGTTGACATCTAACTTGTGGGTGGAAACAAGGTTAGTAAATGGAGCACTGGTAATAGTTGCAAATATTTTCTACTCTCCTGGATAAAGACCACCCCAAATGTCGATGTACACAACTGTTTCTTTTGATAATTACATTGGTCCACCATGGGACATCAAAAATGAAAGAACAATACAAATAGCACTTGTTTTCAAAGGAAATCATAAAAAAATCCCATTGTGAATGGTGTGGGCTCTCACAATACACAAATCAAAAGGTTTGACCATACATAAAGCAACAATTGATATTAATGTTGAGTGACAAGGATTAACATTCACAACAATTTCAAGGGTTAAATCAATATATGGTTTAATAATATCACCATCATTCACATTTGAAATATATGCGATGATGATTCAAAGTTCATATGCTACAAATGGAAATAAAGAGGAGAAACGATTACAATCGGTATCTTTATAACCATTGCACTTAGTATGCAATGTGGTTAGTTAAATTTTCTTTCCTATTAGTATCATTGTTTTCTATACTTCATTCATCAAGTTTATTATTATTTTTGTTTACATTTTACCCTATCATGAGATATTATGATTCATTTCCTATTAATTTCAAAATTATCAAGTTATAGTCATCCCTTAACAAATTCTCATGTTTGAATTGGAAGATATTCAATTATGCATCAATGTTGCAAGAAAATGGAATGTCAACATAGGAAAGTATGCCACCAAGAAGGAACTATCTACAACAAATGGAATGAAACCTTGTAATATGGATATCAAGCATAACCTGAACATATATAATCATATATATGCAATCTATGTTATGAAAATATATATTATAAGTGCTTCATATCTAAGGTTCATAGTTTTATTTTATAATATAGTTCATTTTTTATACATGTTATATATTTTTTAATGTTTTTATTAATTTATAAATAAATAAAAGTCCATAATTTTTTTTATTGAATGTTACAATTAGACATAACCATTGAAGAATGTGACAACCCAACAAAACCCTTGATCAATGTTGAAATGCAAAAAAATCCTTAATAAATGTCACAAAGCGACATCACATTCAATGAATGTCAGAATGTGACAAAACTATTAATGAACATCACAATGTCACAAGAAATTTGATGAAGGAGATAACGTGACATATGAATTCATGTGAGAAGATGAATGCTAAAATCTGAAATAACCACTAAGGATTGTAACCATTTCACATAAACAACCATGCTTAACCAAACTAAACCACAATAAACCATGTTTAACCAAGGTGAACCAAAGTGAATGTTATGAAAAAATTAATATGGCATCATATTTCATACACTTTGCCACACATAAATATTAATACTATTACTATATTATTAACCCTGCCCAACCAAAATGCAACATAACCATTGATGAACAATACAATGCAACACAAATATTAAGAAAAGTAGCAATTTAACATAAAGTGAGAGAAAATGAATGTCACAATCTCAGATAAGGATTGATTATTGCCAAAACCCAACATAACCCTTCATGAATGTTGCAATGCAACAAAACCCTTAATGAATGTCACAATGTGACATCAAATTTGATGAAAATGACAATGAAAGAAAACTCCTAATGAACATCACAATGTAACATGGCATTTGATGAACATTGCAGTATGGCATACCCATTTACATGTAAATATGAACATATGTCATAATATGTAATTACCATTTACCAATGTCAGAATCCAACATAATCATTGATGAATGTCACAATCTAACACAATTATTTATTAATGTCACAATTTGACATCACAATGCAACAAAACCCTTAATGAAGATTTTAATGTGACAAAACATTTGATGGATGTCACAATCTAACATAGCCAATAACGTGACAAGATAAATGGTACAATATGAAATAACTATAAAGGAAAGTCACAACACAACACACACCTTCAAGAACTTACAATGCAACATAAATATGAAGTGATGCATCAATTTAGCATAAAGTAAGCCAAAATGAATGTCACAATCAGTCATCACCATTGAAGAATGTCACAAGCCAACATAACCATTCATGAATGTTGCAATGCAACAAAACAATTAATGAATGTCATAATGTGACATCAAATTTGATGAATGTGACAATCCAAAAAAACCCTTTATGAACATCGCAATGTTACATGACATTTGATTAACACTACAATATGACATAGCAACATAAATATTAAGGAATGTAGCAATTTAACATACAACAAGGCAAAATGAATGTCAAAATCTCATATAAGGGTTGGATAATGTCACAACCCAACATAATCCTTCATGAATGTTGCAATACAACAAAACTGTTAATGGATGTCATGATCTGACATCATATTTCATTAATGTCGCAATGCGACAAAACCCTTATAGGACATTGTAAAATGATAGGACATTTGATGAATGTCGCAATATGACATTGCCATTAAGGTGTCAGTATGAACATTACAATGCAACATAAATATTAATAAATGTAGAAATTGAACATAAAGCAAGCCAAAACAAATGTCAGAATCCAACATAATCGTTCCTGAATGTCACAATCTGACATAATTATTTATGAATGTCAAGATGCGACATGGAATTTCATTAACATCAAAATGAATCAAAGCCCTTAATGAAGTTTGTAATGTCATAGTACATTTGATGAATGTTGTAATATGACATAGTCATTAATGTGGCAAGTTAAATCCTACAATCTGAAATTACCATAAAGGAAAGTCACAATGCAACATAAACCTTCAACAATTTTAGAATGCAACTTAAATATCAAGCAATGAAACAATTTAATGTAAAGTAAGACAAAATGAATTTCACAATCCATCATCACCATTCAAGAATGTCACAACCTAACATAACCCCTCATGGATGTTGGAATGTGACAAAACACTTAATGAATGTCACAATGTGACATCACATTGGATGAATGTGACAATGCAACAAAACCCTTAATGGACATCGCAATGTGACATGACATTTGATGAACACTGCAATATGACATAGCCATTTACGTGGTAGTATGAATGTCATAATATGAAATACGCATATACGAATTTCACATTTCAACATAATTGTTGATGAATGTCACAATGTAACAATTTTTTTTTATGAATGTCACAATGTGACATCACATTTTATTAATGTCCCAATGTAACAAAGCCCTTCACTAATATTGTAAAATGGTAGGACATTTGATGAATGTCGCAATCTAACATTGTCGTTAACGTGGAAAGATGAACGTTATTAATAATAAAGTAAGACAAAACAAATGTCGCAATATGACATTACCAGTGAAGAATTCCACAACGTAACATAACCCTTCATGAATGTTGCAATGTGAAAAAACCCTTAATGGATGTCACAATATCACATCACATTAAATGAACATTAATCATTATCATTAATCTTAATAATATATCTATTCATTAATTATAATGTTCTTTATAAACTTTGTTAATAATAATAATAATAATAATAATCTATTTTTAAGGTCATGACCAAATGAGACACTTCCCAACGATTTGACTCGTAAAGTCTACGGAGATATACATACCCTACCCCCCTTTATATTTGAACTTGTGACCTCTTAGGAGGTAACACATGTTTTTAACCATTAGGCCCACTCATATTGTACATATATTATATAACTCAATACATATATTATATTGATATAAATTAATATAAATATTAATATAAATTAATACAAACATTAATATAAATTAATATAATTTATTAATATCAATTAATTAATATAAAATAACATAAACATTAATCTAAGTTTGTATAATATAACTTTAATTTAAAAAAATAATATTAATTATAAAAAAAAAAACTTAATATAAATTAATTTTTTTAAATAAATACAAAAAATTATAATTAGATTAAAAAATTTAATATTTATACAATTATTTATTATTTTATATAATAACTATATAAATATTGTAACATGATATGCACTATTATTATTAATATTAATATATGTTTAGTGATTATTAATATTTTTTTCTATATAAGTTAATACATATATTATATTAATATAAATTAATACAAACATTAGTTTAAGTTAATATTATATTATAATATTTATTATGTTAATATTTTATGCATGCATTCATAAATTATTAGCAACAACAATATTAATATAGGTGTATATTTAGCACATATTATAGGGAAAAACATTATTAATATGTTAAACATACATACACATTAGTAATATTAATATAGTTGTTGCTAGTACATTATATATAATAATAATAATAATATATTTTTAAAGTCACAGTCAAGCTAGTACACCAAATTGGTATATGAGACCCCCTTATTTGTGTGATAAGGTACCTCTCATATACACATATATACTTTCAAAAATTACTAAACACCAACAAATACAAATTCTTCTAACCAAATAATTTTTTTATTTTAATAAATAATAATTATATATATAAATTCAATTATATATATATATATATTAATAAAAATTATCTTTAATAATGATAATTTACTTTCACTAAAATCAAAAACATATAAAAATGATACTTTTCAAACACAAATTATTCTTCTTAGCTTAACAAAGATCATAAAATAGGAGCATTTCTTATTTCCAATATTCAATGCAATTTAAAAATAAATAAACAAATTTAGTACAAATAAATAAAAATTAAAAATATTTATGAATCACAATGCATAAAAATAACTATATTTAAAGTTTTCTTTCTTTTATGATACGTAGATTTGAAATTTTGATCTCTTCTAACTTAACTTACCCACTTGCTTGGAGCAAGTTAGTGTCGTGGTAGGTATGGCAATGCACACTGTGCCAAAGAGTAAGTAGGTCGATGCATTTACTCACTTGTTTGTTTGTAGGAATTTAAATTTACAATTTAAATATATGTAAATGTTGGATATTTCAAAACTATATAGTTGATGGTATAAAATAGGATGATATAGTATAGTTGATAGTATAAAAGAAAATGGAAAATAATCATCTTAAAATTAAAATTAAAATTNTATATATATATATATATATATATATATATATATATATGAATTTGAAATGTTTAATATTCATGGCTTACATAAGACATCACTTAGTTAATAATTTAAATTCAACAAATTATAAACTATCTGACCCAACTCAATTGTGAGATAGTTATTGATCACTATATAAATAGTTGGATCTGAATTGCTTCAATTCATACACAATAGTGAAATAGTTATTGATCACCATCATACAAGCTCGGACGCAATAGTTATCAATCACCAAAAAAAAGAGAAAACTTCAGCTTTACGGTAAGGATTGTGAATAGCTCCATTATGATGATGCAATAAATGTGAGAGTTAATATACATTTAAAGAATAGATGCTGAGGAGGGGCAAGACAGTTGGTGTGGAGACGGTTTCATTTTTGGTGAAGGTAAGTCAAGCTTGGCCGGTACTAAAAAGAAAAAACTTGCCATCACCGAAAATGATAGGATTTCAATGCGCAGATTACACGAATCCTTCGAAAGCAATGGCTGTGGATGTTCAATTAATGTCTGAGAAAGAATTGTTCATCTAACTATTTGAATTTCCGTTGAGGAAGTGCAATGAAAGTGGAGGGTGAAGGGACTAAAACACCCGAGTCTTAATCTTGTCATATGGCTCTTACGTTACATAGTGATCCTCTGGTTTCAAGAATTTTTTTAAATAAAAAATAACAATAAATTATTATAACAAATAATAATATCATGGAAGAAATCACATATATATTTATTTATATATATACCATAAATGACATATATATTTATTTATATATATACCATAAATGTCTGGTCTAAATATATTGTTGTTAAGAATAATAATAAAATATATAAACGTAAATTTGAATGAGATAAATCAGTGCATGAATGTGTTGATTGGATATTCCACATCATATTTTTTTTTTGGTAGGGATAGAGTAAAAGAAATCAATACAGCGAGGTTGTTGTACTTCCTTTAATAGATATGGAAACACACCCTATAAAGAGTTAGGTTTTTTTAGGAGATTGTTGTACTTTTTTAAGTGATATGGAAAGACACCCTATAAAGAGCTAGGTTTTTTTTAAGAATTTTGATTGGTTAGTTTTTTACTCATATTTCTTTAATCTGACTTAAAGTAGAAGGGAAAAAGATAAGATCGATTATTATTGTCATAGCAACAAGAAATGAAATATATATTATTTTTATAATTTTGATTTTGTTATACAATATGCATTTATACTTGATTTATTTATTATGCATTGTGTTTTCACTATTTAAAGAATGTGATTTATTTTATAATGGAATATAAATTGTAATACTATTTTTATTATTGGAATTCAACGTACCCAATTATTTAAATATATATTTTACATATTTCACTCTATTTTATTTGGGCTTTGTTTAGTTGTTTTATCAAAGGGTTTTTTTCGTCGGAATCCGGCGATATAAATTTACACGAATCAATATTTTTTGTTCTTCAAAATCCATTTTTGAATGCAGAAATGGATTCAGCATGCTGAAAAAACCCTGGGGCTCTCAGATTATACAGAAATAATCACTCAAATCTAGGAATCTAACAATTTCTCACCAGATTTTGAGCAAATATCCCCCAAAAAAATCGTCATTTCGTAGAACGTTTATCGAACAACTTTTATTTGTATTGATCTTGCTAATTAGATAATTAAAATAAAACTAATGACAATCACTAATAGTATCATACTATTCATAAAGCAAATAATAAAATTACGATAAAATAACTAAATGATATATATGTGTGTGTGTGTGTGTGTGTGTTAAAATAAGGTTACAACTGAACCATCTAGTATGTACTAATTTTAAAGTTTTAGAGCTACCATTATTTATTTTATAGGTTTATTATTGTATGAACTACCTTAACAAGAATACAAAATTATAGAGCATTATAATATTCAGAAATTAAAAAGGTGCATGGCCACTAATGGTTTTAGCTTGCTATTAGCCTTGGATGATTGAATGTCGAAGGACTGCATCTTTGCTTCTATTGATTCTTGTTGCATTTTATTTTTCTCTCAAGAAAATTTATTTTCCATCCCATAAGATCCCACAAAAATAGTAGGAGGAACCACTCATTGAATGACCTCAACACTAGACTTTTTCTCCATTTCTAGCTTTCAATTTTTTCCTACAACATACTCATTTTCTCTTCCATTTTTCCATCCTCTTGTTACTATTTTCCATGTAGATTTCAGGTTGCATTAGCTTGCTTTTTACTGATTCTACTAGAGATTTTCTCTGAAATGTTACCTAAATATAACATTAACATGAAGCTGGGTAACACTTTYCTACAAACAGTCCCATTTTCAAGTTTTCGGCCGAAATATTCTTTCGGCCGACACCTAGTTTTTAACGGAATCCGTTAAAAATAAACGTTTCCGCCGAAAATTATTTCGGCCGAAATATTCTTACCACGGGAAAATAACTCATCCAAAAAACATTGTACACGAATTTTGAGGGCACCGTTAAATCTGACGTGAAAATTTTCGGCCGAAAAATTGCCGGTAGAAATTTTGGAGACCCGATTGTCACGAAAGTGTTACCCAGATTCATGATTTTACCCACCACTCATTGAATGACCTCAACACTAGACTTTTTCTCCATTTCTAGCTTTCAATTTTTTCCTACAACATACTCATTTTCTCTTCCATTTTTCCATCCTCTTGTTACTATTTTCCATGTAGATTTCAGGTTGCATTAGCTTTCTTTTTACTGATTCTACTAGAGATTTTCTCTGAAATGTTACCTAAATATAACATTAACAACTTGTTTCTTAAATTAAATATTCAAAATAAATGGGATAACATAAAAAAAAGTCCACATGGATTGAAATATTACATGGAATAAAATATGAGAGATGATGATTACAATGCTGAGTGGTCATGGAATTTATAGCCCTCAAGGTGACTTTCATGTAAAGTCATGTCTTTATATGATGCATCTTTTAATAGTTAATATCCTAAGTTCTCTAGTTTAGGTATATATCTCTATCAATGACATTTATTTTTATATACATAACATTGTCTTCCCCTTTAGAAATGCTTTGTCATCAAAACATATTAATGGAAAATATTAATCTCATGTTTTGACTTGTAACGACTTCTCATGATTCTCCATTCTTTGAAGCTATGAAGGTTGATAATAGAAGGCAATATAATATTCTAATCATTGAGCATAATTGTCGAATAGTGAAAGGGTATAACCACCCTATTTCAATCTTTTGTGGGACTACATATTTATAAGGTTCGTGGAAACGACTTATTGTATTATGATTCCCAAGATAACTTCTAATTTGAGTGCAGCGCCCCATAATTTGATCTTAGACAGTTAAAACTTTGATTTTACTCATCTTAGTAATTCATTTCTTAGTAACTATTTGGACTGAGTCAGAATGATATAGACATTTGAGATGGGTATATCTAGACCTATTTATGTGATGCATAATGCTATTTTATTGTTATATGTTCATAATTATGACAGTTATGAGAATTATTCAAACATGAAAATTTAAATGTGGAATTTTGGTACATGGATACTAGTTCAAGTTATGTGGTGAATGCATAACAAATGGAGGGAATGATGAAAATAAACATAAATTTCTTAATTGAATTTTAATACATATATGGATCCTTACACAAAATTATGATGTATATGCATGGATATGAGTTATCGGTGAACAAACCTACAGGCTGATGATTTATGTGATAGCCAACTGACTATAGTGATGAAGTAACTTGGATGTCATAGACATCAATATGATAGCATATGCTATAAGTCGTACTTATTATTTAATTTATGATTTTAAATATTACTATGATATGTGTCAAGTGTGGTTTTGACATGACACATAGCTTGCCCAGAGTGGTTGTTTGATGACGTGACTCTAAGAGCAATAGTTGCACATTATGGCTTGATGTAGGGTGTTGACCTTAGTTCTATAAGGAGGGGTGGAGGTATTTCCCACCATTTACCCTCTGAAACCTGGAGTTGTAGGAGGGTTGTGTGAAGACAGACTCCCCTAGACATGTGATGGTGAATGTCAGTTTCTTGTTGGTGAAGCTTGGTCGAGATGTATGACACTTCCACTTACGGGTTCTATCTGGAGTTAGGTCAAAATAGTTGACGCTCCATCTTATTCCAACAGAGGAAAAGATAGGATGGGAGATGGAAGTATGTTAAGAAGGAAGGATGATTCAATGTTAGTTGACAAAATTGTTATGGGACTAGTCATGCAATTCTTGATTTCTCACTTGGTTCCAAAACACTCATTATGATTTCCATTGATATTCTAAGTTGATGATCAATTCTTGATGAATTCTTGTAGTTTTTCTAGTTAGAATTACTAAATGATGCATTTGTTGTCCTACATGCCTTAGTTTGATCATATAGGAGCTATGCACTAGAGGCATTGTTTGTTTATTGTTAGCACATGTGTAGGATTTGTTTCCTCTAGCTACCCACACATACCCTACACATTTACACTAATATAATTTATTAATTTATTAATTATTAACTATTTCGTCGAATGGCTTAGTGACTATGTAAATTGTATTGCATACAAAATATCTAGTAGCATTAAGTATCTTCTTTGACTTTGATTGATGGTTGGTATGATTAATGAAATAATTATGGTGGGTTGTAATGTACATTTGGGGTAAATTGTCAAGTTTCATTTAGAAGCTAACATGAGAAGAAAGACTTTGCATTTTATTTATTGTTATCTTATGTAATTCATTTATATTTTAGTTTTATTTTAAATTTTCCCAAAAATCTAGATAAGGGAGTTTGATGGCTACTAATGAAGGTGGTTAAGGAGACTTGGGGAAGCGGGTATGAAAACTTGATAAATAGGGAGAGGAAGTGGTAATGAAGGGGAGGTTGATAGGTTGGAGTTTGTGGAGAATTTGGATAAATCTTGGAAGATATAATTCTCGTGAGTCTTCTTAGAGAATATGTGTTTTTTTTTTCTTGGAGTCACGAACACTGAGGGTCAAGAAACTGAAAGGTTTCTTGGATGTAGGAAGTCGGTCAGGATCTTAGATGGCGAGGAGGATTCTGGTGTTTCCCTCTGGGAAAGTGAAAATAAAAGGAATGCTTGGAAGCACATTCCTACTACTGATATGACTACATTGTAAATGGTCATCTTCAATAGACTAGGGAGGAGATATTTCACATGGTGTATTTTGTTATGTTTCTATTTAAATATTTTAATTGTAAAATTAACTTCTTATTTATCTCATCATCTTATTTAGATTTGAACATTTGAATTCAAATTTGGAGTATTTACCGTTGGAAAAATTGTAAAAGAGTTCAAAATATGTAGTAGGTTATTTCATGTATGAAAGAAGAAAATTTGGTTTACACTAGATGCATGTGTTTAATTTAGAAAATATTATTTTGTAGTATCCCATGGAGAGATGTTACATTTGGTATCAAAGTGAAAGTTCAAACACTAGGGACGAAAGGGCCATCATCTCTATCTATACTCTAAATCAGATTTATATACGCCATCATCTCTGTGTATACTCTAAATCAGGGAATTCAGTAGATATCCCATTGGCCATATAACCTTGGAATCCTTGGCCATATATTCTTGGAATCCCTAAAAGAATATTCCAACCTATAAAATGAGTATGATTTATATTAGGTTGTGCCCGTTATTCAAAGATAATAGAATCACAAAATTTCACACTTTCATGGCTTCGTGTAATTTTCATATTTCATAAATGAAAATAGAAAGACGAACAAACTATAAGAAGATTTTAGTATGAAAACAAAATTTATATTAATTTTTCATATTAAATGAAAATAGAAAGATGAGAAAACTATAAGAAGACTTATATATGAAAACAAAATTTATATTAATTTTTCATATTTCAGTATTTTGCTTAGATAAAACTTTAACTTTATCTTACTGGAAATAGAAAGATGAACAATTTGTAAGAAGACTGCTCTATGAAAACAAAATTTTATATTAATTTGGAATTCTTATATGAGAATAATCTGGAGTTTTCATATGAGAAGAAAAACAACCTATGTTGCAGTAAGTAAATTTGCATAACATTTTTCTGTTACGGATTATTGTTATGTGTTAATTCATATTTATTTAAATAAAGACAAATTGTGGAATTTATTATGTGTTAATTCATATTTATTTAAATGAAGATAAATTGTGGATTTTTTTTATGTGTTATTATTATTATTATTATCTAAAATAATTTAAGACAAATTCATATTTATTTAAATGAAAAAAAAGAAAAATTGTAATAATAAATTTCAGATTTATAGTTATGTAAATATAAAAGACAAATAAATTTTTGAAATAAATTCATGTTAATGTTGTAAGAACACCAACAAAGACTGTAAAATACATAAACAAAACTTATACAAACCCAAACTCTCTCATATATATTGTATAAAATATATTATATGAAATAATGAGTTACAATGTTAGATTGAGAACTAAATTCCTTATTACATCGAAACATTATGTGCAACCTATAGAAAGCAACCCAGAAAATAAATGAACAAAACTTATACAAATCCAAACTCTCTCATATATATTATATGAAATGATGGCTTACAATACTATGAAATGATGGCTTACAATACTAGATGGGGAACTAAGTTCCTTATTACATCGAATCAATCCAAAACCTAAAAAGAATTTAGTAACTCAAAACCTTTAGAAAACAACCAAAAGATGAAAAAATGCCTAGCAAGAAAGAAATCTGGCACTCTTTCCACCCTATCGGTGTGTTCTAACCACTTGTTTACTTGTAAGAATCTCACCTCCACGAGAAACACATTTTTAGAGAGTTAATTTAAAAATTAAAAAAATAAAAATGAAAATAAAATTATGGATTATATAAAGTATATTGTTGAGAGTTATGAGTTTTTATTTTATTATGTTTTATTTTATGAAATATTTTATTTCATAAATTGAAAAAAATATTATTTGTTATTTGTTTTTATAATACTTATATAAAAAAGACAAATTTAATATATATATATAAAGTTTATTATTGTATATTATATATTATATATATAAATATGTTTAAAAAAAAAACACAAAGAAAAATTACAAAAAAAATTAACTTGAATATATATATTATTAAAAAAAGTGAGTAAATAATGTTTATTATATATTAAGGAAAAAGAAAAAAAGAGATATAAGTTACACGAGTTTTATTAAATCTCAAAACATTTCATTTCTTTTCAAAAAAAAAAAATCAGTGACTCATAAAATAAAAATCAATGATTCATTTTCAAAAAATCCATGACCATGGGTACGCAAAGGGAAGAGGAGGGTCATGTCCTCTCAAACCCTACTAAACAAAAATAAATATGGCCACACTTTATTTGGAATATAAGCAGAGCCACTGTCATTCCAGAGAGCATGGGAACAAGTGTTATCAGTGTGATGGACTGTTCTAATTTACTTTGTGACTTCGACTATTCGTGGCTCTCGAATTCTGGAGTAGAAATTCCTACAGAGTGATTACCTACCGAATAAGTCATACAACTTTGGTGACCGCCTAATGTCGATTAACTATTCCACTTATGTTATCCTTCCACTGTAAGTGATCAACGGTCGAGAATGCTCCCGAAGTGTTCTTCAAATCGGACAACTCATGTCCACTTCGGCCTTCGGGACTTCGAGACTTCGAGCATTTGTTGGTGGTGAAACTCCCAAAGTAAAAAGTCCTAGAGTGCCATAACTTGCTAATGTCACTTGTTGACGTGGCACTTCATGAGTGGTTGCCACGTTTCACCTAGTTTTGTGGCTTACGTATGCCTAAAGTACCTATGGGACCTTGACACTTGTCACCACCTGATTGGGCCACGTGTCCTAGCTGACATCATTGTTGATGATGTGGGCTCTCAATGTGAGTGCTACGTGTCTTAACCTCATGAATTCGGATCTTCGGCCTTTGGGACTTCATGTAATTCGATTTCTCCACTTCCCAATTCTCCCGATGTGATATTCCCCGAAGTGTAAACCTTGAGTAAATTTGACTTCATCTAATGGTCATTCTTTAACCCAAAAAGGATTAACACGATCCAACGACTGTCAGGAATTTGACTATTCGAGATCTCAAGCCTTTTCCCTTGCTTATCCTATCCTTTTACTTTCCTCGATCTGACGGTTAGGATATCTCCCGAACTGTTTCCTCATATCAGAAGGCTTGCATCTACTTCAAAATATTTGTGGCTTAATCTATCCTTCCACTAAACATGATCTGACGGTCCTGATATCTCCAGAAGTGTTCTTCAGATCAGACAGTCCTCATTTAGTTCGAGAATTTTTCCTTCGGGTGATATTACTTGTTCTCAACCCTTTTATCTCAAAGTGGTCAACGCCGACGTTGACCACTGCTACCATGGCACGCTCTGAATAGATCAACAGTCGAGGGGTTTTGCAGATCCGACGGTTGACGGTAGTTCTTGACTCTTGGGCTTCGGCTTTGGTTTTGAAATTGATGCTAACCGTAGATCTATTGGCGAGTGACCATCGATAATAGGTGTGGATTGCGGAACTATAACTTGTACGTGGTTTAGTCCGTCACCCAAACTCCGCAATTTGAAGTTGCGCGATTAATGGTGGATCAACCACAGTCGTTGATATTTGAGTCGATGATATCTGATGATCTAGAATAATTGTGGGATTAGAAATAGTGTGTATTTTAATTCTCCCTTCGTGCTCTGTAATCAATCCCTGCCCTTGATTTGGCACTTGCGTATCCAACAGTCATGGTTTGTCTTGTGGGGATTTCGATCCCGATCATGTTTATGCACCGTGTTTTCCCTTCAGAGTTTCATGTGTGTAATCGACTATTGACATCAATGACAATACATCAATGAAAGTATGTCCAACAGTAATATATGATATATAAAACTATTATGTCAAGTAACTATATGATGTAAGAAGATAATGTGCAAAAATAGTTATAAATGATGAGAAAAGAATATGCATAAAGGATCGGGCATGAAAGAATAATATAAGTATAAAATGAACGATATAAGTAAATCGATTGAAAGAAGATAAAATAACAAGTAATATTACGAAAAAAAATGTAGATTATGAAGGAAGTGTGAGTATTAAATGTAACAGACCTCCCGTTCGTCACAACATCAACCTCTCCAACAAGTGCAATATTTTTTTTTTGTGTGTGTGTATGTACCAGGGTAATAAATACATTATACTTTGCATAGAAACGCGACGACGAACATGTCACATGCAACGGTGACAACAACATAATGACCTAAGACGCCCATCAAGCATTAGGAAGCAATGAGCGACAATCAACTGACGAGAATAAAAAGACTAACTACTCACCCGTCCTACCCTGCAATGGTTAGGACCTCTAAGACACATAAGCAATGCTCAAGCCCAAGTTCCCATCGATTTTAACCATTTAAGGTCTCAGGGATGGCGACTGTTCTGAGGAACATGGAGGTGTCTACATCCTGCCCGACTCAACAGACCAAGCCTACTAAGTTAAGGACAATCATCCCGAAAACACAACATTAAATGCACAGGTAGCTAGAACCCTTACCGTAAGCAACCAAGCACATCAAAGTTTACATAATCAAGTGTAACCCTTTACTTATAATAAACATCGACACCCTCCATGGGTAGCGTAAGCTGGAACGACTTTGTCAACATCCCAGAACCATATTGTTTATGCAAGAAGTCGAAAGGTGAAGGAGTGAACTAATTTATATTAAAACAATTTCTTTTAATCAAACTCTCGTAGACGATACCCCCTAAAATTTAATCAACACCCTCAACATTCATAAATAACCAATATCCACATTATATTAAAACCATACTCAACTTATATTAAAACCATATCCACGTTATATTAAAGAAATACCCAACTACATTAAAACTGTATCTAAGTTATATTAAAGCATTATCCAATTATATTAAAAACCATATGCAAGTTATATTAAAGCATTATCCAAAAAAAAACCCATATCCAAGTTATATTAAAACATTATCCAATTATATTAAAAACCATATCCAAGTTATATTAAAACAATACCCAAGGTAAATTAAAACAAAATCCCAATTATAATAGAACAATACCCAATAAAACATTACCCTCTAAACATTATTAAGACAAAATCTTCCCATCCAAATAATAAGATAGGTTCGTTTGATTTAGTAGATTGCAAATAATTACCAACAATTGGATGATAAAAAGGAATTATATAACTAAATTGATTGTTATGGATCCTTACTAATTAAAAATTGATTGAAAGGAGAGTTGAGAGTCACTAAACCCCAAGGCGCAAATCGTTCTCATTCTGACATCTAAATCCACTCTAATCCTTTCGCTTTTTACTAGCCATTCCCTTTATCAAGTGTAAGATAAATAATGTGGAAAGTTGTAGTAAACCATTAAGATGGTGGCTGAAAAGGTGATGACCGTAGAGTAGAATAAGGCCATTACTAGGTCACGGATGCCAAAAAAAAGAGAGAAAAACACAAGCATCTAAAACGACACAAGAATACTAAAGGCGGTGAGTGCATGCCAGAGGTCAGAAATCCAAAGGGCAACTGTCAAGGCAACTGTAAAAAGGTAAGAATCAATTGGGAGAATTCAACTGACCATGTCATAAAGGAACCCCCTCACCGCCATGCATAACGCGGCTTGCAGAGGTAATGCGCAGTCAACCGAATATGCAACAATAATGTTGGGTGGATAATGGAATACATTCCCAACTACAAGCATAAACCAGGAATCGAGGAACAAGGATTCTTCAACATCAAAACATGAGGATAGCACCCACAGGAGGCACCAGGGAAGAACCAGGGGGGCGAACCCATGCACCACGCGTTTTAAGGAAGGGCGACTTTATACAGTTACAGAGGCAAAAATTAAGAAATTAACACATGTTGCAGGGTGAAAATCATGTTAAGTTCACATAGTGCAGAGGCGGAAATGGTAAGATAATAATTACCATGGCAGGGGCGAGAATAGATGATATTATTACATTTGCAGAGGCAAGATGAAAAAGTTTTTAATGTGAATAGCAGAGGCAAACTGATACGGGTTCCATACAGTTTGAAAGGGGCGAAGGATAAAAGTTTAAATGTTTTTGGTTCAAGCTTTAAATCTAGTAGTAATACAATCCCTATAGGATATAAGATTCATTGCCAAATGTGATATGTGCCTTCTTCAACTGATGTGTCCATTAGAAAGGTGGAACGTTGGAAAGAGTGAGAAGATTTTGATGGAATCGGTGTAAGAAGTTTGGATAAACGGAAACCCAATTCGCCTCATTCCTGGCAATGCCTCATGCCTCACCATGCGCAGGGCTATCCTAACGTTGCATGATTTCCAGAGTTCAACAATTCTAAACATGAAATGAATTACATCCATTTTGGACGTTACTACATTTCCGACATGTGAATTCTAAACATAAAATTTACCTTTCATAAAATTCCCACGCAAACATTACATTACCTAAATTTCATTATGTAATTTCTAAACATAACATTTCATTACGTAAAATTACATGGCATAATTTCTGAACATAAATTGCGTTACAGTCACTTCGAACTTTTAATGCATTTTAGACATGTAAAATCAGTCAAACATTTCAGACATATGACTTCAGGAATCGATTCGGCAAATGAATTTCGTCACAAAAATCATGCATGGTAGAGGAACGGATTTCCGGTGCAACTGGAACAAATTACAGCCCAAAATAATCACACTAACAGATCTAAGTAATACATCATATACATTCTATCATTCAACAAAAAGGTGTATTGTTGCATGTTCGCTTGCTCTGAGTGTCGTCCGCGCGCTCCTTGCAAATTTTGCTCGCCTACTATCGAGACCTCACTAGTACTTCCCAACCAATGCTAGGGGTAATCTACTTCCCCCTTAACCCCCCAAGCTGCAAAGGGTCCACACACTATCCAGAGGGTATTTCTAGCTCCCACCTCGCCTCGCAAGGCCGAGCTACCACTACTCTCCGAGCTGGAAAATCCCAACTCCCACAAGTGAATCAGTCAAGTCACTATTCCTGCAGTATAACATTACGGTAACAGTCGATCCCCTTCATCCTTCTCCTTCTTCTATTTTATAGACTTTCCAACTTCCTTTCTTTCCCTAAATCTCATTTAATTAAAGTTTTAATAAAAATTCCCTAAAAATTCTCCTTCGTACAAGTGTCATCCATCCCCCACGTTTCTCCATTAATTTTTTTCTTTAATTAATTAATTGTCTTAATTCCCTCACCAACCTAGAGTTACTCCTAAATTCACTCCTAGGTGCCCCTAGATTCCCTTACATGTTTTAAAGGCTTTCCCTAAAATGAAATTGCTAAATCAGTTCAAAATTAGAAGGTTCTTAAACGCAGATTCTTTACTAAGTTGGTTTCCCGCTTTTTACCATGAGTTCCCCTCCTTCCCTCTTTAGGTTACCTCCTTTCCCTAAATTCCTAATTTTTATATTTCCCTCATTCCCCTTTCATTAGAGCTAAAAACAACAGCTGTGCAACTAACCTCTTTTTCCTTTTATGATTAATTTAGTATCTTCTTTTTTTTTACTATCAAAAGTTAAAATAATTAAATTTCTTCTTTACATTTTATATCCACAGATTTTATTTAATTTCTTACTCTCTTCATTTTACCCTAAAATTTATGAAGACCAAAATTATTACTTAAGTGGTTTTTATTTCAAATTTTATTATTTTATTTTTATATGGATATTTTCTTAAGGGTAGACAAAATTTTACCCCTAGCGAGGTTTTTGACCTAGAACTTAGATTCTGAACTGGGCGACATTTAATTAGGGAAGTTGTTTTTAAAATTTCTTAATGTGTTGTTTGTCTTAGGGCCATCTAGGTTCATCCCTCTATCATCATCAACACGACGTGCCCTTCAGGATGCACTAGGTGCTTCAAGGGTGCCACTCGCCTCATCTATTCCTTTGTGCGACGTGCCCTTCAAGATGCACTACGTGCTCTAAGGGTGGCACTTGCCTCTTGACTGATTGGTAGACATCAATAACCCCTGGAGTCAGCACTCCGCCAGTTTAACTTGTGGGAGACTAGGGGATTCTAAGGAATAAGGCCCCCGCCTTATTGCGCGCCCCTTAGAATCATCGTGAGCGACTGTTGCAGTCGACCCTCACAGCATCGTGGGTCCTCTCGAACTAGGTAATCGTTAACCTACAGTTTGAGCCACGGCGAGTGTGTTAGTAGGCTATGGCAGGGCTATTTTCCACACCTCTCCCTCAACATCTCTGGTAGTCGTGTGTGACCCCTTTACTTCATATGTGAGTCTGGTCGGCAAGTTATTGTCAGCCTGCATCATCAACAAATCATGTCAGAACATGTCCACATCATATCATCTAATCAGGTGTACTAATATCATAGTAAATCAATCAAACCCCAATAACACACTCCCTGACTCGATCCTGAGTCCAAGGGGTTCCATCGATGCCTTTGTATCCTCAAGGTCCAAAACCCTGCACACTCAATAAAACCGAGTCAATAGCACCTGTCTAAGTCAAAGCGGTAATACAACATGTCATCATCCCATAATACCTCATAATCCAAATCAAAAGTTTTAATAACATAATAATTTGGATCACTTATGAGAAAGTGTCCTCAAAGAATAAGTTTTCTCAGTGCGCTAGAGAGGGATTTTACATACACCCCCTCTTGGTCTAAACTTCATCCCGAAGTTTCTCAGTATAAATGCTAGAATAAGTGTATCACAGTGTCATATGTCTATCTATCAAACAAAAATGGAAACTACTAGCGCATATCATATGCATCCTCCCAGGTTGTCGAGTGTGGACTATAATTGTCCCACTGGACCTTGAACTGATCTATCGTTCGACATCATATCTGTTGAACATGATGATCCAAGATGCGGACCGACTCAGCCATGAGCACCCCCTCGTCTGATACCTGCAAGTAACTCATGTCAATAACATGTGTAGAATCACTAATATAATGTCTCAAAACAGATACATGAAAAACATTGTGCATATGCCTCATGGAATCAGGCAAGGCTAGTCGATAGGCCACAGGACCCTTTCTCTCCACAATCTCGAAAGGTCCCATGAACCTAGGAGAGAGTTTAGCTCCCTTCCCAAACTTGATCGAACTCTTATGCGGTTTAACCCGCAAGAATACTCAATCGCTGACCTCGTAACTACGGTCGACACGGTGTGCATCGACATAACTCTTCTGTCGATCCTGCGCTTCTTTAATCCTTTGTCTTATTGTTTTCATTTGCTCTTCCATTTCTTGGATCACTTCTGGTCCCACCAGGACCCTATCCTCAAGCCAATCCCAACTCAAGGGCGTTTGACACAGTCTCTCGTAAAGAAACTCGAAAGGTGCCATCTTAATGGTGCTCTGGTAACTGTTGTTGTAAGCGAACTCCACCAGTGGCAAGAATTCTTCCCAACGCTTTTGTTGGTCCATCACGTAAATGCGCAACATGTCCTCCAAGGTTTGGTTAGTTTGTTCAGTTTTCTCGTCAATCTATGGGTGACACGCAGTACTAAAGTTAAGTTGGGTTCCCAAGGCCTCTTGGAAACTCGTCCAAAATCGTCCATTAAACACCGATCCTTGATTGGATATAATCCTCTTAAGCATGCCATGCAGCCTCACAATCTCACTGATGAAAACTCTAGCTATGTTAGGTGCCTGATATGGCATACGCACATAAATAAAGTGAGCACTCTTCATTAGAGTGTCTACTATTATGAAAATCGAGTCATGCCTCCTTGCCGTCAATGGCAATCCAACAATAAAATCCATCAAAATAACCTCCCATTTCGATTTCGAAATAGCGTGTGGTTGTAGTAATCTTGCTGGGTGTCTATGTTCAACCTTTATCTATTGACATTCTAGACATCTGGCCACATAGTTGACTATGTATGCCTTCATTCCCTTCCAGAAGAATAAGGGTTTAAGGCCTGCCCTCATCTTCGTGACTTTCGGATGAGCCATGTATACTACTCTATGAGCCTCGCTTAGGATCAACTTCCTCAACTCGTCGTTTGGCGATACGTAAATCTGACCTTTAAACCTCAATAAACCATTGCCATCCAATGAAAATCCCTCAAATCGTGGTACCATCATTGTGTTTTGTCCGATAAAACCCTCGACCTCTTTGTACGAGTCATTGTCATGTTGTAAAGTTAGAATATTTTCATGTAGATTTGTCTGAAGAGGCAACACCGAAAAGATGCATGGCCTCCGACTCAAAGAATCCGCCACTTGGTTCATTGTTCCCTTTATGTAAGTAATCTCAAAGTCGTACTCGCTAAGCAGTTCCGACCAACGTCGCTATCGTGCGTTTAAGCCACTTTGCATAAAAATGTTTGCAGTCCACAATGGTCAGTCTTTAGTTCAAATTTTCATCCAACAAGGTAGTGTCTCCAAACCTTCAAGGCATATACGATGGCTAATAACTCCAAATTGTGCGTCACGTAGTTCTCCTCATGCCTTCTTAGTTTCTGCGAACTGTAAGCAATCACTCGTCTATCTTGCATCAAGACTTTGCCTAAGCATTCCTTGGATGCGTCTGTGCATACCAAGAAGTCTTCATCCATGTCAGGGACCTTTAGTATCAGCACTGTTGTCAACAACTCCTTAAGCCTTCGAATTGCTTCCGTGCAATTCTCAGTCCAAACAAACTTCTTGTTTTTCTTCTGCAATTCTGTGATCAGATTTGCTATCTTCGAAAACCTCTCGAAAAACCGTCAATAGTATCCTTCTATGCCCATGAAGTTGCACACCTCTGGGACATTCGTCGACACAGGCCATTCCATGAAAGCCTCGACCTTGGCTGGATCCATGGCGATGTCTTCGCCAGAAATGACATGCCCTAAGTAGTGAATATTCGATTGATAAAATGAGCATTTAGACAACTTCCCATACAATTTGTGCTCTCGCAAACACTGTAGTACCAAGTGCAAGTGCTCATCATGCTCCTCCATCGTCCAAGAGTAAATCAAAATATCGTCAATGAATACTTGGATGAACTTGTCCAAGTACTCGCAGAACACCCCATTCATCAAACTCATAAATACCCCTGGGGCATTTGTCAGTCCAAACGGTAAAATAGTAAACCCATAATGTCCAAACCTCGTCTTAAAGGCGGTCTTAGGGATGTCATCCTCCTTGATTCATAACTAGTGATACCCTAATCGCAAATCAATCTTGGAGAACACCGTCACCCCCTTCATTTGATCGAACAGATCATCAATCCTCGGAAATGGATATTGATTCTTGATCGTAGCCTTGTCCAGTTGATGGTAGTTAATGCGAAGCCTCCACAATCTGTCCTTATTCCATATGAAAATAATAGGTGCACCCCATGGTGACACGCTAGGACGTATCAGTCCCAAGTCCAACAACTCCTTCAGTTGCATTTTTAACTCTTGTAACTCCGAGGTCGACATCCGATAAGGTGTTCTTGCTATCGGTTCAGTCCCCGGTTTTAGGTCTATGGTAAACTCCAATTCCCTCTCCGATGACATCCCAGGTAACTCCTCCGGAAACATGTCTGCAAACTTTCTCACTACCGGAATGTGTTCTAGACCTTCCGCTACTCCCTTCTCATTTAGTGCAAGGATCACATAAAGCTTGCACCCCTTGTGCATGCTCTTCCAAAGTTGCAAGGAAGAGATGAACCTCAGGGAAACTCCCTGGTTCCGTCCTACAATCACATGTCTATGTCCCTCATCATCGACCAAGATCAACCATTTTGTCTTACAGTTGAGTATCGCCTCATGCGATTCCAACCAATCCATACCAATCACAACATCTAAGATCCTAGGATCATGATGTATAGGTTGGCCCTTGTGACAAACTCTCCTAGGTTAAGGGCACAGCCCGTAACCTTTCCTCCAACCTTTTTTTTGGCTCCAGAAGCCATCTCTACAAAGCTAAACTCATCCTATTCGACTGCCTTTACCTTAATCCTTTTTAGCGCTGCACCATAAATGAAACTCTCGGTAGCACCAGGATCTATCAAAATACTAAGGGTCTGGTCAACGACGATACCTGTCGTCTCGAGTACAGTCAACTGGTGCTCTTCCTAGCGGTTATTCACTACTGCATGAATCCAATGGGCCTTGCCCATATCTCCCACGGTAGTGGGTCCGGCTGATCTGGATGCTCTAGTCCTCTGCACAGGGCAGTTGCGCTGGTATTGTGGCTCCCCACACATCCAACACCCCTTCTTCGACCCAATAGTCTTGGTACTGAAGTAGAAGATGAAGGCCCATTGGCTTAGAACCTTGGTCGGTTCTGTTGAACCAGCCTAAACTGCTACAACTGCGAGCGGTGCTACTGCTGATGATGTGGTCCCCGATAAGGTGTCCGCTGCTAAGGCGTCGGTCACTGGGGTGTAGTGAAAGTGGATCCCCTCTAGAAGCCACGATATCCCGGTGTATGTCTCGTTGGTGTCTGGTGCTGCTGTGTTCCATATGGAACCTGCCCTGTTGGTCTCGCTAGAGTCCTGGTCTGACCCCCACTGATAATCTCCTCCTCTGCTCTGAGGGCCTTCTCGATGACATCATGCAAGGTTTGGGGCATGAAAATCCTAAACTTTGCATGTAGGATACCATTAAGGCCGAATACGAACCTGTTGACCTTAAGTTTCTCTGTGTTAAGGTGTGGAGCATACCAGAGAATCTCCATAAAATGGGCCTCGTACTTGGGCACCGTACGACCTCCCTGTCGTAAGGTGTTGGACTCATTGAGCTAATGCTCAATGAATTCCTTTGAATGGTACCTCTCTCAGAACCGTTCTTCTAACATTTCCCATGACACATCTTCGACGGCCATGTTCAGCTGTGGTAGGAGCGTCTTCCACCATAGAATAGCGCTCCCCTTCAGTTGAAAAACTGTCATGTGGACCTTCATGTTGGATGTATAATAATGAAGTGCAAATCACATCGCCGTGTTCTCCAACCATGCCTCGGTGGTTGCGCCATCCGTGGCACTAAAGAACTCAGGAAATTTGACCTTCTCGAGTTCACGATGAATGCTACCAGTACCAGCCAGTGCGTGCGGTGAAACCTCAACGGGTGCTAGCACCCTAGCCTCATCTCTATCCAAATGGCTGATCAGTGCCTCGGACATGCACTAAAAATATCTCATCATTCTGACTACATCGCCAACTGCTATCTGCTCCTATCCGAGAACCTACTCGTCTCCCTGGGGGTTAGACCCCTCAGGTGTGGATGCTACAAGAGGTGTCGTGCCTCCTCCCCTAGCACCCCATCATCTACCTCCGCGGCGTCCTCTAACCATGATTACCTGCACGCACACAATCAACTCAATTAGCAACAGTATAATCAAATCATGTCAATGAAAGCTGTAGCGATCCCAAGTCGCGGGTTGAACCCACTTTGATACCATATGTAACAGACCCCCCGTTCGTCATGACATCAACCTCTCCAACAAGTGCAATATATATATATTTTTTTTGTGTGTGTGTACTAGGGTATTAAATACATTATACTCTACGTAGCAACGCGACGACGAACATGTCACATGCAACAATGACAACAACATAACGACCTAAGACGCACATCAAGCATAAGGAAGCAATGAGCAACAATCAATTGATGAGAATAAAAATACTAACTACCCGCCCATCCTACCCTGCAATGGTTAGGACCTCCAAGACACATAAGCAACGCTCAAGCCCAGGTTCCCATCGATTTTAACCATTTAAGGTCTCATGGCTGGCGACTGTTCTGAAGAACATGGAGGTGTCTACATCCCGCCCAACTCAACAGACCAAGCCTACTAAGCTAAGGACAATCATCCCAAAAACACAACATTAAATGAACAGGTAGCTAGAACCCTTACCGTAAGAAACCAAGCACATCAAAGTTTGCATAATCAAGTGTAACCCTTTACTTACAATAAACATCGATACCCTCCACGGGTAGCGCAAGCTGGAACGACTTCGTCAACATCCCAGAACCATATCGTTTATGCAAGAAGTCAAAAGGTGAAGGAGTGAACTAATTTATATTAAAATGATTTCTTTTAATCAAACTTTGGTAGACGATACCACCTAAAATTTAATCAACACCCTCAACATTCATAAATAACCAATATCCACATTATATTAAAACCATACTCAATTTATATTAAAACCATATCCACATTATATTAAAGCAATACCCAACTACATTAAAACCATATCCAAGTTATATTAAAGCATCATCCAATTATATTAAAAACCATATCCAAGTTATATTAAAACAATACCCAAGGTAAATTAAAACAAAATCCCAATTATAATAGAACAATACCCAATAAAACATTACCCTCTAAACATTATTAAGACAAAATCTTCCCATCCAAATAATAAGATAGGTTCGTTTGATTTAGTAGATTGCGAATAATTATCAACAATTGGATGATAAAAAGGAATTCTATAAATAAATTGACTGTCATGGATCCTTACTAATTAAAAATTCATTGAAAGGAGAGTTGAGAGTCACTAAACCCCGAGGTGCAAATCGTTCTCATTCTGACATCTAAATCCACTCTAATCCTTTCGCTTTTTACTAGCCATTCCCTTTATGAAGCATAAGTTAAATAATGTGGAAATTTGAAGTAAACCATTAAGACGATGGCTGAAAAGATACTGACAGTAGAGTAGAATAAGGCCATTACCAGGTCACGAATGCCAAAAAAAAGAGAGAAAAACACAAGCATCTAAAATGGCACAAGAATACTAAAGGCGGTGAGTGCATGCCAGAGGTCAGAAATCCAAAGGGAAATTGTCAAGGCAACTGTAAAAAGGTAAGAATCAATTGGGTGAATTCAACTGACCGCGTCATAGAGGAACCCCCTCACTTTCGTGCATAACGTGGCTTGCAGAGGTAATGCACAGTCAATCGAATATGCAACAATAATGTTGGACGGATAATGGAATACATTCCCAACTACAAGCATAAACCAGACATCGAGGACCAAGGATTCTTCAACATCAAAACGTGAGGATAGCGCCCACAGGAGGCACCAGGGAAGAACCAGGGGCCCGAACCCATGCACCATGTGTTATAAGGAAGGGTAACTTTATACAGTTACAGAGGCAAAAATTAAGAAATTAACACAGGTTGCAGGGTGAAAATCGTGTTAAGTTCACACAATGCAAAGGCGGAAATGGTAAGATAATAATTACTGTGGCGGGGGCAAGAGCAAATGATATTATTACAGTTGCAGAGGCAATTTGAAAAAGTTTTTAATGTGGATAGCAGAGGCGAACTGATACAGGTTCCATACAGTTTGAAAGGGGCGAAGGATAAGAGTTCAAATGGTTTCGGTTCAGGCTTTAAATCCAATAGTAATACAATCCTTGTAGGATATAAGATTCATTTCCAAACGTGATATGCGCCTTCTTCAATTGATGCGTCCATTAGAAAGGTGGAATGATGGAAAGAGTGAGAAGGTTTTGATGGAATCGGTGTAAGAAGTTTGGATAAACGGAAACCCAATTCACCTCATTCTTGGAAATGCCTCATGCCTCAGCGTGCGTAGGGTTGTCCTAGCATTGCACAACTTCCAGAGTTCAACAATTCTAAACATGAAATGCATTACAGCCATTTCAGACGTTACTATGTTTCCGACATGTGAATTCGAAACATAAAATTTACCTTTCATAAAATTTCCACGCAAACATTACATTACCTAAATTTCATTACGTAATTTCTAAACATAACATTTCATTACATAAAATTGCATGGCATAATTTTTGAACATAATTTGCATTACAGTCACTTCGAACTTTTAATGCATTTTAGACATGTAAAAGAAGTCAAAAATTTCAGACATTTGACTTCAAGAATCGATTCGACAAATGAATTCTGTCATAAAAATCACGCATGGTAGAGGAATGGATTTCCGGTGCAACTAGAACCAATTACAACCCAAAATAATCACACTAACAGATCTAAATAATACATCATATACATTCTATTATTCAACAAAAAGGCGTACCATTGCCTGCTCGCCTACTCTGAGTGTTGTCCGTGCGCTCCTTGCAAATCCTGCTCGTCGACTGTCGAGACCTCACCAGTACCTCCTAGCCAATGATAGGGGTACTATGCTTCCCCCTTAGTCCCCCGAGCCACAAAGGGGCCACACACTATCCAGAGGGTACGTCTAGCTCTCAGCTCGCCTCGCAAGGCCAAGCTACCACTCCTCTTCGAGCTGGGAAATCCAAACTCCCACAAGTAAATCAGTCAAGTCACTATTCCTATAGCATAACGTTATGCTAACAGTCGATCCCCTTCATCCTTATTCTTCCTCTATTCTATAGAGTTTCCAACTTCCTTTCCTTCCCTAAATCTAATTTAATTAAAGTTTTAATAAACATTCCCTAAAAATTCTCCTTCGTACAAGTGTCATCCATCCCCCACGTTTCTCCATTAATTTTTTTCTTTAATTAATTAATTGTCTTAATTCCCTCACCCACCTAGATTTACTCCTAAATTCACTCCTTGGTGTCCCTAGACTCCCTTACATGGTTTAAAGGCTTTCCCTAAAATGAAATTGCTAAATCAGTTCAAAATTAGAAGGTTCTTAAATGCAGATTCTTTACTAAGTTGGTTTCCCGCTTTTTACCATGAGTTCCCCTCCTTCCCTCTTTAGGTTACCTCCTTTCCCTAAATTACTAATTTTTATATTTCCCTCATTCCCCTTTCATTGAGCTAAAAACGACAATTGTGCAATTAACCTCTTTTTCCTTTATGATTAATTTAGTATCTTCTTTTTTTTTTTTTACTATCAAAAGTTAAAATAATTAAATTTCTTCTTTACATTTTATATCCATAGATTTTATTTAATTTCTTACTCTCTTCATTTTACCCCAAAATTTATGAAGACCAAAATTATTACTTAAGTGGTTTTTATTTCAAATTTTATTATTTTATTTTTATATGGATATTTTCTTAAGGGTAGACAACATTTTACCCCTGGTGAATTTTTAGACCTAGAACTTAGATTCTGAACTGGACGACATTTAATTAGGGAAGTTGTTTTTAAAATTTCTTAATGTGTTGTTTGTCTTAGGGTCATCTAGGTTCATCCCTCTATCGTCATCAACGCGACGTGCCCTTTAGGACGCACTAGGTTCTCCAAGGGTGCCACTCGCCTCATCTATTCCTTTGCACGACGTGCCCTTCAGGATGCACTACGTGCTCCAAGGGTGCCACTCACCTCTTGACTGATTGGTAGACATCAATAACCCTTGGAGTCATCACTCCACCAGGTGAACTTGTGGGAGACTAAGGGATTCTAAGGAATAAGGCCCCCACCTTATTGCACGCCCCTTAGAATCATCGTGAGTGATTGTCATAGTCTGCCCTCATGGCATCATGGGTCCTCTCAAACTAGGTAATTGTTAACCTACAGTTCGATCCATGGTGGGAGTGCTAGTAGGTTGTGGTAGGGTTGTTGTCCACACCTCTCCCTCAACATCTCTGGTAGTCGTGGTGACCCATTTACTCCATATGTGAGTCTGTTCGACAAGCTATCGTCAGCCTGCATCATCAACAAATCATGTCAGAACATGTCCACATCATATCATCTAATCATGTGTACTAATATCACAATAAATCAATCAAACCCCAATAGCACACTCCCTGACTTGATCCGGATTCCAAGGGGTTCCATTGATGCCTCTGCATCCTCAAGGTCCAAAACCCTGCACACTCAATAAAACCGAGTCAATAGCACCTGTCTAAGTCAAAGCGGTAATACAACATGTCATCATCCCATAATGCCTCATAATCAAAATCAAAAGTTTTAATAACATAATAATCCGGATCACTTGCAAGCAAGTGTCCTCAAAGAATAAGTTTTCTCAGTGCGCCAGAGCAGGATGTTACATTAAAATACAAAAGAGGAGTGAGATGACATAAGATGTTAAGTAGATTTAAAGAAAAGTAACAAGTGTTAGAAAACCAGGACCATGGAGCAATAAAATAAAACAAATGCGGAAACAAAACATTGAAGATACACAATACAAGAGAGACATAGATTTACGTGGTTCACCCAGTGTGGGCTACATCCACCAAAGAAATTGTCAGGTCCTTCCTTTATTATTATCCAGCAAATGAAGGGATACAACCTATAGCAAAACCCACTGTAACTTCCTCTTCTTTATCTCACAGTCTCCTCTCTCAGAATACTATATCTTCCATCAAATCATAGCCGCAATACATTTCCCTCATAAAAGAGGGTTGTCTTCTAGGGCAAAAAACCCTAACATAATCTCTACCATTAGATCTGCGACCTTATAATGAATGGTCCATATTTACAATGAAATTACTACATTTACAAGGCAATTTTTTCTTCGAGGGACGCTGCCCCCGAACCCTCACTGGGGGTCCGCTTGCCCCCAGACCCCCTAGCCAGGGGGATAGCCCCCCCGGATCCCCCAGAGGGGATACCCCCCCTCTGCACTCCCCCTAATGGAAGAGTGTACATACTTTTGGGGTGTAAATACTTCATGGGGTATAAACATGGATGAAAGCAAAAGACCTTTGAATTAGGAAGATAATTAGGCTCTACAACCAACAACAGGTACAAGTACAATAGCACATGTACATATAATCAATAATAGGGAAATAAGTATAATGAGGGAAAGTATAAATCTAGTAGTTATAGTATATACATAGTATATTAATAATAGAAATATATAAAAGTTAACAATAAAGTAATAGACAAGTGTAAAAGAGAGATAAAATCCCTAAAAAGAAATGGAGTAGGAAAAATTGTGTATTTAGTTATTAGAGTAATATATTTCAAAAGACAAAAAGAGTGATGTATAGTATGTTGAGTAAGAAAAGACAGTAAAATAATAAGTGAATATAAATAGATAAAAGTATATGGACAAGAACAAGGATATGGTATAAGTAAGAATAAAGAATAAGGTGCACAATAAATAATAACAACACAAATTAAGGGGATGAATATAAAAAATAGTTCTTATGTTTAGTTCTATGATTTTAAGAATATGCAAAGGGATACTTTAGGTGTTCCTATGTTGTGAACCAATAAATTGACTTCAGAATGATAATAGAAATGATGTGATGATACATTTTCTTACATTGTGGTTGTGGTATAGTATTTAGACGAATTGTTGATGGTTAACCTACTATTGACCCAAGTTATGCTAAGTTATGCATTTATTTGTTAAGTCAAATTGAGTTTATTAATAATAAATAATAGCAATGAATGAAAATGACTAAAAGAATTACTATCTACCACCACCTTGTGTGAAGATGACCTTGCAATTAACTTAAAATTGCAAGAAGAAATGCATACTCAATGTAATGTTTACAATGTTCAATAAATGAAATTTACCTTAATTAAAGGAAACTAATTTACAAGTTGAATGATAAACAATAAGAATGTTCATCCCACAACTAAACTTCTTTCATAGTAAGATGAATAAAATTGAGGAGTTCTACTAATGCAACCAGAAGGGGCTAAAAGCCAAAATTGGTCAGTACCATGTAGGTATAAATGATATATAAAGTTGAGATGTATGAAGATAATTTGAAAGGAAAGAAAGCCTTAAAGACAACTAATTATAGAGTGTGGAATGTACCCTTGTATGAAACTTATTCCTAATTTGGATATGCTCACTCAAGCAAGGTACAAATGGTGCTTGTTACTTATAGGCATGTTAGTAATAGTGAATTGTTGATAGAAAGCATGTTTTTCCTCTAATATGATGAAAGAATTATATACTCAACAATTAACTTGGTTGAAGGTCTAATTTATATAACTTAAGAAAAGAGTGAGATTGAGGATAGTGACTAAACAAACCTTGAAGTGATGACATCACATAAAAATCAATTAACAATATCTTAGTCCATGTTTGTAGTCATGGAAAACATTTTTGCGCTAATCTCATGAGCAATGGCATATGCATTGTCAAGATAGAAGGATAATAAAAGTCAATAATGATTGTTTTCAATTATAAAGGTAACTGAGGTGGGATTTTATGTATGAATTAATGAAATTTATATTGAAGTTAATATAATATTCACTTAACTAGAGAACTGAAAAGGAGATAAGGATTTAATTGGAGGTCAAATTAGCAGACTATATTTAAACATGAGAGTCCTATATGGAACTTAGGAAGGATAAATATGTAAGAGAAGTGTGTCTTTTCATTAATCAAATTACATGTGGTAATAAAATAGATTCCAAACATAGTAAGGTTCTTGCTAAGTGGGGATATTCACAATCAATATATTAATAGCCCCAACATGTTTTTGATCAAGTGAAGGTCTAGTGCGATCAATATAGCACATGGTTTTCTATCAAGGAAGAAACATAGAAGTTGTGTCATAAATTCTCCTTATATTATGAATGATCATAACTTTGGAACGAATTTTCTTGAAGGGTGAGTGTATGTAGCACCCCATATTTTGATGTTAGACAGTTAGAACTTTGATTTTACTTATCTTAGTAATTCATTAATTAGTAACTATTTGGACTTAGTCGGACTGATATAACATTTGAGATGAGTATATCTGGACCTATTTATGTGATGCATAACTCTATTTTATTGTTATATGTTGATAATTATGACAGTTATGAGAATTATACAAACATGCAAATTTAAATGTGGAATTTTGGTAGATGGATACCAGTTCAAGTTATGTGGTAAATGCATAACAGATGCAGGGCATGATGAAATAAACATACATTTGTTAATTGAATGTCAATACATATATGGATCCTTACATGAAATTATGATGTATATGCATGGATATGAGTTATTGGTGAACTAACCTACAGGTTGATGATTTATGTGATAACCAAATGACTATAGTGTTGAGGTAACTTGGATGTCATAGACATAAAGAAGATAACATATGCTATAAGTCTTATTATTTAATTTAGGATTTGAAATATTTCTATGATATGTGCTAAGTGTGGTTTGGACAGGACACACAACTTGCCCAGAGTGGTTGTTTGATGAAGAGACTCTAAGAACATTAGTTGCACATTATGGCTTGATGTTGGGTGGAGATATTTCCCACCGTTTACCCTCTGAAACCTGGAGTAGTGGGAGGGTTGTGTGAAGTCACGCTCCCCTATATGTTTTATGGTGACTGTTAGTTTCCTAATGGGGAAGCTTGGTCGAGATGTATGACACTTCCACTTATGTGTTCTATCTAGAGTTAGGTCAATATAGTTGACGCTCCAACTTAGTCCAATAGAGGAAAGGATAGGATGGAAGATGTAAGTATGTTAGTAAGGAAGGATGATTCGATGTTAGTTGAGAAAATTGTTATGGGATTAGTCGTGCGAATCTTGATTTCTCACTTGGTTCCAAAAGACTCATTATGATTTCCTTTTTTATATTCTAAGTGTGATGATCAATTATTGATGAATTGTTGTAGTTTTTTTAGTTATAATTACTAAATGATGCATTTGTTGTCCTACATGCCTTACTATAACCATATAGGAACTATGCACTAGAGGCATTGTTTGTTTATAGTTAGTACATGTGTAGACTTTGTGCCCACTAGCTACGCACACATACCCTACACATGTATACTAGTATAATTAACTAATGTATTAGTTATTAACTAGATTATTAACTATTTAATTGAGTGGTTTAATGACTATATAAATTATATTGCATACAATATATCTAGTAGCATTAAATATCTTCTTTGACTTTGATTGATGGCTGATATGATGAATTAAATGAGTATGGTGGGTTATCATGTACATTTGGGGTAAATTGTCAAGTTGCATTTATAAGCTAGCATGGGAAGAAATACTTTGCATTTTATTTATTGTTATTTTATGTAATTCATTTATATTTTAGTTTTATTGTAACGTTTCCCAAAAATATAGAAAATGGAGGTTGATGGATAATAATGTGGGTGATTGAGGAGACTTGGGGAAGGGGGTACTTGTAGTGTTTTGTTTATTAAATTTTGGTATTATTTTTTCATCATAAACCTAAGTCTCTTTATTGATCAATGGATTTCTATTAGCAAGTACACTTGGAATTTCCAACATTCGTACTTCGACATCTTATGACTTTTTTATTTGAATGGGGTCTATTATTGTTATGTTATCCATCAATGATTCCTTTCTAGCAAGTTTCTTTAGCGTTTCTTGTTGCAAATTCTTTTGACCTTTTAACTTCTCAATCTATGGGATCAAGTTTCAATTATGATTCTTAAGGAAATAAATCTCCAATAAATTTCTTCATCTTTATTAGCAATAACATTTTCAAATTTTGTTTTCATCTTTTGAACTGAATTTTGATTATCTTGAAGGATGATGCTTGAGATATCTTTAAGGTATTTTGATTAAAGAACTTCTAAGCATGGCTTGATTGTAGTGTCTTGCAATGTTATCTTCTTTTTCTCATAGTAAAATGTCAAAACCATTTTCCATGTTTAAGATGAAGGTACCTAGTGTTTCTAGCTAGGTTGAATTGAGAATTATATTGGCATGTCTATCAAACATAGGCATAACATTGAAATTGCATATGAATTTATAGCCATCAATTGTTACT
The DNA here is from genome assembly GCA_009831015.1 of Picea engelmannii. Taxonomy (NCBI): domain Eukaryota; kingdom Viridiplantae; phylum Streptophyta; class Pinopsida; order Pinales; family Pinaceae; genus Picea; species Picea engelmannii. The sequence goes on along the minus strand of ML780709.1, from coordinate 490,709 downwards.
TGTAAGTCCTTAATTTCATTAATTTCCAAAAGTGCATTTTTTTATTACACTTGGATCTCGAATTAATAATTGATTTTCGAAGTTATGTTGATGTTATTTTCCTTATAGTTCACACCAATAATTATGTTAATCAGGTTAGATTTTATAGCTCGGGGGGTACTTCGCATGTTTTGTCTTGTATGCAGAAGTAACATTACATTTACACAACTAGGCACTTGACTTTGTAATGTGGTTTTATAAAGTTGTAATAAAGTGGTTCTTTTATTAAAGTGACTTTTTATAAAGTTTACCTTCTAATATTAAAGTGACTTTATTTCATAAAGTGCACTTACGTTATAAAGTTAATTTGTACTTTAATATTTTAAGTGATTTATTTTGGAGGGAATGAATCATGTCCCTTGATCATGTAAAGGAAAGATTAGATTGCGGCCTTTGGATTTAGGGATGGGGAAGGTTAAAATACAATTGGAAGGTGAAAGGTCCCTTTCAAATTATAAGAGAATGCATTTAGTAGTGTGCAAGACAATGTAGAGAAGAAGAGATTGAGAGATTCTCGATAGAGATTTGAAGAGGAGAGGAAAGGGAAGCAAGTTGGGTGCATTTCCCAAGGGAGATTGGGCACATTTCGCAAGGTGATTTTATGTGTGAAGTTGATGAGTTATTTTTTGTTGTTGGAGGTTGTATTGTACATATCCATATAGTTTGTACATTCAGGAAGAGGGCATGTTTTTTGAGGTTGTTAGTGAGCATGAATTTCTAGGTTGATTGAAGTGTTTCTTGTTGCAGAAGGGGTCGTATAGTTTTTTATGTATATTTGACCATGGGAACAAATTTTGAGGTGTTCTATAGTCAAGGGAGGCCATATAGAAGTATAGTTTTGGCACGATTCTCAAGGAAGAAAGTTGGAGACTGTTTTGGTTGTTGTAAGCGAGTTTTTCCTTGCTAGAAATTGTATGTTGTTGTTGATATAACTTTCCTAAAGATAATAAAATCTCTCTCTCTCTCTCTCTCTCTCTCTCTCTCTCTCTCTCTCTCTTTGGGTTTCCCCACATTGGGGTTTTCCCTGGCTGTTTGCCTGAATCTATGAATATTACATGGATGTGTGATTGGTGTTCATTGTGTTTATTCCACTGCAAAAATTCTTAGCAATGTGTATTTTTGCTTATGACAGTTTCTGAATGTGGGTTTAATGCATCTCAGAGTTCATAGATGAAAATTATCTCTAGGTTTCTAAGTGTATGACAAAATATAGTGCATGTTGATTTTGTCATTAAATTTCTACATGGTACCAGAGCTTGGGCTCTCAGTTACAATGAGCAGTGTTTGGAAAAGATTTAAAGGGGGGAAGCTTGATTTTTTTTTACATTGAAAAATTGACAAGGAGATGACTGTTTTCATTAGGTATGTGGACCGGTTGGATGGGATCTCCAACTATTTGCAATGGAAATTTAGAATGTCAGGTATTCTCAGGGAGAACACAATTTGGAGCTTTTTCAACACCATAGTTGTTGCTCCCACAACAAACCCTATAGCTTTGTATTTACATGAGTTAAAGGAGGCCTAACCTCAAAGGATTATTCTCGATGGGCTGAAGGACCACCTTATCCCACACTTTACTTAGAAGAAGACAACCAAAGAGATATGAGATGCACTGAAAAACTTGTACGAGGAGAAGAATGAAAATCGGAAGATGGCCTTGAAGGATAAATTGCATGATAATAAGATGGGTAAGGGTGAAAGTGTGGATTCTTATCTTACCCGGGTAGCTCAAGTGAAATATGATTTGGCTGTAGTTGGAGAGGTCATTTCAGATTCAGAGTTGGTGAGGATAGACTTGAAAGGCTTCACCAAATAATGGGAAGTCTTCATGAAGTATGTGGTGGGTCGTGAGCATATTCCATATTGGAGTAGATTGTGGGACGATTTCACTCAGGAGGAGATATGGGAAGGATCTCAGAGAAATGGACAGAAGGGAGATGGAGCTGATGAAGAGAATGTTTCTCTTGTTGCAAAGGGAAAGGGGAAGAAGAAAGGAAATACTGGGAGGGACTTGAGTAAAGTCAAATGTTACTGTTGTAACTAGTCGAGGAACCTTTCTTCTCAGTCTCATGAGAAGAAGAAGAAGAAGAAGAGGAAGAAATAAGAGGGGCCTGATACAACTGCTACAACAACCATGGAGGAATTTTCATCCAAGTTTAACATGGACTTTTCTTTGGTCACTCTAGTATCTAGTGTCATAGTGGTATATTTGGGGGTGATAACAGGTGGATTATTGATCATGGAGCCTCTTGTCACATGACAAGAATATGGCGTGTATTCCTTATTATCATAGAGACAGGTTCTGACTGGTTGGTGGAGAGTGAAGGAGGTATGGCATGAGTTGTATGTGGAGTTGGAAAGGTTAGATTCTAAATCGAGTATGGAGGACTCTTGGAGGTTGATGGAGTTCTCTATGTTCCAAGGTTGAGGATTAACCTGCTCTCGGTATTAGAATTGGAAGATGTTGGATATTGTACATTGTTCAAGAGGGGACATGTATTTATCTACAGGGAGGGAGTGGATCCGATTGAACCACATATGATTGGTGATCGGATGGATAGGTTGTACATGTTGTGAGGACAATTGTACTATATCTAGGGAGGTAATATGGGGTACCTAGGGATGTACCCAATGGGAATGTGGTTATGTATTATTAGTGGAAGCCATTTAATATATGATAATCTGGTCATTCAATGTAAGGTGGACTAGGTCCACTATATTAATAAAGGCCCACTATGGTAGTTAAATGTAATAAATGTGAGAAGTCACTCTAGAAGGTTCCTAGGAGATATATAGAGCTATATAAAGAAGTACAAGCAATGTAATGAAACATAGTAAAGATTATTGTGAATGTATTGAGCATTTCTTGAGGAGTGTTATCCTTCCTTAAGAATTAATATATGGTGTTACTCTACCTCAAGGGTTTTGATTATTTCTTGTGTTCAATAATTTGGTGAATGGTTTGGATTATTCTTATTGAGATGCTTGGTTATTTTGAGATATGTTCTCGTACTTAAAAATTGGTATCAGAACACTTTCCTTGGTCAAAGAAAGGGAGAATTTTTGGCTCTTTTTTGCATATTGTTTTTGAAGAAGAAAAAAAGGAGGGTGGTGCACTTCAGGTTCAGATATGAAGATTTTTGAGATGAATTTGGAAACACAAATTGAATATTTTAATTCCTCTTGGAAAAATACCTAATTAAAAAAAAAATTAGTCGAAACGGAGTCCAAGAAGTAAAGTTATGAGCATTTTAAATTCAATAGTTTTTCAGGGTTTTTCCGGAAAAAGCTGCAATTTTCTGCAGTAAGTTATTTTTAACCCTAGTTTTTGTTGAAGAATTATCCCAGGCAAGATGCCATTTACTGGAAAATATGATGGCCCTAGTATTGAAGAATTTTTAAAAGAATAGAAGTCAATTTGGAAAAATTGGAAAGGTATAGTCCCGATACGCTTACGAGGTAATGTAGCCATTTGGTGGAGGTCACTTGACTATGACAAAATGATGGTTGTCTTTGATGAAAAAATTGAAAAAGTATTTTTACACAAATGGTCTCATATGAAGTGTAAGGATAAAGACATCACTAAGAGTTTATTTTCATGTGGAAAATCTATATTACAGGTTCATGGATTTATTCATAAAGAAAATGTAATTGTTTCTATTAACCCTAGTTGCTAACAAAATTTTATCAATGTTCAGTTCGTTAATAGATTGCAAATTCCTACAAAGAATATCCACATCAAATAGTTTGAGGGTAAAAATGTTCAATTTTTTAAGATTTGAAGCTCAGTATGGATAAATATGTGTTGCATTTAGATTTTTATGTTATGGATATGGATGAAGTGGATATTATTTTGGGATATCATTGGATAGAATCAATGGGTACCATTAATATTAATGTGAAAAAGAAGTTTTTGAAGTTGTGGTACAAGAAATAGAAAATCACATTGCATGATGTGTCTCTTAATAAAAAAGATGGGCCCACAGAGGCCACCAAAGCAGTTCTTGTAGAGTCTAAAGTTGAATCAGAGGCATAGTCTACAACAGGAGATGAAGCACAACCACAAGAAGGACACAGTCAAGAAGCTAAGGAGGTCATTGAATAAAAGGTACAATGTGTTGCAGATTTGATGCAAACAAAACATATTCCTATTGTTGTTGTATATCACCATCCACATCATTTAGAGAAACAAATGTCATCATAGAAAGGGCATGATTATCATCACACTTATGCACCAGCAGTGAACCATAAAGGAAACCAATCAAGAGGTGCATGGAGGACTACTATCACTCCAAGAAGACATCAAGATCGAGAAACAATCCCATGGAAACCCCAACATGATGCAGAGCAAGATCAAGGTAGCAAGGTAGCAGATGGATATCATGTTCGACTTCCATTAGGATGGATGGATGGTCGTATTTGGTACCAGTTGGATACCTTGATTAGCCAGTCATATTGTATGGTTTCTTCTTGTGTTTTGAGGATGAAACATGTGAACGGGGGTGGAATGTAGTATACCTAGGGAGGTAATATGGGGTACCTAGGTAGGTACCTAATGGGAATGTGGTTATGTATTATTTGTGGAATCCATTTAATAAATGAGAATGTGGTCATTTAATGTAAGGTGGACTAGGTCCACTATATTAATAAAGGCCCACTATGGTAGTTAAATGTAATAAATGTGAGAAGGCTCTCTAGAAGGTTCCTAAGGATATATAGAGCTATATAAAGAAGTATAAACAATGTAATGAAACATAGTGAAGAGTATTGTGAATGTATCAAGCATTTCTTGAGGAGTGTTATCCTTCATTAAGGATTAATATATGGCGTTAACCTACCTCAAGGGTTTTGACTATTTCTTGTGTTCAGTAATTTGGTGAATGGTTTGGATTATTCTTGTTGAGATTCTTGGTTATTTTGAGATATCTTTGCATATTTATTCTGGTACTTAAGGACATATGGCATGAGTTGTACATGGAATTGGAAGGGTTAGATTCTGACTGGTAGAGAGTGAAGGAGGTATGGCATGAGTTGTATGTGGAGTTGGAAGGGTTAGATTCTGACTATAATATGGAGGAATCTTGGAGGTTGATAGAGTTCTCTTTGTTCCAGGGTTGAGGGTTAACCTTCTCCCAGTATCACCCTTGAAAGATGTTGGATATTGTACATCTTTCAAGAGGGGACATGTATTTATATACAGGGAGGGAGTGGATCCGATTGAACCATAGTTGATTGGTGATTAGATGGATAGGTTGTACATGTTGCTAGGACAACCTTCAGGTTATGATTCAACATCAGATGAGGAGCATGAGCCTTCTTAGACTATAGTCGTACCACGGATACAATCTTTCATTCCGAGAGAAGAGAGGGAGTCTCTTCAAAGAAATAGAAGGAGGCTCAACCAGTGTGAGGGAATCACAGCTCGAAGTGGGAGGATGGACTCTCCAAAGAGCTCAGGGTTTAGAGTAGCTATCAAGAGGATCTCTTCTGGTTCGAGTTATGTGTAGGTGTTGGGGATGGATCCATGTTCAGAGGGATCTCCTACAAAGAGTGTGATGGGACCAGATGATGGTTATGGAAGCGAGTACATCCCTCGCTAAGAGAGACTGTTATCGTTTATAGCTAGGGAGGTACTATGTATGTTATGTATTGTATGCAAAAGTAACCTTACATTTACATTACTAGGCACTTGAATTTGTTATGAGTTTTTATAAAGTTGTAATAAAGTGGTTCTTTTATTAAGGTGACTTTTTATTAAGTGTAAATTCTAATATTAAAGTGACGTTACTTCATAAAGTGCACTTATGTTATAAAGTGAATCATGTCCCTTGATCATGTAAAGGAAAGATTAGATCTTGGCCTATGGATTTAAGGATGGGGAAGGTGAAAAGACACTTGGAAGGTGAATGGTCACTTTCATATTATAAGAGAATGCATTGGGTAGTGTGCAAGACAATGAGAAGAAGAGATTGATAGATTTTCGAGAGAGATTTGAGGAGGAGAGGAAAGGGAAGTAAGATGGGTTCATTTCCCAAGGTGATTTTTTGAGTGAAGTTGCTAAGTTATTTCTTGTTGTTGGAGGTCGTACTGTATGGATCTGTATAATCCATATACCAAGGAAGAGGGCACATTTTTTGAGGTTTTTAGTGGGCATGAATTTAGAGGTTGATTGAAGTTCTTCTTGTTGCAGAAGGGGTTGTACAGTTGTTTCTATACAATTGACCATGGGAAAGAATTTTGAGGTTTTGTATAGTCAAGGGAGGTCATACACCAGTATAGTTTTGGTACGATTCTCTAGGTAGAAAGTTTGGGAATGTTTTAGGTGTTGTAAGTGAGCCATTTCTTGCTGGAAATTATTTGTTGCTACTGATATAACTTTCCTGAAGATAATAAATTCTCTCTCTCTCTCTTTGGGTTTCCCCACATTGGGGTTTTCCCTGGCTGGTTGTCTAAATATTTGAGTATTACATGGATGTGTGATTATTGTTCATTGTGTTTATTCCACTGCAAAAGTTCTTAGCAATGTGTATTTCTACTTATGAAATTTTATGAATGTGGGTTTAATGCATCTCAAAATTCATAGATGACAATTATCTCTAGTTTTCTAAGTGTATGCCATAATATATTGCATGTTGATTTTGTCATTAAATTTATACAAAACATTTTATCTTGAACAATCCCTTTGAGTTTTGTAACATCCCACTCTTTCGCACACCTGATCGGACTTATTCTTTGAGGACAGTTGTGTGCAATTGATATGGCCCATTACATGATTAGATTTTTTTATTATTTCTATGAGATGTTGTGGATTTGATGACATATTATTTTTCCATAATTATATCGACAGGTGCTATTGACTGAGTTTTCCTGAGTGCGCAGGAATCTAGACGTTAGAGGATGCCAACGACATCGATGGATATCCTTGGACTCCGGATCGAGTCAGGGAGTGAATTGTTGATGATAGCTTGCTAACCAGACTCACATAGGAGTAAATGGGTCACGTACGACAACCAGAGACATTGAGGGAGAGGTGTGGCGGAAACCCTACCATAACCTACTAGCACTCTCGTTATGGCTCAAACTGTAGGTTAACGATTAAATAGTTCGAGAAGACTCGCGGTGCCATGAGGGAAGACTCTGAAATCCTCTCACGATGGTTCTAAGGGGTGTGAAATAAGGAAGAGTCATTATTCCTTAGAGGCCCTTAGTCTCCCACAAGATCACCTAACAAAGTATTGACTCTAGGGGTTTGACATCTACCAAATTCAGTCAAGAGGTAAGTGGAACCCTTGGAGCACATAGTGCGTCTTGAAGGGCACATCATGCAAATAAAATGGAAAGAGGTGAGTGGCACCCTTGGAGCATGTAGTGCGTCCTGAAGGGCATGTCGCGATTTTTGTTAAGATAAGTTAATAAACCTAGTGACTAGAAAACTATGCCTCCCTAAGTTAATAAAGCTAGTGAAAGATAAGTTAAAATTAATGATGTGATAAGTAAAGTTTAATAACAATGTTTTCCCTTAATAAATGTCGTCAAGCTTGGTGATTTGAAAACCTAGATATAAGTAGAACCTTTGAACAAAAAAAACTAATTAGACATGTAACAAGAAAGGGTAAAGAAAATTCAAGCTTTATTAATTAAAGTAAATTTTTTTAATGAAGATTTAATTATTAAAAAGGGGTAAATGGTTGTTTGTCTAAACTTGCTAATTCTGAACTCAGTTAAAAAGGGGGAAGCTTAAAGAAAAAGGGGAATGTCTAACTTAGTAAGGAATCTAGCCTTTGGAACTTTCTATTTATGAACTCAACTAGGAATTAAGTAAGGCGTAAGTCATTTAAGAATTGTAAGGGAATAATGGGACACTGAGGAGCATTTTTAGGAACGCTCTTAGGTGGGTGACGAAAATAGGGAAATTTAATTAATAAATAAAATTGATTTTCTGGTGCAACTAGGGGATCAAGCGACATGTGTACGGGGGAGGGTTTTTCTAATTAAATAAATGAAAAAGAAATCTAATGAGGGTTTGGGAAACTAATCATTTTAAAACTCTATAAAAGGATGGTGAAGGAGGATTATGATCACATCTAGCTTGTGTAACGTTACGCTGCTGAAATTTTATCTTGACTGAATTTTCTCTTGTGGGATACCCAGCTCGGATAACGAGTGGTAGATTGACCTTGCGAGGCGAGATAGGGAGATAACATTCTTCGTTATTGTGTAAATGGGCCTTTTGTGGCTTGGGGGACTCAGGGGAAAGAAGAGTACCCCTAGCATTGGCTGGGAGGTGCCAGTGAGGTCTCATTGTTTAGCAAGCAGAGCGAGCAGGAGATAGATAGAGCATAAGAGAAGGACAACGACATTGGATTATTCTCCTTCGGTGATGGTACACTTTAGTTCTTATTTTCTTTATATGGATACCGATTAATGTTTATCAATGTTAAGTTCTTAGAAAAAAAATGTTCAGACTGTTGCTTCTAAAATGCTCAGATTGTTTGGTTTTGAATTTTCAGAATGGTAGATTCAAAAGTTCAGTTCTTAGCTTTAAAAATGTTCATATTGTTTCTTATAAGAGGTTCATATTATTAGGCTTCCAATGTTCAGTTGAAGAAGAATTTATAGTGATGTATGTTGTAAACTCGCTGCCTCCCTGAAGTTTTCCACTTCCACCCTGTTACCTTACTCTCCCGATGTGATTGCTCTCACCAATCCTACACAATGATTGTTGATGTCGTAACTCTTCTTCTCAAAAGACACCACTATCATTTTCTTCAAGGAGAAACTCTACGACTTTCCCCAAATCCATCATCTCCTTTGACTCGCTATATAATGATCCCTGGCCCATGAGACTGTCAAATATTTTTACTTCTTAGTTTGTTAGGGAATTGATACATAGAAGAGGAACCAACCTCTCTATATTTTTCTCCTATTCTTTTTACAAGAGTTATGAAATTCTCATCAAGAAGCCCGACGTGATTAATTCAAGGGAGAAGGGGTGTTTGATCCATCTCTTCAAACTGTAACAAAGTATGCTCATGGTTGGAAGGCCCTTCTGAAGCTTATAACACAATTTAAAAATTATTTTCTATCTCAAAGCTAATCCCTACTTACCTCGGTAAGACAGACCAAACTGCCTTCACCCCTATAACTTTACGGTCAACAAACTACCAGGAAAATTTAGAGGGGATGAGATTTTTAGTGATAAAGGTAAATACTTCAATTATTTTTTAGGTGTGGTATATCTTTAAACCTGTTGATAGTCGTTCTCCCCCGTACTGCGAACACGTTAAAACCAAAATGACAAGATGGAGCCATGACAGGAGTCTATGACTTCATCACCAAAATTTTTACAACTACTTAGTCGACTTTATTTGTGGGACTTACATCATAGCATACTTGTTCTGGTTGAAGGAGAATTTTTTTTTGTAATATTACGATGTCCATGGCTTCCAAAAGGTGGTTATTTATGTGTTGTCCTATTGCCTCGATTCGGTGGGACACCCCGTTCCAGTCGTAGCCAAAACTAGGATTTTCCCCACCAACGTGCTTGCTTTTGTGCCACCCCGATTTTTACTATGCGTGATAGAGATGCTAAATTTATCCACTATGATTTATTTCATCCTTAGATCTTCTATTTTACTCTAGGTATCGATTTAAATTTGGAAGAGTTTTAATTTCCCTATCATTTAACTACATAGTGATTTTAAATTACCTAGAGAAATGTCGAGTAGTTAGATCTGGCAATATTCTGTAATTTCAGAACGTTTAGGTTATTTTATGGTAGAAAACATTTCTTCCAGATATCCTCTAGCAAAGATGTCAGGTTGAATGTGATTTCTATAAATGACAGATTTGCATTTAACTCTGAATTTGCATTTATCCCGAGGAAGGGGGAATGGGAAAACTATCACACACTTCACCTTATTTCTGGATTGATAGATTAATTTCACTTTTATGATTGGGTTGCAAGACTCCCTTTTTCTTGAAAGATTAGAGTGAATTTGGAAATGCGTAGTTTCTACAGCACATTGAATTACTTGTTGGAAAGTTCGAGTAGTAAATTCATAACAAGGTTGACAGAGGTTTCCCTTCCTTAGTGTATCGACGTCCTTCTAAAAAAATGAATCATTGTCTAGAATTTGTGTTGAGATTTATAGTCAACGTATTCATTATGTGCACCTTGTGTTATTGATCCCTAAGATTAATCTAGAAACAATTAAATAATTATTTTTATTGAGATTCAAATATCTAGTTTGCTAAGAGATTTATCACCTATAAAAGGGGATTTACTGTTAGAACCTTTCACGTATGCCTTAAGGTTAATGAAACTTTTATACCAACCCTTGTATTCTTAGTTTCCATTGTATCTCATTTACTTCTTTCAGTTTGGTAAAGCCTAGGATAACCCGTATCATTAAATAGGAATGATGTCAACTTATTGAGTTAAGACTAGGAATCTTCACCTTGGTTGCCTAGTCCTAATTTATTATTGAGTTACATATCTGATAAAAGTTTACATGCTAAGCCACTTGGAAAGGTTTGGGTGAAGGGGGAGGCCATGTGCTCGGCTCGTGCCCCACGCAACCACCACCCCCAGGCTTTAACGAGCATTCAAAGCTAATGGGATGGGCATTAATCCCACCCCCCTCGATCACCTCTATGCATAGAGCTATGCAGAACTTATTCGGCAGTCTCGTTTGGTGGTGTGGCTTCGATTTCGGCTCTGTGATTTTCATGGTATTTCGGGCAATTTTCTTCTTCCATATTGGCTCTGCAGATCCTCTGTAGAAGCCGAGCCTCGCCATGCCTCGTCAATGCATGCGTCCACGTCGGGGCTCTCCATGGCACCCACGACACCCCCGCACTTCCTCCTCGCCCTCTGGTTCATCCACCCCAGGTCTAGACAGTCTGGCTATTGTTGACACCTCCTGGACACCAGCATGGCTTTCTCCCCGGGTCAAGCATTCCTCCTCTCCTTCGGCGCTGCGCCATAGTCGACCTCGCCACAATCTCAAGACGCCCTCTTCCACTCGGCCGCGTGAACACTCTGCCATTCTCCATGACTTAGTTTTCGAGCTCTGTGAGGGGGTGAATGATCTCCAGTTTCGGGTCCAACATATGGAGGGACGCCTCTCTGTCCTTCTCCAGCTTTTAGCCACCCCCCCTCCAGGTGCTCCTGAGTATTCTCGCGATGCTTCTGAGAACTTCAGTGGTCAAGCGAGCAGTCATCAACACGCTACCACAGAAGAAAGTATCCCATCCGAAGGGAAGGAAGGCAATCCAGGGGCCTTGATTGATATCGCGCGGAAGGCAACTTTGGCAAGCAATGAAGGAGGAGACGACATTGCAGTTTCGGTAGCGGCAGTAGAGACGAAGGACAGCAGCATCCAAGTGCCCGACGACAAGAGCCACAATGCCACGGACATGCAATGGACTGCCAGCGGGACACCTGTCATCGAGGAACCCTGGCCTGGCCTCTTGCCCGAGTATGCTCCAGATTATACTATGCTTGTCCCATACTTTAGTTCTAGTGGCTCTCATGGTTGATAAAAAGTCCAGCTTTCTATAGAAATGTTAGAAAATTTTTGCTACTTGCTATATACGGTTGACTGAATTGGTTTCTCCTCACGGAGCAGTTCAATAATTACAACCGAATAACTCTGTTAATGTACTCTGGATCCTGGTTCCGAGAAGGACTTTTATATTTAATACAAACTCTTACTTATAAAAAAAAAAAAGTTTACATGCTAAAGTTTTAAGGTTCCTTATTTAATATTGATCTAGAGAAGTTAGAAAGTGTAGGTGATTTATTGATAATTAAAACCCCTTGGAATGGAAGGGTAAATAGACTCTTGAAGTTGTTATAGGTTGAATACTAATTTGTGGTTGTTTATATTAATTGGTTACTATGTGCTACATGTTATTAAATGGTTACATGTGCTTACATTAGATGGTTACTATGTGTTGTTCCTTATGTGAATTTTAAATGGTGGTTGGTCATAGTTCTTATACCACATATGATTGCCTTTTAGGAAAAACAAGAGATCTATCGGTTAGTTGTGCAATTTAAATGTTGAATGTTTTCACCTTGCATCTTGTTGAATTGTTGATTGGGTGCTTGGGTATAGTCATCTTGTATTATTCACAGTTAATTTGGATCTCCTGGCACATGGATTTTTCTTGGGTTGAAGTTCCAGATATTTCATGTTGCACCTTGGTTATTGTCACGCCTATTTCCATGTGACGGCATGATTCCTAATAAGGGGATTATTGTGTGCAATGATCGATAGATGCGAATGATAAACTGGCATGAGTCTTGTGCTTACCGATGTGATTATAATGTTCATTGAAATTATTTTTTGTACTTGGTTCTGTAACGCCTTAATGTGGTTGGTTTTTTATCGCCATAAAGGTTCTATTTACGGGTCGTCGAAGTTGTTCTGTTGGGATTGATTGATGTTGTCTTTTAGCTTAGTAGGCATGATCTTGCGTATGACGAGAGGGAAGTAGACACCTCCTTGTTCCTCAGAACAGTTGCCAGCCTTGAGACCCTAAATGGTCAAAATCGATTGGAACCTGGGCTTGAGCATTGCTTATGTGTCATGGAGGTCCTAACCTTGTAGGGTAGGATGGGCGGGTAGTCATATTTATTTTAGGTCTGATTGATTTTGTAAGTTGCATCCAGTTGCATGATGTGATAGTATGTTAGGTTTTTATGTTGTCTATTTCCTGAATTTCATGCGTTTTGTTTGTCGTCGAGTTGCGTTGATTGACTATTTGTCGTTGTTACCTTCCTTCTAAAAAAATAAATTATGCACTTGTTATGTAGTGCATGTTGTCGTAACGACTGGGGTCGTTACATATGGTATCAGAGCCAGGTTCAACCCACAATTTGGGATCACTATGGCTTCCATTGATTAAATACTTGATTATAAATATCGCTAATTAAATTGATTTGTATTCATGTAGGCAATCATGGTCAGAAGACGTCACTGAGGAAGATTATGGGGTGTTAGGGGAGGAGGTGTGATTCCCCTAGTAACATCCATGCCTGAGGGGTCTAACCCCCAAGGAGACGAACATGTTCTCAGGCAGGAACAGATATCCGTGGGTGATGTGATTAGGATGATAAGGTCCTTTCAGAGGATGTCTAAGGCACTGATCAACCGTTTGGATAGAGATTAGGCTAGGGCACCAAAATTTCCTGAGGATCCACCATGCACTCTGGTCGGTACTGGTGTCATTCACCACGAACTCGAGAAGGTAAAATTTCCTGAGTTCTTTGGTGCCCTGGATGGTGCAACTGTCGAGGCATGGTTGGAGAATATGGAAAAGTTCTTTGCACTTGCTGACTATACCTCCAACATGAAGGTCCACATGGAAATATTTCAAATAAAGGGGAGCACTCTTCTATGGTGGAAAATGCTCTTGCCGCAATTGAACATGGTTGTTGAAGACGTGTCATGGAAATTTTTTGAAGAACAGTTCTAGGAGAGGTATCTATCTAAGGAATTCATTGAGCGTCAACTCAATGCCTTGCGACAGGGAAACCGTACGGTGCTTGAGTACGAGGCTAATTTTATGGAGCTGATTCAATATGCTCTACACCTGAATACTGAGAAACTTAAGGTCAACAAGTTTGTTTTTGAACTTAATGTCAGCATTCATGCAAAGGTTAGGATTCTGATGCCTCAAACCTTTCATGATTTTGTCCAAAAGGTCGTCATAGCAAAGGAAGATCTTATCAGCAAGGGTCGTAAAAGGACTCTAGTGAGACCAGTGGGACATACGTCACCTGGTGTGCAGCAGCATCAGACACCAACTAGACATTCACTAAGATATTGTGGCATCCAGGAGGATCCACTTTCTCTACACCTCAGCAACCATAACCTCAGTAGTAGACTCCTTACAGAGGACCAAAGAACCAACAACAACATCGACCACAACAATAGCAGTTTAGAATTGTTTAACAAAACATACCAGGGTTCCAGGCAGGTGGGCCATCAACTTCTACTTCAGGTACCAGGAGTATTGGACCGAAGAAAGGATGTTGGACATGTGGAGAGCCACATTACCAGCGTGACTACCCAATGGAGAGGACCAAAGCATATAGATTAGTCGAACCCACTACCATGGGGAATTTGGGAAAGGCCCATCGGATTCATGTAGTGGTAAATAATATCCAGGTAGAGCACCATTCAACTATGCTCGAGACATCAGGTACCGTCACTGAATAGACCCTTAGTTTTTTTATAGATCCAAGTGCTATAGAGAGTTTTATTTATGGTGCAATGCTAAAACGAATTAAGGAAAAGGTAGTCGAATAGGACGAGATTAGCTTTGTAGAAATGGTTTTGGGAGCCAAACAAAAGGTTGGAGGAAAGGTTACGGGCTATAGCCTTAACTTGGGAGAGTTTGTCACAAGGGCCAACCTGTACGTCAAGATATTAGGGTATTATGATGTCATGATCGGTATGGACTAGTTGGAATCACATGAGGTGATTCTCAACTGTAAGACAAAATCGTTAAGCTTGGTCAATGATGAGGGACATAGATGTGTGATTGTAGGTCGAAACCAGGGAGTCTCCCTGAGGTTCATCTATTCCTTGTAGCTATGGAAGAGCATCTGCAAGGGATGTAAGAATTATGCGATCCTTACGTTAAACGAGAAGGGAGTAGCTAAAGGTCTAGAAAACCTTTCAGTGGTGAAAGAGTTTGCAGACATCTTCCATAAGGAGTTACATGGGATGCCGCCAAAGAGGGAATTGGAATTTAACATTGACCTAAAACCAGGAACTGAACCGATAGAAAGAGCGCCTTATTGGATGTTGACCCCGATGTTACAGTAGTTGAAAATGCAACAGAAGGAGTTCTTGGACCTGGGAATTATATGTCCAAGTATGTCACCGTGGGGTGCATCTGTTATTTTCATACGAAATAAGGATGGGTCGTGAAGATTCTACATTGAATATCGTCAATTGAACAAGGCAATGATCAAGAATCAATATCCATTTCCAAGGATTGATGATTTGTTTGATCAGATGAAAGGTGCAATGGTGTATTCAAAGATCGACTTGAGATCAAGGTATCACCAGTTACAGATCAAGGAGGACGACATCCCTAAGACCGATCTTAAGACGAGGTTTGGACATTACAATTTTATTGTTTTACCATTTGGACTAACGAACGCCCCAGGGGTATTTATGAGTTTGATGAACGGGGTGTTCTGCGAATACTTGGACAAGTTCATCCAAGTATTCATTAACGATATTTTTATTTAATCTCAGATGATGGAGGAGCATTAAGAGAACTTATGCATGGTACTACAATGTCTACAAGAGAGCCAATTGTATGGGAAGTTGTCCAAATGAACATTTTATCAATCGAAGATTCATTACTTAGGGCATGTCATCTCTGATGAAGGTATCATTGGGGATCCAGCAAAGGTCAAGTCTATTATGGAATGACCTGCATCGATGAATGTCTCAGAAGTGCGTAGCTTCATGGGTTTAGCGAGATACTATCGATGGTTCGTTAAGGGTTTTTAAAAAATAGCAAATATGATTACAAAATTTCAAAAGAAGAACAAGAAGTTTGTTTGGACCGAGAAATGAGCGGAAGCCTTTAAGAGGCTCAAGGAGCTGTCGACGATAGTAGGAGCTGTTGACAAAAACACCAATACTAAAGGTCTCAGACATGGACACAGACTTCTTGGTATGCATTGATGCATCCAAAGAAGTCTTAGGAAGATTCTTGATACAAGACGGTTGATTGATCGCTTACATCTTGAGAAACTTGAGAAGGCATGAGGAGAAATATGTGATGCATGATTTGGAGTTGTTATCCATTGGTCATTCCTTGAGAGTTCGAAGACACTGCCTTATTCGACAAAATTTTGAACTAAAAAAGAACCACTGTGGTCTACAACACATCCTTACGCAAAGCGACTTGAACGCGTGACAACGACGTCGATCGGAATTGCTTAGCAAGTACGATTTTGAGATTACTTACATAAGAGTAACAATGAACATAGTGGTGGATGCATTGAGTCAAATACCACACATATTTTTTATGATGCCTCTTCGGACGAATCTACATGAAAATATTATAACTTTACAATGCAATGATTATTGGTACAAAGAAGTCAAGGATTTTATCGGAGAAAACACAATGATGGTACAAACATTTGAGGGATTTACTATGGACAACGACAGATTATTGATATTTAAAAGTCGAATTTACATACCTCCCAATGACGAGTTGAGTATTTTGATCCTAAGCAAGGCTCATAGAGCAGTGTACATGGCTCATCCTGGAGTCACAAGTATGAGGGCAGACCTTAAACCCTTATTCTTGTGGAAAGGAATGAAGCCAGACATAGTCAACTATGTGGAAATATGTCTAGAATGTTAGCAGATGAAAGCTGAACATAGACATCCCGTAGGATTACTACATCCACACGCTATTCCAGAATTGAAATGGGAGGTCATTTCGATGAATTTCATTGTTGGATTGCCACTGATGGCAAGGAGACACAACTTGATTTTTGTGGTAGTATACACTCTGACGAAGAGTGCTAATTTTATTCCTGTGTGTACGATGTATCAGGCACCTAACATAGCTATAGTTTTCATCAATGATATTGTGAGGCTGCATGGCATGCCTAAGAGGATTATATCTGATAGAGGATTGGTGTTTACAAGACAATTTTGGACTATTTTCCAAGAGGCCTTGGGAACCCAACTTAACTTTAGTACCACGTATCACCTGGAGACAGACAGGAAGACCTAGAGAATGAGCCAAATATTGGAGGATATGTTGTGTCTATACAAGATGGACCAATAGAAGCATGGAGAAGAATTCTTGCCACTATTAGAATTTGTATATAACAACAATTATCAAACCACCATTAAGATGGCGCCTTTCGAGTTTCTTTAAGGGCGACCGTGTCGAACACCTTTGAGTTGGGATCGGCTTGAGGATAGGGTTCTGGTGGGACTTGAAGCGATCCAAGAAATGGAAGACCAAATGAAATCCATAAGACAAAGGATAAAGGAAGCACAATATTGGAAAAAGAGTTATGTCGATGCACGTCCTATCGATTGTAGTTATGAAGTTGGTGATTGAGTCTTATTGCGGGTGAAACCGCATAAGAGTTTGATCAAGTTTGGAAAGGGTGCTAAAATATCTCCTAGGTTCGTGGGACCCTTGAAGATTATGGAAAGAAAGGGGCATGTGTCCTATCGACTAGCCTTGCCTGATTCTTTGAGGTGTATGCATGATGTTTTTCACGTATCTGTTTTGAGACATTATGTTAGTGATCCTACACATGTTATTGAGATGAGTTCCTTGAAAGTATCGGATGTGGGTGCGCTCACGGTGGAGCCAATCCTCATCTTGGACCATCGCATTCGACAACTACGGCGTCGAACAATAGATCAGGTCAAGGTCCATTGGGACAACTATAGTCTACACTTGGAGACCTGGGAGGATGCATATGATATGCGTCAGCAGTTTCCATTTTTGTTTGATAGCTAGACATATGATATTATAATACACTTTATTTTAGCACTTATATACTGTGAAACTTTGGGACAAAGTTTAAAACAAGAGGGGGTGTATGTAACAAAACGCTCTTGCGCACACCTGATTGGACTTGTTCTTTGAGGACACTTTCATGCAAGTGATCTGGTCCATTATATGATTATCTATTTTGATTTTTCGTAGGAGATGTTGTGGATTTGATGACATATTATTTTTCTACAATTATATCAACATGTGTTATTGACTGGGTTGTCTTGAGTGTGTAGGAATCTGGACGTTAGAGGATGCCGACGACCTCGATGGATCTCCTTGGACTCCAAATCGAGTCAAGGAGTGAACTACTGATGATATCTTTCTAACCAGACTCACATAGGAGTAAAGGGGTCACGCAAGACAACCAGAGACATTGAGGGAGAGGTGTGGGAGTAGCCCTGCCACAACCTAATAGCACTCTCACCATGACTCAAATTGTAGATTAATGATTACCTAGTTAGAGAAGCCCCACGGTGTCATGAGGGAAGGCTCTGATAGTCTCTCATGATTATTCTAAGGGACTCTCAATAAGGCAGGGTCCTTATTCCTTTTAGACCCTTAGTCTCCCAAAAGATCACCTGATAGAGTATTGACTCCAGGGGTTTGACGTCTACCAAATTCAGTCAAGAGGTGAGTGAAACCCTTGGAGAACGTAGTGCGTCTTGAAGGGCACATCATGCAAATAAAATGGAAAGAGGTGAGTGTCACCCTTGGAGCACGTAGTGCGTTCTGAAGGGAACGTCACGATTTTTGTTAAGATAAGTTAATAAACCTAGTGCCTAGAAAACTATGCCTCCTTAGGACATGGTCGGCCTTAAAATGAATAATGTGATAAGTAAAGTTTAATAACAATTTTTTCCCTTAAGAACTGTTGCCAAGCCTAGTGATTTGAAAACCTAGGTCTGAGTAGAACCATTGAACAAAAAAACTAATTAGAAATGTAACAAGAAAGGGTAAAGAAAATTCAAGCTTTATTAATTAAAGTCAATTTTTTTAATGGATGTTTAATTATTAAAAAGGGGTAAATGGTTGTTTGTCTAAACTTTCTAATTATGAACTCAGTTGAAAAGGGGGAAACTTAAAGAAAAAGGGAAACTTAAAGAAAAGGGGAAACTTAAAGAAACAGGGGAATGTCTAACTTAGTAAGGAATCTAGCCTTTGAAACTTTCTGTTTATGAACTCAACTAGGAATTAAGTAAGGTGTAATTCATTTAAGAATTTTAAGGGAATAATGGGACATCGAGGAGCGTTTTTAGGAACGCTTTCAAGTGGGTGACGAAAATAGGAAAATTTAATTAATAAATAAAATTGATTTTCTGGTGCAACTAGGGGATCAGGCGACATGTGTACGGAGGAGGTTTTTCCTAATTAAATAAATGAAAAAGGAATATAATGAGGGTTTGGGAAACTAATCACTTGGAAACTCTATAAAAGGATGGTGTAGGAGGATTATGATCACATCTGTCTTGCGTAACGTTACACTGCCGAAATTTTATCTTGACTGGATTTTCTCTTGTGGAAGTTGGGATACCCTGCTCGGATAACAAGTGGTAGCTTGACCTTGTGAGGTGAGGTGGGGAGATAAAATTATATAGTATTGTGTGTGTGTCCCCTTTGTGGATCAAGGGGCTCAGGGGGTAGAAGAGTACCGCTAGCATTGGCTGGGAGGTATCAGTGAGGTCTGTTGGAAGATTGGTTGTTGTCATTGATGTCAACCCTAGTCATTGGTTTTGGACCGCAAGATTGATGAAGGTATTTGGACATGAAGGATAGTGCACATGCAGACACAACAACCATGGATGGATAGTATACATCATTTTGTTTCCGTTGGTAGGTGGCACATCACGTGGATCCTCATGGTTGAGGAGAAATGAATTTTTGAAGATGACAAAGTGAATTGAAGAAGGAAGTACATGTCGGCCCTGAAGATAATTAAAGAAAAGAATTACAAAATAAGAAAGTGTCAGGTCGGCCCTAATATTAAAAGGAAGTGACATAAAGTGTATAAATACATATCAGTATACATTAATTGTATACGCACAAGTCAAATTTCAAAGGAAATCGGAAGTAAAGAAGGTCATATTTCAAAGGAGGAGGAAGTCTTTTGGTGATGTGTTCTAAGGTATGTTATTTACAGGTCATCTAACCATTTTCGCTATAATTTTTTTTCTAGAATTATTCATATGGTGGAATTACTATGGTAATGAGAATACATATATAGGTACCCATGGTAAAAATTTCATCTCTTTATTCGCTATAATTTTGGAGATAGACGTTGTGGAAGATAGGGTTTTTTACTAGTCTTGAATCTAGTCATAAACAGGTGTTCCGGGTAAAATAGTCATAACTTCTTCATAGAGAATCCAAATGATGTGAGACCAATTTCACTAGAAAGAGTATGAGCTTTAGTTTCTTTTTTTTGAGTTTCAAAATATGATGTTAAATATTGAGCGTGGGGCATTATGTACAAGTTCACTTGCCTCAATAAACCCGAATTGAATAAGGTCTATCGTTCTCTCTATAACTTCTTTTTGGGGAGGATTCAAGGAGTGAAATTTGGAGGAGTTTCATAGAATACATTTAGTTATATTATCTATAGTATGAGATTATTCCAAGAATTGAAGAATTTCAGAAGTTGAAGAAGTCTCAAGAAGCATTATCAGGTTATATGTGATGGTTGGTTGATGATGATGATTTAATGTAAACTTTTATTATCTCTCATATATTATTGGGTGGAAGAAAGGGGAAATAATGGAGAGGTCAAGCCTCTATTGATATTGGAGGATTGTATCTTCCTCTTGGAGGCTTATCCCTCCTTTTATATTTGGAAGTCATTATTTCCCTTGACCAATAACTATTGATTATTTCTCATATATTGTGCATGGTGTATTGTGGTGTATTTGTGTAACTCTTATACTATTGTTCATTGATCATTGGATATAATTGAATGGTTTAAGTATAATTTGAAACATTTTTTAAATCCATTCTTGATACTGACTCACCCCCCTCTCAATATCAACAATTGGTATCAGAGTCGATTGCCTTCAGAACAATTTAACCACTGGAAGGAAAATCCTGAGCAGAGATGGATGACCATGAGCACATTTCAAATGGGATTCAAAAATTTGATGGAAGAAATTATGCATACTGGAGTGATATAATGAAAACTTACCTAATGTATTTGGGAGTAGACATTTGGTACTCAGTTGTAAATGGCTATGTAATCCCAAATAATGCTCCAACCGTTCCAAATGAGAAGAAGCTTATGAGTTGTAATTCAAAATCTAGACATATTATTCTAGAAGCATTGGCACCAACCATTTCTATCAAAGTGATGGATTGCAACACTACTAAAGAGGTATGGGACAAACTCAAGAGTATCTACGAAGGTGATCCAAAAGTTAAACAGGTCAAGCTTCAATGACATAAAGAAGAATTTGAAAATTTGAAGATGAATGAAAAGGAATATATTGCAACCTATTTTCTTAGAGTTGATGAAGTTTTTAACGCTATCAGAGGATTTGGTGAAGAGATCGATGAATCCTTGGTTGTACAAAAAATGTTGAGATCACTTCTCTTGAAGTATGATGCTAAGGTCTTCGCCATTGAAGAAACTAGGGACTTGACCAAAATGACAATGGATGAATTACATGGGTCTCTTAGAGCATATGAAATGAGAACAGGTACATAAAGTGACCAACCAAACAATGAAGCAGCCTTTAAAGCCATAAAAAAGACAAAAGACAAGGATAACGACCTTGATGAAGACATAGCAAATTTTGTAAGAAGGTTCCAGAAGGGAAGTGGAAGATACAAAGGTAAGTCTCCTCTCAAATGATTTAAATATCGTAGAATAGGACATATTGTTGAAAGCTACTACTATAAAAAGAGAAGTCTCAACAATAAAAAGAGCTTCTACTACAATCATGATGACATCTCCTTAGATGAGAGTGATGAAGAAGATAATGATGGAGGAGAAGTCCTCTTCATAACACAAGAAACCCAGGATGATGATCACAAGAATTCTAAAGAATAAGAAATCATTTGTGAAGAAGATTCAGATGAGGAAACCAACCTTGATTCCTTTTGGGCATACAAAGACAATGCAGAGAGTGAACAAGAAGATGAGAATCTTGAAAAGTTGAAGCATGTTGAAACTTAAAATAGCAAGCTTAGAAACAAAAACATAATACTAAAGGGTGATTTGAGTAGTTGTGAAGAAGAGAATTACAAGATTGAAAAGACCATTGATAGATTGAAGGAACAATTAGAAGATTATGAGAAATTGAAAGTAGAGTTGGATCACACAAAAGGGGAGCTACTATTGGCAATAGAAAAGTTGAAGAAGTTAAAAAAAAACATTGAAAAATTAGATGAGATCCTTAGCATTCAAAGATCTCCAAACGAAAAGACATGACTAGGATACAATGACAGTTTGAAGATAAAAACACAAGAGAAGGAAGATGAAAACGATGAAGCCAACACTCCAAAACTAGTTGAACAACAAGATAGAAGACTAGAATTCAGAAGGAATGAGACATCAAGAAGATCCTCTCCCATCAGGTATGAAAGAAATCATTATGAAGGAAACTACAGAAGAATAGATCGTGAACCCATATGGACCACACCACAAAGAATATCACTTACTCCCATGTATCAAAATTTCTTTCTTGGACATTGTTATACTTGTGGAAATTTTGGACACAAGGCAATCAATTGTAGAATCAATGAAAGGAATAACTACGCAAGCTACATGAATGGTGAAAATAGTAGATATGGAAATGTTCGTAGACCTTTCAACAAACATTATAATCCATTTGACCCATTAATGGATCAAAATATTGTATGTTACAAGTGTAATAATATTGGTCACAAAGCACGAGATTGCAGAGAGATGAAGGAAAATAAGCGTATGCCAAATGTGTGTATACCAACTACAACATGGAAAAGGAAAGAAATTCCACACAATAAAAATTGTCGAATAGAATTGGTCAATAAAGAATGCAAAGAAGAAGATGAATGGTTCATATATAGTGGGTGCTCATCTCATATGACCGAAGATGAAAGAAAATTTGTTAGCTTGAAGAAAAAGGGTGGAAATGTTGCATTTGGAGATGACTCATCTACCAAAATAATTGGAAAAGGAACTACAAATCTTGGAAGTGAAAATGTAAAAGAAGGAAAAGTCCTATTGGTTGAATATCTAAAGCATAATCTCCTCAGTGTCAGCAAAATATGTGATCAAGGATACATTCTTACATTTGACTCCCGAAAATGTAAAATTAGAGAAAATAACTCAAGAAGATTGGTTGCAATTGCAACAAGAAGACTGAACAACATATACATCATATACATGAAGAAGATAAAGAAGACAGAAGCCACACAAAAGGATTCTAAGGAAGAAAAATTCCCAAAGACCAAAAATAAGGATGAAGTATTATTTAGTGCCACATGTTCAAGGGGAGCAGCCCCAAAGAAGAGAGTTACCTTTTTCCATTAAACTCAGGGGGAGAATCCCTACCCTTAGCCATTGATTTCAAAGGGGGAGAGAAATTGGGATCATGATGATAGGGGGATCATGAGTGTTTCCATGAATGAAAAAGGGGGGGATTGTTGGAAGATTGGTTGTTGTCATTGATGTCAACCCTAGTCATTGGTTCTGGACCGCAAGATTGATGAAGGTATTTGGACATGAAGGACAGTGCACATGCAGACAAAACACCCATGGATGGATAGTATACATCATGTTGTTTCTGGTGGTAGGTGTCACGTCACATGGATCCTCATGGTTGAGGAGAAATGAATTTTTGAAGATGAAAAAGTGAATTGAAGAAGGAAGTACATGTCGGCCCTGAAGATAATTAAAGAAAAGAATTAAAAAATAAGAAAGTGTCAGGTCGGACCTAATATTAAAAGGAAGTGACATAAAGGATATAAATAAATATCCTTATACATTCATTTTATACACACAAGTCGAATTTCAGAGGAAATCTGAAGTAAAGAAGGCCGGATTTCAAGGGAGGAAGAAGTCTTTTGGTGATGTGTTCTAAGGTATGTTATTTACAGGTCATATTACCATTTTCTCTATGACTTTGTTTCTATAATTATTCATATGGTTACAATGATATGGTATTGAGAAGACATATCTAGGTACAAGTGGTAAAAATTCCAGATCATTATTCACTATAATTTTGGATATAGACTCTGTGGAAGATAGGGTTTTTGACTAGTCCTGAAGCTAGTCATAAACATGTGTTCTGGGTAAAACAATAATAAATTATTCATAGAGAATCCAAATGATGTGAGACCAATTTAATTGAAAACAGTACGGGCTGTAGTTATTTTTGTGCGAGTTCCAGAATCTGATGTTAAATATTGAGAGCAAGGCATTCTGTACAAGTTCTCTCTCCTGAATAAACCAGAATTGAATAAGGTCTACCATTCTCTCTATAACTTATTTTTGGGGAGGATTCAAGGAGTGAAAATTGGATGATTTTCAGAGAATACATTTAGTAATATTATCTATAGTATGAGAGTATTCCAAGAATTGAAGAATTGCATAAGTTGAAGAAGTCTCGGGAAGCATTATCAAGTTATATGTGATGGTTGGTGGATGATGATGATTTAATGTAAAGTTTTATTATTTCTCATATATTCTTGGGTGGAAGAAAGGGGCAAGGATGCAGAGGTCAACCCTCTCTTAATATTGGAGGATTTTATAATCCTCTTGGAGGTTTATCCCTCCCTTTATATTTGGAAGCTGTAGCTACCTTTGGAAGTCATTACTTCCCTTGACCAATAACTATTAATTATTTCTCATATATTGTGCATGGTGTATTTTGGTGTATTTGTATAAATCTTATGCTATTTTTCATTGCTCATTGGATATAATTGAATGGTTTAAGTATAAGTTGAAAAAAAAATTAAATCCATTCTTGATATTGATTCACCCCCTTCTTAGTATAAAAAAAGTCTCATCGGTTAGCAAACGGAGTGAGCAGGAGATGGATAGAGTGCAAGCACGAGACAACGACGTCGAATTCTCGTCTCTGGTGATGGTACACATGCGAATTTAAGTGTAAATTGGTTCTTATTTTATGTATATGGATACCGATTAACCTTTATCAATGTTTAGTTCTTAGAAAAAAAAAATGTTCAGACTATTGCTTCTAAAATGCTAAGATTGTTTGGCTTCCAATATTCAGAATGGTAGCTTCAAAAGTTCAGTTCTTAGCTTTAAAAATGTTCATATTGTTTCTTCTAAAAGGTTCAGATTGTTAGGCTTCCAATGTTTAGTTGAAGAAGAATTTATAGTCATGTATGATGTAAACTCGCTACCTCCCTGGAGTTTTCCGCTTCCACCCTGTTATCTTACTCTCACGATGTGATTGCTCTCACCAATCATACACAATTATTGTTGATCTCATAACTCTTCTTCTCAAAGACACCACTATAGTTTTCTTCAAGGAGAAACTCTACGGCTTTCCCCGATTCCTTCATCTCCTTTGACTCGCTATCTAATGATCCCTGGCCCATGAGACTGTCAACTCTTTTTATTTCTCAGTTTGTTAGGGAATTGATACATAGAAGAGGAGCCATCCTCTCTGTCTTTTTCTCCTATTATTATTATGAGAGTTATGAAACTCTCATCAAGAATCTCGACGTGATTAATTCAAGGGAGAAGGGGTGTTTTATTTGGGTCTTCAAACTGTAACAAACTAGGCTCATGGTTGGAAGGCCCTTCCGAAGATTATAACACAATTTAAAAAAAAAAATCTATCGCAAAGCTAATCCCTACTTACCCCGGTAAGACAGACCAGACCACCTTCACCCCTATAACTTTACATTCAACAAACTACCGGACAAATTTAAAGGGGATGAGATTTTTAGTGATAAAGGTAAATACTTCAATTATTTTTTAGGCGTGGTATATATTTCAACCTGTTGATAGTCATTCTCCCCTGTACTGCGAACACACTAAAACCAAAATGACAAGATGGAGCTGCAACAGAACTCTATGACTTGATCGCCAAAAAATTTATAGCTGCTCAATCAACTTTATTCATGAGAATTACATTGTAGCATACTCGTTATGGTTGAAGGAGAATTTTTTTTTGTAATCTTATGATGTCCATGGCTACCAAACGGTGTTTATTTATGTGTCATCTAGTTGCCTTGATTCGGTGGGACACCCCGTTCTAGTCGCATCCAAAACTAGGATTTCCCCCACCCACGTGCTTGTTGTTGTGCCACCTTGAGTTTTACTATGCTTGATAGAGATCCCGAATTTATCCACTATGATTTATTTCATCCTCGAATATTCTATTTTACTCTAGGTATCGATTTTAATTTGGCAGAGTTTTAATTTCCCTATCATTTGGCTACATAGCGATTTTAAATTACCCAGAGAAATGTTGAGCCGTTAGATCTGGCAGTATCCTATAATTTTAGAACGTTTAGGTTATTTTATGGCAGTGAAAATTTCTGCCAGCTATCCTCTGGAAAATATGTCAAGTTGAAGGTGATTTCTATAAATGACAGATTTGTGTTTAACTCTGAATTTGCCTTATGGCAGCGATGTTAGAATTACATTTATCCCGAGGGAGGGGGAATGGGATAGCTAGCACACATAGCACACACTTCACCTTATGTCTGGATTGATAGATTAATTTGACTTTTATGATTGGGTTGTGAGACTCCCTTTTTCTGGACAGATTAGAGTGAATTTATAAATGCGTATGGCAAGTTTGAGTAGTCAATTCATAACCAAGTTGACAGAGGTTGCCCTTGCTTAGTGTATCGATGTGCTTCTAAAAAAATGAATCATTGTATAAAATTTGTGTTGAGATTTACAGTCAACATATTCATTATGCACACCTTGTGTTATTGAGCCCTAAGATTAATCTAGAAACAATTTCATAATTATTTTTATTGAGGTTCAAATATATAGTTTGCTAAGAGATTTATCACCTATAAAAGGGGATTTACTATTAGAACCTTTCACTTATGCCTTAAGGATAATGAAACTTTTATACCAACCCTCGTATTCTTAGTTGCCATTGTATCTCATTTACTTATTTTAGTTTTGTAAAGCCTAGGATAACCCGTATGATTAAATAGGAATGATGTCAACTTATTGAGTTAAGACTAGGAATTTTCAACTTGGTTGCCTAGTCCTAATTTATTATTGAGTTATAGATCTGATAGAAGTTTACATGTTAAAGGTTTACGATTCCTTGTTTAATATTGATCTGGAGAAGTTAGAAAGTGTAGGTGATTTATAGATAATTAAAACCCCTTGGAATGGAAGGGTAAATAGACTCTTGAAGTTGTTATAGGTTGAATATTAATTTGTGGTTGTTTATATTAATTGGTTACTATGTGCTACATGTTATTAAATGGTTACATGTGCTTACATTAGATGGTTACTATGTGTTGTTCCTTATGTGAATTTTAAATGGTGGTTGGTCATAGCTGTTATACCCCATATGTCTGTCTTGTAGCAAAAACAAGAGATCTATTGGTTAGTTGCACAATTTAAATGTTGAATGTTGTCACCTTCCGTCTTGTTGACTTGTTGATTGGGTGCTTGGATATAGTCGTCTTGTATTATTGCCAGTTAATTCAGGTCTCCTGGCACGTGGATTTTTCTTGGGTTGAAGTTCCATGTATTTCATTTTGCGCCTTGGTTATTGTCATGCCTATCGCCATGTGGCGGCATGATTCCTAAAAAGGGGATCATTGCGTGTACTGATCAATAGATGAAAATGATAACCTAGCATGAGTCTTGTGCTTTCCGATGTCAGTGTAATGCTCATTGAAATTGATGTTTGTACTTGGTTCTATAACACTTTAATGTGCTTGGTTTTTTCTCGCCATAAAGGTTCTAATTATGGGTCGTCAAAGCTGTTGTGTTGAGATTGATCGATGTTGTCTTTTATCTTAGTAGGTGTGATCTTGCGTATGACAGGAGGGAAGTAGACACCTCTGTTAAGGTCCTAACCCTCACATAGGTAGATCAATGTATTCGGATGTAATAAAGGTCAATATTAATAAGGCCTTTCAATAAAATAGAATAAGGCGGATGTAAGAAGACCTAATAGAAGCTTTCGCTTCTAGAAGGATCTTCCTCTAGATGCTTCTCTTAATAGACATATTTAGTAAAAAAAAGGGTCGAAGGTATGAAAACCCTAGCTTGATATTATTGTAACAGAGCGTTGCTCGATTGGAGGTTTCCCCCTCGAAGAGGCATGTGATCATTTCTTTCTGAATCAAAGTGTTATTTCTATTGTTGTTCTTATATCATTACTGTGTTATTGTGGAGATTATGCTGGATATTTTACTGTTATTTTGCCATTTCTAGCATTTTATTTCTGTTCTGCATATTTTATATATCTGGTATCTTGCAAGTGGTATCAGAGCACTTTCCTTGGCAGAAATTGTGGGTATTTTTTTTTTCAGGGTAGAGACGTATTCCGGCGTCTTTCAGCCATAGAGATCTATTGTTATGTGCATAAACCCATGGTTGAGGGATTCATACATGCAGAAAATACAAGTGGTTCCTAAGCGCACATCCGTTGGCCACCCTTGTAACCCCTGTTGGTACCCCTTCGAGTGGGAACGCATCAGACAACACCTGTGTACGGATCGGCCTAGATTTCCTGAAGACCTCTTTAGATAAACCTATTGGTCGTCGAACTGCTATAGTGTCACCGAGAACAACACTCGGGAAGATACTCTCTAGTACCTGGGTAGTCGGGTAGTACAGCTAAGGGTACGGTCTATCCTCCTTAGTTAGTTCCCTGAGATATTGGGCCGAGTACTACTGTTGGACCCTGCACATATATTAGAGAGCTATAGCACAAGGAAAACCCTTGTTTGTAGAACCCTTGAATACCTAACCCTTGGGGAACATAAACATAAACATAAACAAATTAAACCGGCGAGATCTATTTCCGCGCATCTGTGTTTGGGTTGCCAAGTAAATACACATTTCTTTCTGGTTAAGAATTTGGGG
>ML780709.1:436046-459002 GCA_009831015.1 Picea engelmannii | reverse complement strand
CCTCCAACCGCTTCTGATTCCCCCTGCTATTTGGAAGGATATCTCTATGGACTTTATTATAGGCTTACCCAAATTGGGGAATAAATCAGTCATAATGGTGGTGGTGGATCGCCTTTCCAAGTATGCTCATTTTTGCGCTCTTCACCACCCATTTACTACATCCACGGTGGCTCAAATTTTCATGGACCATGTGTTCAAGCTTCATGGCATGCCGCACTCTATTGTTTCTGATCGAGACCCAACTTTCACAAGCATTTTTTGGCAAGAACTGTTTAAGCTACAAGGCACACAATTTCATCTCATCTCAGCTTATCATCCCCAAACGGATGGTCAAACATAAGTTGTCAACAAGTGTTTGTAAACATATCTGAGGTGCTTTGCCTCCGAAAAACAACACCAATGGGCTCAATGGTTACCCCTCGCCGAATGGTGGTACAACACTACATACCATACAACCACTCACATGACTCCTTTTGAAGCGGTATATGGACAGAAGCCACCTTCAGTTCTCTCATACTTACCAGGTACCTCAAAGGTCCAGGCGGTTGACCAAACACTTACAGTCCGAGAGGATATCCTTCGTACCATTAAAGAGAACCTGGTCATGGCACAGAATAGAATGAAGCAGCAAGAAGATCAAGGTCGCTCCGAATGTCAATTTGCAGAAGGGGATCAGGTGTTTCTGAGACTGCAACCATATAAGAAAACTTACCTCAAGGACGAGCATTGTCAGAAGCTAGCACCCAAATTTTATGGCCCTTACATAGTTCTCAAGCATGTGGGACAAGTCGCATATCAGTTAGCTCTGCCCAGTCAGTCGAAGCTACATCCTGTTTTTCATGTTTCATGCTTGAAGAAGGTGATTGGAACCAGGTGCCAAATTCAAACCAACCTTCCAGAGTTAGCTTAAGAAGGATCAATTTGGCTATATACCAAAGAAGTTTTGGACCAACATGAGTGTCGCCTGCGTCAGAGAACCATCAAGGAAGTGCTAGTACAGTGGAAAGATATGACTCCAGTCGATGCCACTTGGGAACCAGCTACCATTCTGCAGCAATTTCCACATTTCAAGCCTTGAGGACAAGGTTGTTTTTAAGGGGGCGTACATGTTAAGGTCCTAACCCACACATAGGTAGATCAATGTATTCGGATGTAATAAAGGTCAATATTAATAAAGCCTTTCAATAAAATAGAATAAGGCTGATGTAAGAAGACCTAATAGAAGCTTCCGCTTCTAGAAGGATCTTTCTCTAGATGCTTCTCTTAATAGACATATTTAGTATAAATAAGGGTCGAGGGTATGTAAACCCTACCTTGAGATTATTGTAACAGAGCACTTCTCGATTGGAGGTTTCCCCCTCGAAGAGGCCTGTGAACATTGCTTTCTGAATCAAAGTGCTATTTCTATTGTTGTTCTTATATCATTACTGTGTTATTGTGGAGATTATGCTGGATATTTTACTATTATTCTGCCATTTCTAGCATTTTATTTATGTTCTGCATATTTTATATATCTGGTATATTGCAACCTCCTTGTTCCTTAGAACAATTTCCAGCCTTGAGACCTGGTAAAAATCGATGGGAACCTGGGCTTGAGCATTTCTTATGTTACCTGGAGGTCCTAACCTTGCAGGGTAGGACAGGCGGGTAGTCATTTTTATTTTGGTTCTAACTAATTATGTATGTTGCATCCATTTGCATGATGTGATAGTATGTTAGGTTGTTATGTTGTTTGTTTCATGAACTGTGTGCGTTGTGTTCTTCGTCGAGTTGTGTTGATTGATTTTTTGTCGTTGTTACCTTCTTCATAAAAAACATTTATGCACTTGTTATGTGGCACATGTTGTCGTAACGAATGGGGTCGTTAGTTATGGTATGAGAGCCAGGTTCAACCCATGATTTGGGATCACTACATCTTCCATTGACTAGATACTTGATTATAAATATCACTAATTAAATTGATATGTATTCATGCAAGTAATCATGATCAGAGGATCTTGTGGAGGAAAATGATGGGGTGTTAGGGGAGGAGGCAGGATGACCCCAGTAGCATCCACGCTTGAGGGTTCTAACCCCCAGGGAGACGAATAGGTTGTCGGGTAGGAACATATAGTCATGGGTGATGTGGTTGGTTTGATAAGGTCCTTTCAGAGGATGTATGAGGCAATGATCATCCATTTGGATAGAGATGATGCCAGGGAGTCGGCACCTCCTGTGGGTCCACCGCGTGCTCCAGTCAATACTGGTAGCATTCACCGCGAACTCGAGAAAGTCAAATTTCTCGAGTTCTTTGGTGCCCTGGACAACGTAACCATCGAGGCATGGTTGGAGAATATGGCAATGTGATTTTCACTTTCTGGCTATACCTCCAACATGAAGGTCTACATGGCGGTCTTTCAACTGAAGGGGAGCGCTCTTCTATGGTGGAAGATTCTCTTACCGCAATTGAACATGGTCTTCGAAGATGTGTAATGGGAACTATTTGAGGAACAGTTTTGGGAGAGGTATCTATCTGAGGAATTCATTAAGAGGTATCTCAATGCCTTGTGACAGGGCATCCATACGGTGCCCGAGTACGAGGCCATTTTTATGGAGTTGCTTCAGTATGCTCCACACCTGAATACCGATAAACTTAAGGTCAACAAGTTCATGTTTGACCTTAACGTCAACATTCATGCAAAGGTTAGGATTATGATGCCTCAAACCTTGCATGATTTTTCCAATAAGGCCCTCATAGCATAGGAAGAGCTTATCAGCAGGGATCAAAGCAGGACTCTAGTGAGACCAGCAGGACATGCGTCATCTGGTGCGCAGTAGCATCAAACACCAACTAGACATTTACCAGGATAACATGGCATACAGAGAGGATCCACTTTCTCTACACCTCGGCGACCAACGCCTTAGCAATAGACTCCTTAAAGAGGATCACAACACCAACAAAAACGTCGACCGCAGCAGTAGCAGTTTAGGCCTGTTCAGTAGAATAGATCAAGGTTCCAGGAAGGTGGGCCGTCAACTTCTACTCTAGTTTTCAGGAGTATTGGACTGAAGAAAGGATTCTAGACATGTGGAGAGCCACATTACTAGCATGACTGCCCAGTGGAGAAGACCAGAGCATCTGGATCAGCTGAACCCACTACCGTGGGGAATTTGGGCAAGGCCCATCAGATTCATGTAGCGGTAAATAACTGTCAGGAAGAGCACCATTCTACTGTTCTTGAGACGTCACGTACCATCATTGAATAGACCCTTAGTATTTTGATAGATCCAGGTTCTACAGAGAGTTTTATTTATGGTGCAGCACTAAAAAGAATTAAGGTAAAGTAAGTCGAACATGACGAGTTTAGCTTTGTAGAAATGGATTTGGGAGCCAAACAAAAGGTTGGAGGGAAGGTTACAGGCTATAGCGTTAAATTGGGAGAGTTTTTCACAAGGGACAACCTGTACATCACGATATTAGGGTCTTATGACATCATGATTGGTATGGACTGGTTGGAATCGCCTGAGGCGATACTCATCTGTAAGACGAAATGGTTGATCTTGGACAATGACGATGGAAACAGACGTCTGATTGTAGGTCACAACGAGGGATTCTCCCTGAGGTTCATCTCTTCCTTGCAGTTATAGAAGAGCATCCCCAAGGGATGTAAGCTTTATGTGATCCTTGCGTTAAACGAGAAGAGAGTAGTGGAAGGTCTAGAAAACCTTTTGGTGGTGCGAGAGTTTGCAGATGTCTTCCCTGAGGAGTTACCTAGGATTCCACCAAAGAGGGAATTGGAATTTACCATCGACCTAAAACTGGGAATTGAACCGATAGCAAGAACGCCTTATCAGATGTCGACCCCGGAGTTACAGGAGTTGAAAATGCAACTGAAGGAATTGCTGGAACTAGGACTTATACATCCAAGTATGTCACTGTGGGGTGCGCCTGTTATTTTCATACGAAAGAAGGATGGGTCATGGAGACTTTGCATTGAATATCGTCAATTGAAAAAGGCAATGATCAAGAATCAGTATCCATTGCCAAGGATTGATGATCTGTTTGATCATATGAAAGACATGACTGTATATTCAAAGATTGACTTGAGATCAGGGTATCACTACTTACAAATCAAGCAGGATGACATCCCTCAGACCACTTTTAAGACGAGGTTTGGAGATTAGGATTTTACTATTTTACCGTTTGGACTGACGAATGCCCCAGGGGTATTTATGAGTTTGATGAACGGGGTGTTCCGTGAATACTTGGAAAAGTTCATGCAAGTATTCATTGACGATATTTTGATTTACTCTCAGATGATGGAGGAGAATGACGAGAACTTCTGCATGTTACTACAGTGTCTACGAGAGAACCAACTGTATGGGAAGTTTTCCAAATGATTGTTTTATCAATCGAAGATTCATTACTTAGGGAATCTCATCTCCGACGAAGGTATAGTTGTGGATCTAGCAAAGATCGAGGCTATTATGGAATGCTCTGCACCAACTAATGTCCCAGAAGTGCGTAGCTTCATGGGTTTAGTGGGATACTATAGACGGTTCGTCGAGGGTTTTCAAAGATAGAAAATACAATTACGAAATTGCAAATGAAGAACAAAAAGTTTGTTTGGACCGAGAAATGTGCGGAACCCTTTCGGAGGCTCAAGGAGTTGTTGATGATAGCACCGATACTAAAGGTCTCAGATATGGACGCAGACTTCTTGGTATGCACTGATGCATCCAAAAACGTCTTATGCAGATTCTTGATACAAAACGGTTGAGTGATCACTTACATCTCGAGAAACTTGAGAAGGCATGAGGAGAACTATGCGATGCATGATTTGGAGTTGTTAGCCATTGTTCATTCCTTGAGATTTTAGAGACACTACCTTATTGGAAAAAAAATTGAACTAAAAATGGACAATTGTGGTCTACAACACATATTTATGTAAAGCAACTTGAACGTGTGACAACGGTGTTGGTCGAGATTTCTTAGCGAGTACGATTTAGAGATTACTTACATAAAAGGAACAGTGAACAAAGTGGTGGATGCATTGAGTCGAAGACCACGCATATTTTTGGTGATGCCTCTTCAGACGAATCTACGTGAAAATATTCTAACTTTATAGCGCGGCGATGACTGGTACAAAGAGGTCAAGGATTTTATCACAGAAAACACAATGATGGTACAAAAATTTGAGGGATTTACTATAGACAATGACGAATTATTGATATTTAAAATTTGAATTTACATACCGCCCAACGACGATTTGAGGATTTTGATCCTAAACGAGGCTCATAGAGCAGTGTACATGGCTCATCCTGGAGTCACGAGGATGAGGGAAGACCTTAAACCCTTATTCTTATGGAAAGGAATGAAGGTATACATAGTCAAATATGTGGCAAGATGTCTAGAATTTCAGCAGGTAAAGACTGAACATAGACATCCGAAAGGATTACTACAACCACACGTTATTCTAGAATTGAAATGGGAGGTCATTTCGATGGATTTCATTGTTGGATTTCCACTGATGGAAAGGAGACACGACTTGATTTTTGTGGTTTTCGACACTCTGACAAGAGTTCTCATTTGATTCATTTACGTACGACGTATTAGGCACCTAACATAGCTAGAGTTTTCATTAGTGAGATTGTGAGGCTGCATGGCATGCCTAAGAGGATTATATTTGATAGAGGATTAGTGTTTACAAGACGAATTTGGACTATTTTCCAAGAGGCCTTGGGAACCCAACTTAACTTTAGTACCACATATCACCCAGAGACAGACAGACAGATCGAGCGAACAAACCAAATATTGGAGGATATGTTGCGTATGTACATGATGGACCAACAGAAGTGTGGGGAATAATTCTTTCCACTGGTAGAATTTGCATATAACAATAGTTATCAAAGAACCATTAAGATGGCGCTTTTCGAGTTTCTTTATGGGCAATCATGTCGAATGCCTTTGAGTTGGGATCATCTTGAGAATAGGGTCCTAGTGGGACCTAAAGCGATCCAAGAAATGGAAGACCAAATGAAAACCATAAGACAAAGGATAAAGGAAGTGTAGGATCGACAGAAGAGTTATGTCGATGCGCATCCTGGCGATCATAGTTATGAAGTTGGAGATTGAGTGTTCTTACGGGTGAAACCTTATAAGGGTTAGATCAAGTTTGGAAAGGGTGCTAAAATCTCTCCTAGGTTCATGCAACCCTTTGAGATTATGGAAAGGAAGGGGCTTGTGGCCTATTGACTAGCCTTTCCTGATTCTTTGAGGCATATGCATGATGTTTTTCACATATCTGTTTTGAGACATTATGTTAGTGATCCTACACATGTTATTGACATGAGTTCCTTGCAGGTATTAGACAAGGGTGTGCTCATAGGGGATCCGATCTGCATCTTGGACCATCGCATTCGATAGCTACGATGTCGAACAGTAGATCAGTTCAAGGGCTAGTGGGACAACTATAGTCCACACTCGGCAACCTAGGAGGATGCATATGATATTCGTCAGCAGTTTCCAGTTTTGTTTGATAGCTAGACATATGATATTATGATACACTTTATTTGAGCACTTATATACTGTTAAACTTTGGGATGAAGTTTAAAACAAGAGGGGGTGTATGTAACATCTCTCTCTTGTGCGCACATGATCAAACTTATTCTTTAAGGACACTTGCATGCAAGTGATCCTGTCCATTATACAATTGGTTGTATTGATTATGCTTATGAGATGTTGTGGATTTGATGTCATATTATTTTTCTATAATTATATCGATAGGTGTTATTGACTGGGTTGTCCTGAGTGTGTAAGACTCTAGACGTTAGAGGATGTCGACGACATCGATGGATCTCCCTGGACTCCAGATCGAGTCAGGGAGTGAACTGTTGATGGTAGCTTGTAAACCAGACTCACATAGGAGTAAAGGGGTCACACACGACAACCAGAGACATTGAGGGAGAGGTTTGGTAGCAGCCCTACCATATCCTACTAGCACTCTCGCCATGGCTTGAACTATAGGTTAATGATTACCTAGTTCGAGAAGACTTCTAATGCTATGAGGGAATACTGTGGCAGTCGCTCACGATGATTCTAAGGGGCATGCAATAAGGCAGGGTCCTTATTCCTTAGATGCCCTTAGTCTCCCACAAAATCACCTAATGGAGTATTGACTCCAGGGCTTTGATGTCTACCAAATTCAATCAAGAGGTGAGTGGCATCCTTGGAGCACATAGTGCGTCTTGAAGGGAACGTTGGGCAAATAAAATGGAAAGAGGCAAGTGGCACTCTTGGAGCACGTAGTGCATCCTGAAGGGAACATCGTGATTTTTATTAAGATAAGTTAATAAACATAGTTCCTAGAAAACTATGCCTCCTTAGGACCTGGTCGGCCTTAAAATGAATGATGTGATAAGTAAAGTTTAATAACAAATTTTTCCCTTAAGCATTGTCTCCAAGCCTAGTAATTTGAAAACCTAGGTTTGAGTAGAACCTTTGAACAAAAAGAACTAATTAGACATGTAACAAGAAAGGGTAAAGAAAATTCAAGATTTATTAATTAAAGTAAAAACATTTAACGAAGATTTAATTATTAAAAAGGGGTATATGGTTTTTTGTCTAAACTTGTTAATTCTGAACTCAGTTAAAAATGGGGAAAATTAAATAAAAAGGGAAACTTAAAGAAAAAGGGGAATGTCTAACTTAGTAAGGAATCTAGCCTTTGGAACTTTCTGTTTATGAACTCAACTAGGAATTAAGTAAGGTGTAAGTCATTTAAGAATTGTAAGGGAATAATCAGACACCGAGGAGCGTTTTTAGGAATGATTTTAGGTGGGTGAGGAAAATAGGAAATTTAATTAATAAATAAAATTGATTTTCTATTACAAATAGGGGATCAGGCGACATGTGTACGGGGGAGGTTTTTCCCAATTAAATAAATGAAAAAGGAATCTAATGAGGGTTTGGGAAAATAATCATTTGAAAACTCTATAAAAGGATGGAGGAGGAAGAGTATGATCACATCTGGCTTGCGTAACATTACACTACCAAAATTTTATCTCTAATGATTTTTCTCTTGTGGGAGTTGGGATACCTAGCTTGGATAACGGATGGTAGCTCAACCTTGTGAGGTGAGCTGGGGAGATATCATTCTCTATTATTGTGTGCGTGGCTCCTTTGTGGCTTGGGGGGCTCAGGGGGAAGAAGAGTACCACTAGTGTTGGCTCAGAGGTACCGACGAGGT
Organism: Picea engelmannii; assembly: GCA_009831015.1. Lineage (NCBI taxonomy): Eukaryota > Viridiplantae > Streptophyta > Pinopsida > Pinales > Pinaceae > Picea > Picea engelmannii. The sequence continues at coordinate 450,774 of ML780709.1, read as the reverse complement.
CTCATCGGTTAGCGAGCGGATCGAGCAGGAGTTGAACGGAGCGCAATCGAGGGATAGAGATGTCGTCTTATTCGTCTTCGGTGATGGTACACATGTGAATTTAATGGTAAGTTAGTTCTTATTTTATGTATATGGATACCGATTAATCTTTATCAATGTTCAGTTCTTAGAAAAAAAAATGTTCAGACTATTGCTTCTAAAATGCTTAGATTGTTTGTCTTTGAATGTTCATAATAGTAGCTTCAAAAGTTCAGTTCTTATCTTTAAAAATGTTCAAATTGTTGCTTCTAAAAGGTTCATAATGCTAGGCTTCCAATGTTCAGTTGAAGAAGAATTTATAGTCATGTATGTTGTAAAATCGTTGCCTCCCTGGAGTCTTCCACTTCTACCTTGTTACCTTACTCTCTCGATGTGATTGCTCTCACCAATCCTACACAATGATGGCTGATGTCATAAATCTTCTTCTCAAAAGACACCACTATCGTTTTATTCAAGGATAAACTCTAGGACTTTCCCCAAGTCCTTCATCTCCTTTGACTCACAATCTAGTGATCCCTGGCCCATGAGACTATCAAATCTTTTTACTGCTCCATTTGTCAAGGAATTGATACATAGAAGAGGAATCGGCCTCTCTGTCTTTATCTCTTATTCTTTTTACGAGATTTATGAAACTCTCATCAAGAATCCCGGTGTGATTAATTCAAGGGAGAAGGGGTGTTTGATCCAACTCTTCAAACTATAACAAAGTAGGCTCATGGTTGGAAGGCCCTTCCGAAGCTTATAACATAATTTAAAAATTATTTTATGTCTCAAATCTAATCCCTACTTACCTCGATAAGACAGACCAGATTGTCTTCACCACTATAACTTTTCATTCAACAAACTACCGGACAAATTTAGAGGGGATGATATTTTTAGTGATAAAGGTAAATACTTCAATTAATTTTTTAGGCATGGTATATATTTCAACCTACTGATATTCAGTCTCCTCCATACTGCAAACACGCTAAAACCAAAATGACAAGATGGAGCCTCGACATAACTCTATCACTTGATCACCAAAACTTTTACAGTTGCTCAGTCGACTTTATTCATGGGACTTACACCGCAACATACTCGTTTTGGTTGAAGGAGATTTTTATTTTGTAATCTTACAATGTCCATGGCTGTTAAAAGGTATTTATTTATGTGTCATCCAGTTGCCTCGATTTGGTGGGATGCCCCATTCCAGTTGCAACAAAAACTAGGATTTACCCCACCAGTGTGCTTGTTGTTCTGCCACCCCAATTTTTACTGTGCGTGATAGAGATGCCAAATTTATCCACTATGATTTCTTTCTTCCTCGGATATTCTATTTTACTCTGGGTATCGATTTGAATTTGGTAGATATTTAATTTCCCTATCATTTAAATACAGAGGGATTTTAAATTACCTAGAGAAATGTCGAGCGGTTAGATCTGGCCATATCCTGTATTTTCAGAACGTTTAGATTATTTTATGGCAGCGAAAATTTATGCCAGCTATCCTCTGGAAGAGATGTCAGGTTGAAGGAGATTTATGTAAATGACAGATTTTTTTTTAACTCCAAATTTGTGTTATGGCAGTGATGTCAAAATTTCATTTATCTCGAGGGAGGGGGCATGGGACAACTAGCACACACTTAACCTTATTTCTGGATTGATAGATTAATTTCACCTTTATGATTGGGTTGCGAGACTCCCTTTTTCTTCACAGATTAGAGGGAATTTATAAATGCTTAGTTTCTGCAGTGAATTGAATTACTTGCTGGTAGGTTCGAGCAGTCAATTCATAACCAGGTTGACAGAGGTTTCCCTTCCTTAGTGTATCGACGTTCTTCTAAAAAATGAATCATTGTCTAGAATTTGTGTTGAGATTTACATTCAACGTATTCATCATGCGCACCTTGTGTTATTGATCCCTAATATTAATCTGGAAACAATTTCATAATTATTTTTATTGAGGTTCAAATATCTAGTTTGCTAAGAGATTTATCACCTATAAAAGGGTATTTACTATTAGAACCTTTCACTTATGCCTTAAGGTTAATGAAATTTTTAAACCAACCCTTGTATCCTTAGTTTCCATTGTATCTCATTTACTTCTTTTAGTTTGGTAAATCCTAGGATAACCCGTATGATTAAATAGGAATGATGTCAACTTATTGAGTTAAGACTAGGAATCTTCACCTTGGTTGCCTAGTCCTAATTTATTATTGAGTTATAGATCTGATAGAATTTTACATGCTAAAGGTTTACGGTTCCTTGTTTAATATTGATCTGAAGAAGTTAGAAAGTGTAGTTGATTTATTGATAATTAAAACCCCTTGGAATGGAAGGGTAAATAGACTCTTGAAGTTGTTATAGGTTGAATATTAATTCGTGGTTGTTTATATTAATTGGTTACTATGTGCTATGTGTTATTAAATGGTTAAATGTCTGTACATTATATGGTTACTATGAGTTGTGCCTTATGTGAATTTTAAATGGTGGTTGTTCATAGTCGTTATACCACATATGACTGCCTTGTAGGAAAAACAAGAGATCTATCAGTTAGTTGTGAAATTTAAATGTTGAATGTTGTCACCTTCTATCTTGTTGACTTGTTGATTGGGTGCTTGGGTATAGTCATAGTGTATTATTGACAGTTAATTCGAGTCTCCTGGCACGTAGATTTTGCTTGGGTTGAAGGTCTAGATATGTCATGTTGTGCCTTGGTTACTGTCATGCCTATCGGCATGTGGTGACATGATTCCTGATAAGGGGATCATTGTGTGCACTAATTGATAGATGCGAATGATAACATGGCATGAGTCTTGTGCTTCCCGATGTGGGCGTAATGTTCATTGAAATTGATGTTTGTACGTTTTTTTGTAATGCCTTAATGTTCGTAAAGGTTCTAGTTACGGATCGACGAAGTTGTTGTGTTGGGATTGATTGATGTTGTCTTTTAGCTTAGTAGGAGTGATCTTGCGCATGACGGGAGGGAAGTAGATGCCTCCTTGTTCCTCAGAACAGTCTCCAGCCTTGAGACCCTAAATGGTCAAAATCGATGGGAACCTGGGCTTGAGCGTTGCTTATGTGTCCTAGAGGTCCTACCCTTGCAGGGTAGGACGGGCGGGTAGTCGTTTTTATTTTGGGTCTGATTGATTCTGTATGTTGCATCCAGTTGCATGGTGTGCTAGTATGTTAGGTTGCTATGTTGGTTGTTGCTTGAATTGCATGTGTTATGTTCATCGTCGAGTTGTGTTGATTGACTATTTGTGGTTGTTACCTTCCTGCTAAAAAAATAAAATTATACACTTATTATGTGGCGCATGTTGTCGTAACGACTGAGGTCATTACAAGTTTTAATAATCCAAAGCACTAGATTGAAAGACCTTTAAAAAAAAATTCCTTATTTTTAATAAAAACCATTTTTCAAATTCCCCCTTTTTCTTTTAGAAACTTTAAATACCCCTTTATATCTCTTGGTAATTATAATTACTTAAGATCCAACTAGTTGGTATTTAAATAATAATTATAGTGTACCTCTTCTTTTACTCAATTGAGAACTTTTTTATTTTTATAAAGTAAAATTTTATTGTTATAAAGTAATGTTTGGATGTTGTAAAAATACAAATTACTAAGTGTGGTAAAAATAAAAATTGTCAAGTGTAGCAAAAAAAAAATCTGGGTTGGAAAAAGGAAGACCTAGTATAATGAAATTTAATGGGTCTAGTAAAATTTATTTTGTCGGTTTTGGTAAAAACCATTACCGAGTATGATATCAACTACAATGGAACTGTACATAATTCCTTTTTTTCCGATTATTGATTCTATACAATATTTTATTTTCTATTTCTTTTTTCTATTCTTATAAATGTTCTTAGCAGAATAATCTTCAACAAGATTTATGAGTTTTTAGATGGTCAAAAGCCTAAACATGGTAAAAGACTTTGAGTTCAAAGAAACTCTAAAAAATATTTGAATGTGGCCAAAAGATGGATCAAAAAGTGGCTATGGTACCAAATGAAATGGAAAAAGTTTGTTTCCTAAATATGATATTTCCTAAATGAATTATTATTGAGGAGTCCCCAATAATTGAGATATGATTGATCCCTTTTTATTTTATAATCATCAATCCTCACATTAATGCCAATATATTTTCTTTATTATTGGTAGTCTCACCTAATCCCAATTCCCTGGGTAAATGAAATTTCTTGATTTTCTTAAGATCTAAAATGATTCCCCACACTTGCCACCCATGATTTCTTTTTCAATGGTCCAACAAAGAAGAGAGTATCATTTTTCCTATTTAATATCCATTAATGGAATTCTTCATCTTGCATTCTAATCTACCATGATCTATGGTCTTCCAATATTTAATTTATTCTTCTCTATCCCCTCTAACAACACATCCTTTATCCATAATTTTTCCTTTGCTTCTAAATTTGATGTCTTTCAATATTCCCCTCCTTTAGACTATATTATTCCAATGAGAATCACACATGCTTGCATTGAATTCTTCCACAGAGGAAGAACTTATTCTTGGATGTTTGCTTTATTTTTGGTAATTAGATCTTCTAGCTCAAAAATAAATTTAGGGATTGACATCCAAATCCTTTTTAATAAAGGCTTTTTAATAAGGTACTTTGGATTTTTTTTTCTCCATAGTTAAAATATCTCCTTCCAATCTTGGGGCATGATGATATGTTTTCCTAGATTTACAAAGGCCATTTTGCAAAATTTCCTTGTGTATTCACATTCGAGGAATATGTGTATAGATGTTTTTTCCTCCTTGGTGCATAATTGACACCACGATGGACCTTAGAAGACTCTCTTCTTCAAAATTTCATAAATCATTATCTTCCCATGAACCGTTATCTAACAAAATATCTTTATTTATGGTAAACAATCTTCTCCCCAAACCGACTTCCATATTGCACATCTCAAAAACTAAACTTGCTTTGTTAACTTGTATTCCCAAACCCCTATTGACTTGTGCTTCTCTACTTAATCGGGCTACTCCATGTAGCTTACAAATCAGGAAATTCCATTGTTATTTTAGCTCCAATAGTCTCAACCTCTTCCATGTTTCCAAAATTTGGATGTTGAATTATCCTAATCAAATATGTCAAATAGAAAATGATTTTTTTAATCCTTCATCCAATCTTTTAAATTTTTGAGCTCAAGGATTTGATTGAGTGGAGGATTGCCTAGAATTTGATCTTCCCAAATATGAATTTGTTCTACATTTCCAGACACACAAAATATATTTTCTTGAATCAAATGAGTTTTTGATTTCCACAATTTCCATATAGATGACTCTTTTACCTGTGGAATTTATAGACCCAAGCTTTTTTATTGCAAATATTTATTGTTTATAGTCTTCCACCAAGCTTTCTTTATCATCACCAATCTCCACAAAAAAAATTCTCCCGTTACTAAATTCATGATTTGAGGATCTTTAATATATATAACTCCTTGGTGCAATGGTGCTCTTATGGTACTCTAATTAGTTAGATTATACTTCTTATAATTTATTTTAAGACCTTGACATAAAATTTCCAATATCTCTCCCAATTTGTTGCATTATCTCAACTAGCATGAGAAATGTTGATCCTTAGAACAAGGGTAATGCTAAAATAATTTATTTGATTAGGATAAGCCTACTAGATAAATTTGGAAATTGTACCCCCCACCAATGAATTTTGTAAAAGATATGGTACAAATTCATTTCCTTGGAATATATTAGAACAATAAGCATTCCCAAATACTTGAAGGATGACCATTTGACAACATATGGAAACTCAAGAATCTTTGCTAAAAAGTGAAATAAATGAGACAATGAGTTCCAACCAAATATGTTGAATTTTATTTCATTTATACAACCTTCTAAAGCATTCATAAATTAATCTAAAACCAAGTTAAACTAGTTATCTATTATTACTAATGGTCCTCCCAATAGAAGGGTGTTGGTAGAAAATTGGGAATGACTTATTTCTTTAACCCATTGGGATGATAAATATTTCTTATAAATTGATAGCTATCGAGAGTCAATGATTATAATATAGAGAAGAGAAGAGAGAGAATCCTTTCCTCAATCCTATTATGCATTAGAATAAAGAGGTGGGGTTACTATTAACCAATGGAGCTATACAAGGGCATCAAATACATGCCTTAATCTAGTTTATAAACCAATGGAGCTATATAAGGGCATCAAATACATGCCTTAATCTAGTTTATAGAGTAGTCTACAAAACCAAAATTTCATAGAACTAAAATTTAAAAGGAAGGTGGTACCTAGTCAAAGGCATTATCCATGTCCATATTTATTACCAATCCTTTTGATTTATCACTTCTATTGGAATGAATTGCCTCATGTACTAGCAAAATATTGTTTATAATTTAACATGTTTTAATAGATTCACCTTGCAAAACCCTTAAGCAATTATTAAAAATTGCTAAGGACAAATTTGACCTTATGTTCGTCCCAAGAGTCTACCAAATTATTTGTTCTATGGAAAATAATACATAGAACAAACTGGGAGAACTTTTAAAGCCTATCTCAAAGAGCACATAGATAACAAAACCCACAACTAGATAGCTGAGTCAACTATTGCTAAACACTCCTTCAAATATAATCACCTTATTTCCTTTGACCAAACCAAAATTTTGGCCTATGCCCTATTACTCTTCTCATACTATTCGAGAAGCATTGGAAATTGAAAAACACCCCAACAATTTCAATTGTGAGGATGGGTACAAACTTGGCGAATCATGGAACCCCATCAAACATCGCCTCGACAACTAATCCTATCTCTTTTTAATAATGCTAATTTTATTTTATCTCTATTTTTTTTCCTATTCTTATCGTGACCTCCTCTGGGTCTGTCTTTTCTCATTTGACCCCTTCTTTTCATGTCACCTACTATCTTGATAATCAGATAGTATACATTTGTACTCTAGTTCTTTTCTAATTTATTTATTATTTATTATTATTCCTAGTATCAAATTTCTATCTTAATCCATTTATCATTATTTTCATATATATATATATATATATATATATATATATATATATATATATATATATATATATATATATATATATATATATATATATATATATATATATATATATATATATATATATATATATATATCCTTTGTTGATAGTTACTCATAAATTATTAATTTATTTTTCCTTCTTCAACCTTAATCATCTAAATTTTATTTGGTTAATTATAGCTTTCTTAACAATTAATGTGTTATTTTTTAATTTTGATTTTAGAGTGACTCACAGTGGTTACTTCATTTCTAAACAACCATCTCTAATTGTTTACCCATTAAATCTATTCCTTGAAATACTCTTTTCTTATCATTTAGCTTTGTTGGCACCCATTTTTGGGGGGAAGTTATGTGCGTGCCACAAGTCAATATTGTGTGCACGTGCCACAAGTCAATATGGTGCATGTGCCCATGAGGAAATATTGTGCATTACCAGGAAGGATCCACATCAGTGCCAACTAAAGAAATATTATGAGCGCCAACCCAATGTTACATTGTGTGCAAGGAATCAAAGAGAAGACTGTATGCATCAAATCTGAGTATATCTTTGGGAATATTTTGTAATCAAGTATTGTAAAGACCCAAAGGATCATGGGAAAAGGTATGGATGAGAGAGAAAGTTAGTTAGGATTTCCACACTCTAGGAATATTTGGGGGTTGCATGAAGACAGGAATATCATGTGGATTTGGTTTTCACTCAAGAAAGTGTAGTAGAGACAGTTGAAGAGAAAGAGAGTGCTCATGATTATAACAAAGAGTCAACTAGAATAAAAAAGATAGAGTTATGTGTCTAGTTTTATCTGAGTTTTGTACGAATCTTGCATGAGTCTGTAATAGAGTCAAAACTATGTACGAATGAATAAATGAGATCATATCACATGGAATAGAGTGTTGTAACGACTATTGTATGAGTTGAAAGCACATAGTGCAATCCTCTGTTATGGGTTTTTGTATTTGTATGCCTTTGAAGCTAATGGATAAAATACAAAGTCCTTTACCTATGCAATATGATATGTATGTTATGATATGAATGTGGATCTATTTTATTGATTCAATGCTTATTAATCTGTATTTATATATGTATGAATGAACATATTTATGCCCAAGAGGCTTCCATATATGCACCATCCTTTCACACCTAAAATAAGACTATCAATCTATGTGATTTTCATGGTGTCTCATGTCAGACCTTCTTTGGTCGTAGACTAAATATTGAATATGATGATGCCTTTGGTTTTTTTTTGTAAAGATTGTTGAACCCTGGATCTTAAACCCCCCAACGAGGAGAGTGGAGATAATCCATGATCCAAACATAGCCAACAAATGGTTTTATTGTCGGGACCTGCAGGTTTTGTATTGCATGATGAAGGGAAAGAATGAGGTGGAATCCATATCAGAAAGAAATACAAGATTGGTTATATGAGAAGGAATATTAGTTTGCACAATGAGAGACAAAGAGATTGACAACCAACGTTGAATGATGGAAATAGAGGTATATCTATACATATTTGCATGAAGTTTTCTTTGCTAAGTTTCCTTGTTTGTGGTATGAATGCTTGAAGAGGAAAATGACTATTAATAATACTTTGGGAGTCCAAGAACCACTATTATGGGTCCATACTACAATCAAAAGACTAAAATATTTGGACACTAAGTGGGCTCAATAAATCTACTTCTGGTTCAACCAGCTGAAGGAAGTATACATCATTGAGTTCGCCATTAACTATGGTGATTCTTTCAACAAGGTTGAAAGAAAATTTGTGGAAGGACCAAGAAATATATTGTTGGAATAAATCCCCCTGGGGATCAAGATGTTGTTTGTAAAGAAGGGGTTGATGTGCATGGAGCTGAATAGAATGGTCGAGTAGACCCCATCACGCAAAGGGGAGGATCGAGAGAGAGAGAGAGAGAGAGAGAGAGAGAGAGAGAGAGAGAGAGAGAGAGATAAAGAAAGAGAAAAGGGATCCAATGGGAAGGATCCAAAAAATGATGAGATGATGTGATAAGGGAATGGAACTAGAAGAGAAGAAGAGAGAAAGGGTCGAAATATATGCAAGGAGAGTCGAGTTAAGGAGGAAAGATGAACAAAGGAGGAAAAGGTTTAAGGAAGATTTCAAGGGGTGAAGGATGAGGTGTCGGATGCAAAATGAAGAGAAAGGAGACTGTACCAAGAGGATGTGCAGGAGGGAGTGTTGTGTCATAGAGGATCATATAAGGAGATAAGCCATTGAAGAGACATGGCATTAGGAGTTGTGTATCAATTTTTGTGTGATCAACTGCTAGTAGTCAATCAGGAGGACACAAGACTATATTGAGGATGGAAAACCAAGAGACAACTCTAAGGCTACCGGTGTTCGATGGGATGGATAAAGATGATGTAGAGCAGCATTGGTTCACATGTGAAGCTATATGGTTTGTGAAGAGAATCATGGACAAAGCGTTAAATATAGAATAGTTGGAGACCACCTTCAAAGATAAAGATCTGATGTGGTATATGAAATACAAGGTGAATGCATCGGTGGGACATACTAGGTCGTTGATAGATACTAAAAGAGATCTACATAGGGATTCTCAAAGTCCCAAGTCAGAATTACAATGTATCAATGAGATCAAAGATATCAAGAAACAAACTAGAGAAACCATATGGGACTATGACCAACTCTTCAAGATATTTTTGGATAGGTTGACATTTTCATATCCAAGATGTTCATCATAGGGAGTGGTGTATTGTAGGACTCCCACCCCATATTCGAGTCCCTCTGACCCAACAAAAGGTGACGACTCAAGTGGAGTCCATGGATATTGTGATGTGCCCATAGGCTACACCAAGAGGTGGAAATACATCGATAGGGATGGTGTAGTTTCAATCCCATCTCACCAATATCATGATGTAGTTACAAGATATAGCTAAGGCAAAGGTGGTGCATAAGCATAGGAATGGTGTACTATGTTCCATTCAAAAGGTCAGCATAAGAATGAATTTCCTATGCTGGAGAAATACATGACGACAAGTATGTTGCATCCATTTCCAATTGGACATCAGACCAAGTGGTGTGAGATTTGTAGACAATGGGGACACATACCTCCATGGTGCCAAACATTACAGAAATATCAAATGAATACATACTTTATTTTGCAAGTCTTGCAAATCTATGGGGCACGATGTGAATAAATGTCAGTTGCTTCAGTTGATGCAGAAGCACATTGCATATGCCTTCTGGTTCTAGGAAGAACATAAAGGTGGTGACCTCAGAGGCGTGGATAGAGGAGGATACTAAGGAGGTTCGAGAGGAGGATATGGATGAGAAAGAGGACAAAGATATGTTGGTGGTGGAAGAAGACCACCTATTTTTTTTTAAGTGTGGTAAAGTAGGCCATGTGTCATGACTTTGTACTAAACTGTGCACTCACTGTGGGTATTGTCATAGTAAATAGCATGTCATAGAATATTTCCCAGACTTGCTAGCAAAGTGGGAGGAGAAGAAGACACATTACAATATGGTGACTACAAAGATGTGTGGTAATTAGAAGCCAAAGGAAGAAGCTGATGTTAGGGTGCTAACCCAAGGAGGAATTTGGATGGGAATGGAATTAGAGCATGGAGAAATATTGGGTTAGAACGTGGAAGAGAAGATCAGAAAAGAGGTGCATGCACCTCCTAATTTTCACGTTGTGCAGTAAAACCAATTTATGCACGATGCATAGAGGGATCTAGAGGAGGATAGAGTGCACGAAGAGATACAACACATGATGTAAAGGTCACTACAGAAATCCAAAGTGTTCGAAGTGGTACAAAGAGCCATATAGATATTATTGGAAGACACCTATGTCTGTGAACAGTTACACCATACAACACAAAAAACATTAGAGGAAGCTTGTGTGCGTGAGGAGATACAATGAGTTATAAAAACATCTTTGGAAGAAGCTCACATAAAGGAAGAGGTTTTATGGGTTCAACGAAAAGAAATAGAGGAGTGTGTGCATAATGAGCTACGACACATGGCACAAGAGGAAACATAGTGCAAAACTTGTCATAAGGAGCAAGGAGAGGATCAAGTAATTAACTTCTTGTATTGTTGTTTGAAAATGATAAGTGGTCATAGAGATATTTTAAAATGACAGCTGAACTCGAAATCTATGAGATGGATGGTGTCATGTTCGTCATGGGTTCTGATGTGAACATGTTGTTTAAGAAATATTGGGATTTTATGGGAAAGCGAAACATGGTTTGGTTCCCCATTCAACTCAGGCTGGCTAATAAATATTGATTCTATCCCATTGAATGGTTGGAGAAAGTGGAAGTGAATATCGAAGGGGAGAAAACCAATGCAAACTTTAAGGTGATCGAGATCATGGATGACTTAGATCCATACTCTATGTTACTTGGAATTGACTAACCATTTGACAACAACACTTTTCTGAACCCGAAGAAAACACAAATTTCCTTTGGAATAGATACCTTGTGTGTCATTGTGCTATTATATCTAAATGAAGGAAATGCGTATAGTGAGCCCATTAATGAGGATGTACAAAAATCCATTATTGAAAACATCTCTCATATTATAGGGCTTAGAGAAGATTATCTAAATCCCACAACAAATGGCGAGTTGAGTTGGAGAAGTGTGTGCTCATACGACATAGATTTAGATGATGCTATGGAGAGATGGTAACATAATATCTATGCGGTTTCAAAAAGAGGATGTGTGAAAATTAACACAACGATAGACAAGGTTGGGATAGGTCCTTATACCCTATATCAGTTTCATGGAATAGACTCAATGGATACATTCTTTTCTCAAATGCAAAAGATTCCCTAGACCTATAGAATATAGGCCCTTGACATAGTGTTGGAAAGAATACATGTGCATTGGTGGGAAGTGCATCGTGAACATCTACATGACTGGGTGCAAGTGGTGGAGTTGATCAAGGAAATATTTCGATCAATGGTAAATCCCCAAGAATGTATGTCTTCCTGTGAGAGGCATTGGCTATCTAAGAAAAGGTGGAATACAAGAGAGCTCCATCAATTTATAAACACACTACGTCAACACGTAGCCCCATCTCTCGAAGAAATTTGATTCCAATCATGTTGGTAAACAGGCAGTGCAAGGCAGAATTCAAAACAAATCCAAGGTTGGGCAGTCATCAAGTTCCCCTAGTCCCAACCACAAGCACCAAAAACCCTCCATGTTGAAGGATAAGGAGAAAATCCAAGTAAATAAGTGTCATGTCCTGCTAGGGGTGGATGCAACAGGATCATATATCTCCAGATAAAATCAAGGGTGCACATTAACCATGCGTTGTGGCCCCATAAGATAAGACTTAGGGCATGGGTAGAGTATGTTGATTTTTTGTAAACTAGCACACAATTGTTAATTCTGAGAAAAATCAATTTTCTGAATCACAATACAACTAGGTTCATAACAAACATCAGTGGAAGCATTAACAAAAAAATCCATAAAACATTTTCACACAAGATTAAAGTAAAACCCCTGGAAAAACCCTCGCGGGAAAACTAGTTCTGTGATGATTTTATTGCTATAAAACTAGGGCTCTCGTCCTGGGATAATGGCCCTTCTGAGGAAATACAACTACAACTGATAACTTATCCCACTTGGCTTCTATATCCCTAGTTGTCCCGTGCACCTTTTCCTCAGTCCCTACCTCGACACACCTGAGTGCTCACTCACTTTATGTACTGTGTTTCATCCTCTCACCTTAGATTCCTTTTAATAAACTTGAGATTAGACAAAATCAAACCCTAAACAAAAACCCTAGATATCCAAAGTGATTAAAGACTAGGTCTCATCTGACCTTCACTTCTAGATCCAATGGATAAGACTTAATCTAATTTTCACTTACCTTACTAAAGCCAATAACTTAGGATTTTGACTTAATTAGCCTCCATTAATTACAAAAGGTCATTTATTTACACAAAATGAAGTTATAAGGTTCTAAGAGGCATTATATGAGTTTCATGTGCTAGACACATGCCAATGTGGAAGTACATGTCTGATGCTACAAATTTCAACACTCCCTCTTAACAAGGAAGGTACTTCCAACACCTGGAAGTGGCTCTTTCTTCGCTACTATATCTGTTTCCATGGATTATCTCGAATCCTCCTAATTGACTACTCTCTCTAAAGCATAATAAATCCCTTCCATCTCGCTCAGACCCTTCATTGAATGATTCCCTCTAGAATTTCTCTCAAAAACCTCCTACTTCTGAGCATCCTACATGGCCATATCGAACCGTGACTTCATCTAGATGGACTTGGAAGGTTGTTCCTTCCCACATGAACCTGAAGGATAACTCCCTATGAGTTGCTCAACCTTCAGATCTACCTGCTCCTTGTTCTCCATCATCCTGCTTGCCATTACTCGCAAGACACTCCACAAATTTTCAATTGTCTGGATACCTACCTGAGACTTGATGCCCGCTACCTAGGGCACCTGCCCGAGGCTACCCAGGGCTGCCTGCAGCCTCTTGTTGTTGCACGGGTCCTTTTCTGGGCTTCCTAAAGCCTTTCTGGACGTTTCCTATCTCTCTTAACCTGCTTCCCACGCTACCTTCTCGCTACCCATGGGACCTTCCTATTGTCCCATGGCTGCTTTGACATCTGTGGGTTTACCTATAACTATATGCAGTCTTCCTGATATTCCTAGGCCCTATTGGCCTATCGTGTAGCCCTGTTGGTCATTGTAGTCATGTGTGGCGGTTGTCTTTGGAATCTCTTTCTGTCGTCCACGAACTACACGTCACCCTGCGTCGGCCTCGTTCGAGTGATCTATCATGGCCCGATTTGCCACCCCTTATCCTGGCACTCAACCCCTCGCTGTTGCCTCCACCCTCACGCACAGTGGTACCTCTGACGATTCTTCCACGCGAGGCCCCAGCCCATGGTTTCTCCTATTCGTGTGAGCTTTGGCGCCTCCTTACACCATCGGTGGGTTTCTCCCTTAACTGGCGGTGACCTCTATTCTTCCGGCAATTTTTACCTTCGTCTCTTCATGCGTCATCTCTTACACACAGTCCGAGCCTCTACAACTACCTTCCACCTTCGGCTGATTTTTGGCCGGCCACTCTCCTTTAGTTTTGGTGGATTGTCAATTATCGGTTGGTTCTTACCAACCACAACCTCTGCCTCAGTCATCCCACGTAGAAGCCTATGTTTTTTACTCCATCACTTGTGGCATGTGTGCTTACCGGTCCGCCCTCTCGACAGATCTCCTGCTTTGTTGTCTTAATCGCTCAACCCGCTGCCTGATAAATTGTGAAGGACAGAGAAATGCAGAGAGAAAAGAATAGTATATTCAAATGTATGAAGAAGTACAGAACATAATTGAAGAAGTTAAGCTGTACATTACAATGTAAGATGGTTGAGCTATATATGCTCAAGCAAGACGAAAATAGAAAGTACAACTGTCCAGTACAGCTGGCAGTGTACAATCATATTGTTGAGGGTACAATATATTTAACACTCCCTCTTAGACTCAACAGTTACAATCAGCAGTACTGACTATGCCTAAGTGCTGTCTCTGGAAGTCAAAAACTGACTTTCCTAGTGGCTTGGTGAAAATATCAGCAAGCTGATCTCTAGAACCACAAAATTGAAGTGCAATGTCACCATTATTGACTAACTCGCGTATGAAATGAA
>ML780709.1:416706-429682 GCA_009831015.1 Picea engelmannii | reverse complement strand
AATTGTGCAGGGTTTCTTCTTCTGTGTTCTCTGCGTCCAGGATCTTTCGAGCGCTTTCCGCTCTGCTTCCTCCGCAAGCTTCTTACGGTGATCTTTAAAGAGTAGTGGAGACAGCTTTCCAAGCCTTGTGAAATAACTGTGTCACGTGCTCTCAAGATGCGTGTAGGCTCTGCGCTGTGAGGATCATGTTGCTCTCCCGACTGTGTGAAGAGGCTTACTGCTGAAGCTCTGATACCATGATAAATTGTGAAGGACAGAGAAATGCAGAGAGAAAAGAATAGTATATTCAAATGTATGAAGAAGTACAGAACAAAATTGAAGAAGTTAAGCTGTACATTACAATGTAAGATGGTTGAGCTATATATGCTCAAGCAAGACGAAAATAGAAAGTACAACTGTCCAGTACAGCTGGTAGTGTACAATCATACTGTTGAGGGTACAATATATTTAACACTGCCAACTCTACTTCACGCCCAATCTGGAAGCCAATTAAATCAACCAATTGATCTGCAGGCTCAACTCAACCATGTTCACTACCTGAGGCTCAACGGATCTTCTATGGATGTGTTATCCACAACTATCTCATCCGATCTTTCCTGCAATAGAAATCCGTACATCGTACAGCTACTATACGACTGTATGACCCAATTTTTTTATTATTATTATTAATTTCATCTTTACCCATAGCTAAAAATTCCTGCAGACTTGCAATAAAAAAAATTCCATGCCCCTTAAGCATTCTGATGTCATGACTCTGATGAATTACCCAAATTTTGGCCGAGGCGCACAAGTTCAGGAATGTGTGTGCTTCTTACTTAGTCAGATGCATGGAAGTTTATATGTGGCTCGAACATAAATACCAAGTGGATGAAATTATCATGTATCAAGTCTACATCCTGCAAACGATAGGAGAAGATCCATCCAACGCAATCAAGGCCAAGGACGCGTCCTAGGAAGATAATTACGCTAAATATGGGATGCATAGATGGTCTCGTGGGGTAGTAATTCCAAGATATCAACAAAAAAGGGTCTAGTTTGCGATGCAATTGTTTTCTTGTAGGATACTCTGTAAATTATGCAAGGGAGAGTGTCCAATTGGATTCATCATTTCTGTTGAGCGATGTGTTGCAAAGGTTTATATGGCTTGGGCATGATATCTCCTAAATGAGTTTTTTAATGACTGTTTGGGGTGCTAGAACTTGGGAAAATAGTTCCATTACAACTAGGTTATTTTATTACTTTCCATGATTATTTGGAGGCCCTCTTGGGCCACGAGGAGGAAAGAAACGATGCACCACCCTTCGCTGCACCTATATTTCTTACACTCCACTACACCAAAGAAAAATAAGTTCAATCCAAGAATCACAAGGCCTTCCAGAAGTGGTATAAATAGATGATACGGGAAACTGATTCAATGCTACGCATTCCAAAGACTCTAATAACAAGGTACAAGGACTACCTTGAATTTGAATGTGATTTCCATAATGTTTTCATTTCTCCCCATGTAGATAAGTAATCCGCCACTACCACGATCCCCATTTTCATCACGAAAGAAGACATACAACTCAATGTCGTAGAATGGGATGATGAATATAAACCTCCTTTCGAAGCAAAGCAAGTGCAACTTGAAACAAGGATGAAGAAAAACTAAGAAAATAAAAGGGTCGTAGCTGCAACCTGACATAAAGAATAAGGTTGAAACCTCTAAAGGAAAATGCAAGAAACACTCGTATGAGAAATCACAAACTGAGGAGGAGTCCAAGGATGACCAAGACAGGGCCCACAAGCAAAAATGACCCTTAGTTACACAAGGGCCATCCCCAATCAATTTACATCCCAACACGGATGAAGAGAGCACACCAACTCCCCCACCATATTTTACTACCATCAAGGAGGAAGTCCCTACGCCATCCAAAAAACAAACCATGCCGCATGGTCAAGTTCCCAGTAAGAGACGATAGACAACCATAAGTAAAGGGTTGGATACTGGTACCCTGACAAGAAAAAGAAGAAAATTTGTCCTGACCTTGGTCAAGGATATTAGGGGGAATTGATGATACAACAAGTGATATAGAAAGAGGTCGCAGGTGAATTCGACAATCTCTATTGACAATTGACCATTTCTTCACCACCAGGTTCACCCCCTCGAGAATAGTATATCACTAAAACTAGCAGTGGTATCCAAAGAAGAGTTTTATAGGTAAATCCATTGGTCGGTGTTTCTTTGACTTAGCTAATTCCAAGATCCAATTGGTGCAGGTGCCTATAGAGGACCTATATAAATTCATGACTATCATCATGATGTAGCTTGGACATAAACACCGAGCCCTCATCCAGTCACATGAGAAAATGCAACAACAAGATGAGCTAGAAGTATCTACACATAAATAAATTCAGGATAAGCATAAAAAAGAAGCAGGAACGAGAAGAGGTAGAGGTTGTGCATCAGGATCTCAAAAAAATCCATGTTTTGTAAATCACTATGCATGTTGAGAGAAAATACCAACATGAATCGATACTCGCAACCCATAAATAAATCATCAACATTGTGGATGATGTGTATGCACATCTACCAAGGCCAAGGGCGGAGAAGCTAGACATGTTTGTGCCTCAAAAGCTTCACATGGTAAAGGAGCATGTTCAAGTTCTAGAGACTCAAAATCTTAATCTTCATGAGAAGCTAAAGCATCCTAAGCTATATAATCAAGAGTTTCAATAGAATATCGTTGTGGGCGAGGAAGCAATGCAAAAGGGTCGGGAACACATCAATGATTTCATGAGTATAGCTTCACACTATGGAATCACCTCCATAATCCACCCAAAATATGTGCCTTTGAAGAAGGGATATGATCTACGAAAGAAAAATTCCTGCCAAAAAATAACACACTATTGTCCTTACCTTCAAGTGAGTGATAAGAATCCATGTCAGCAATCACCAACGAAACTGAGGAAATTATTGCAGCCTATTCAAAAAAAAAATCTCTTTGGCATTTCCTTAGACATGGCTAACAAATCCCAAACATATTACAATCAATTTGCAGTGGTGCACGTGGAGAGAACTCCTATGATAGAAAAAATGGAGTAAATTAACCTTAAGGCCCCATAGGTTACAACAACTGACACCGATGAGGCTTTTTGTTTTACGAAAATGACATGTTTAACAATGTGGATGCCCAATTTTATTAGTTCATCCAGGAATTCATGACAACAATGTAGTCAACCACTTTTGTGAACCCATGAACAAAACTGGTTGGCTCAAGGATAATCTAATTAATAGTGTTGGGGTTCTATTAGCACACCATTTTTGGGGGAAGTTGAATTCATGCACCCCAAGTCAATATTGCACATGCACCTATGAGGACACACTGCATGGATCTAGGAATGATCAACGTTAGTGCCAACCAAAAGAATATTTTGCGTGGCAACCCAGTTTTTCACTGCACACAAGGAATCAAAGAGAAGACCGCATGTAATGAATCTCAATGTATATTTGGGAATATTTTGTAGCCAAGTACTATAATGACCCGAAGAAACATGGGAGAAGGTATGCATGAGCTTCCAAGTTAGTTAGGATTGTCACGCTCGAGGAAAATTCAAGGGATGCATGCATATAGGAAAAGTGTGTGGATTTGGTGTTCACTCAAGAGAGTGGAGTAGTAGAGTCATTTTGAGAGAGAGAGAGAGAGAGAGAGAGAGAGAGAGAGAGAGAGACTATAACAAAGAGTCATTTGGAATAGAAAAGATAGAGTTCCATGTCCATTTTTATATGAGTTTTGTATGAGTCTTGTAGGTGTGTGTAATAGAGTCGAAACTATGAAGAAATTAATAAATGAGATTAGAGAACATGGTACAGAGTGTTGTAATGACTATTGTATGAGTTGAGAGAGCATAGCAAAATCCTGTGTTATGGGTTTTTGTATCTGTATGAATTTGAAGCTAATGAATAAAATACAAAGTCCTTTCTCTCCACAATCTAATATGTATGTTATGATATGAATGTGAATCTTTTTTATTGATTCAATTCTTATTAATATATATTTAGTTATGGATGAATCAACATATTTACACCTGAGAGGCTTCCTTGTATGCACTATCCCTTCACATCTGAAACAAGACTATTAGTCTCTATGATTCTCATGGCATCTCGGGTGAGACCTTCTTTGGTCCTAGACCGAAGATTGAATATGAAAAATCCTTGGCAGTTTTTTTGGTCAAGATTGATTAACCATGGGTATTAAACCCCCCAACAAGTGTTACAGAAATATTCCCCTTCATACAGGTAAACTTTCCCTTAGATTACAGACCCCTATACCAAGACATAAAATTACATTTGGACACTACCATTCTTATGAATTCATTTTGTCCATTGAAAAAGAGAGGAGGAGGGGAAGTATGATGTACCTCGTTTATGATGTTTGTCCAAGCTGATCTAATCCACAATCTCAATTTGACTCCTGGTACAAATCAATACCTACAATGGAAAACAAGAAACAAATGACTATCTCCTACTCTAATGGATTAGACAAAATCAATTCATCTATGTATATTAAGACAACCATAGACAAACACATGTAAACATGCACTTGAAGGAAATATGTCAAGTATATTAATGGGAATTTAGAAGGGAAAAATTATAATCTTCAGTTGGTGTTGCGACAACCTCTCAAATTTCTCCTCGTCCAACCCTTGCTCAAAAGATCCACAATCAAAATAACAATGCTTTGTTGATTTCTCCTCCTTTTCGCCATGGAAATGTCTCTACTTATAATCGTTGAGAGGCTCAACCACCTTGAGTATTTTTAGAATTAGTTGAGGATATGGCTCCATTAGTTGTGATTTCTTCCTTATATGCAACCATGGAGTCATATTCAAGCCAAACTAACCCAACCCATCCATAATTGTTTTTAGAAGAAAGTGGGATTTCCTCAAATATTCCCTCAACCAACATCAACACTCCCTTAAAGTGGAAAAAATAGTGTTGTAGTGCCCCCTTAAGATGGTCAAGGATCACTAGCACTCCCAATATATGAGTAGGGGACCACTGATCTTACAAAATGTCAAAAAGGTGTGTAATTCCCTAGATAAAAAACTTGTTCCAACTGTCAGATGATGGGGATTCTTATTCTAACATGTTTTAGGGATTGTAGAAAGTGTTTTAATGGTGTCATTTGAGGTATAACACTTATGAAACTTGCAACAATGAAAGTGTGACACTTACGAAACTATCAAAGTGAGGAATTTTGATGTGAAACAGATTCCCCCCCAAAGTGTGCAGCCAGAAGAGGAATGTTGATGGCCGAAACACTTTGTAGATTCTTCAAAGCAAGGGTATGGAGTTGGAGAACCTGATAGAAGCTGTAGACAACCATCAAACAATATAAATATATGTTCCATACCTAAGGTAGGAATACCTATGCTCCGAATAAAAGTGACTCAAAGCTTGGTCACCAACAAATACATTGTGGATCCATGATGATATTGACTAAGTATATGGCCACCAAAGATACAATGTGGATCCATCCCTCTATGAACTGACTTGATCATAGCCATGAAAGAATACACATTGGAGCTACAGGTGATAAGAAAATAACCACAGACCAATACAAAGTGGATCTATGTTAAAACATATATATCATTCAACTGAACTCCATCACAACCTAGGTAAAGTGTATATGAAGTTGAATACTCAACCCAGGGTCTTCATCTCGATCCTATAATAGTACGATTATGTCCATGCGAATAGATGATTTGATGTCGAACATAGAAGAAACCGCTTGATTACCGGTCATTGAGGTATATCGTTAACAAGTGTGAGGGAAATCACCATTGATGTCGATGACTCTCAATGTACTTTAAGTATAATTTGGCAAATGCGAATAATGATCTGAAGTTAGGGGTCATTGATGTATACACATTTTCGAATGCGAGGAGGCCTGCCATTGAGGCATGCAGGTCCCAAGGTATCGATGTGTTTATAATTCTATTTCCCAGATAATTTGTTGAAGTCGACAAGAAAAGACTCGTCGAAGGAGGGCATTGATATATCCCCCATCAATCGACATGAAACTTGTCACAGGAAAGTGATAAAAAATAGACTGACATGGGTATGGGAACTGGTAATATTGTGGATGGATGACTTTGAGGTGAAGACTTCCCTTAAACACCGAGGCACGACATAATACTTGGCATCATAGACTTAGAATGGACCAAAACATAATACGACAACTGTTGGATATTCTTTAGATGGGCCAAATGAGTAGAAAGACTCATAGGATTGGTTCAGTGCGAAGGAAAATGGATTATCCAAGTGTATGGTGAGGTAAAAACAAGTGTCGTGATCGAGGGAGACCATAATAGTTGCCTTAAAAAATATCAAGAAAATCGACCCACTTCCTTCAATTTTTTCCCCCATCCAGATAGATGAGTACCTCTTTTTCATTTAACGAGCTCAAGGAGGGTAACACATGCTCGATATAACTCACCTTCATTCAGTTCCTATTCCTTTATTTAACGAACTGGAAGAAGTAAGGGTTCAAACTAGATAGGCCCTTCAATGTTTAGTTTTTCTAGTCAAGAGAAGGAAAAATCGATTGCTTTTCATGTTTAGGGAATTTGAAAATAACTTAAATAAAACTCCAAGGTTGTCCTTTTTCGTAATTTTAGTCTCTGAGGTCTCAAAAAGTATAAAATAATAGGATGGATAAATCTTCTATCCGAGATTGACTAGAGCATTCATTTTTCGTAGTTAATCTGTTGGGACCAAAAAGGGTTAAGTTATCACCCAACATACGAATCTTCATATTTTAGCGAGCTCGAAGTACGACAAAGTTTTCTTGATAGATTTATAAGGTCATCAATAGATTCTTCTCTATATATACCTGCGTACACAAATCATTCTTGGAAAAAATGTCAGCAATTCCTTTTAAAATCGACGATAATTGGAAAAACTCAAAAAATAGACATTACTAATGTGAAAAGGGGTTAAATGACTTTAATTTTAGAAATGGTAAAAAGTCAATTAGGATAGAAACCAATTCATTTTCACTTTTCCCTTTTCTCTTGATTTTTTCCCTTTTTGGAGCGATTCTTATGGCATTGATTGTGGGAGTTACGTGTGATCATTTCTAGTTTCGTCAGGACCAGGTTAGTAGTCTGATCTTTCCCACCATTTTCCATGCTTTCTTTTTCTATTTTACTGCTTATTTCATGAGTTTTGTCCCTCTAGGAATCCCCATAGCACCGAACTAGATCAACGCTCCCCAAGGTAATCAAGGGGAGTGTGGATTCATATTTCATCACCCTAGTGTCCCCTTTGAGGGCACGCTAGCACTCTAATTTAGTCTTTTGGGGTGTTTTGAGCGCAAAATTAAAAAAAAAAATAGTTTTTTTTCTATGAAAAAGAAATTTCCCTCTTTGAAAATTTGGCTAATGTGTTTTATTTTTGGTTAGCAGGTTTTCATTGGCCAAAACGATTGAATGGAAAGAAATAGAGAATGCGTTTGATGATATGTATGCTTTTCAAGACCCTCAAGCAAGGGAATCTCTTCGGAACTGCAGATTGTTGAAATATTTCAAGTTACAGAACATGAGGAAGGAAGTCCTTATGCTTGAGTATTTGATTGGATTGTGGGATAGTGATGAGCAAGAATTTTGAGTGGGATCTCATATGATTGAGATCAATATCAAGGATGTGTACTTCCTAATGGGGCTCTTGATGAGGGGACAACCCATCATTTTATATGAACACCGGTCCATGCCATTTCCAATACATGCATATGTTGCTCAATATTGTGTGCCATGATATAACTTAGTAGAGGGGAGAATTGTTATTAAATATGTGAGGGAACTTCCTCTTCGATCTATCCTTTTTTCAATCACTAAACTGGTGGGAAGAACCAATACCCATCTTTCTTCCAAATCACAGATAGCGTACGTTGTTCAATGTCTTGAACCCTTGATCTTTAATTGGTGTGCATGGTTTATGAGAAATGTCAAAGAGAAAAATTCTAAATGAAGAATGAGTAGGCAGAATCATTTCGGATATGGATATTTCCTGGTTTCATTATTTTTGGAATGAGTACCACATATGAAACCACATATTGCATTGATAGCATGCCATGCATCTGGGACCCAAATGGAGATATGGACAAGCGTCTCACCTCGGTTGGGGAATGAGCCCTCAACCTTTCGTTTTACTACTGACTTTTTCGCATGGTAGAAAAGAAAGATCATGGTGATAGAGGATTTCCCTTATGTCAGGTTTGATTTTAGGGGCAATGTAGACTTAGTGCTTCTTGAAGGGGAACAGTGGGATGAGTCATGTAAAACAAAAAATATGATGACCTTGCAACAATTTTTTTTGTTTTCATATATATGCATTTTTTTGTTGTACAATGAGGGATATACATAATTTGTATTCATGATGCAGATAGAGGTATGTCACATCCAGTGGGAATGTCAAGATTTGGATGTCTTGGTCATGTTTAGGTAGTAGTGGAGGGAGGTTTTAGAGTAGGAGGACTCCATGAGGTAGAGAGAACCTCTATGGATTGACCATGGGTGTTCCCTCTATGAGGATACGAGATGTACCTTTTCACCTTCAGAGGCACACAGTCGAAGTGCCAGAAGGCCTCAATCACCTGCTATGATGTGTGGCCAGAGTGGTTATGTTCTATCATGAGCACAATTTAATGCAAGAGGACAAGTAGAGTCTCTTTTCATAGTAGTCTTTTATGACGATGTTATGGGCATAATGGCCCACATTTTTTCCCTTCTCTGTAATTTTTTGGATGATGTATTTTGACACATTTTTTCTACTTTATATATATATATATATATATATGAGTTTTTCCATGGATACTTATGTTTTTAAATAATGTGATGTTTCTATTATATGCTTTATGTTTTGAATGTTTATCTATGTGTAATGTGACAATCCAACATATAATTTTCTAGCAAATCTGTAATCATATTTAGATCTCTCGATACATGTCTATATTTTATGAAGTCAAAATATCTCTCGAGACGAAGAACTCCTAGATATAGATGTAACAAAATTGGATTACGAATAGTGTAAACACGGTTAAGTTGATGGACCATGAGTTGAGAATCAAGATTGAAAATCAATTGAGATATACTTAAAGAAGAATCTTCGGTCAAAATTCCAATTACGACATGATATTATGAAACATTATTAGTTTCGTATCTGATGAAAATTCCTCCTAAACTCACTAACTCGCTAGAGTGGTAGATGATCCAAGCCACATAATATAGGTTCCGGGTATGTCGACTAGCACCATCCACAAATCCAAAATAGATAGGAAAGGATGTTGACATCTCCTCATTCAAGCACAAAGTAAAGTATAAGTAGATAAATATGGGGAAAAACTCATGCACTCAAAAGTAAAGAAACACCACACCAAAAAAATATGGTACAATAATGTACAAAAGTGCACATCCAAGATATTATATGCATAATACATTTTTAAGTAAATCCCATTTTGGGGCTCACCGAGAGACAATCCATCATAATCCACTAACTCATAGGAACCTATTTGTAGAATACATTTTACGATGTATGGCCTATGACACATAGGTTCTAACTTACCTACAAGGAGTTTGTCATGATCTTGGTCATAGACCAGGAGCATATCTCCTTTTGTGAAAGCGCAAGATTGAAGAAACTTATATTATTGAGTCTTGATGTGTTTTTATATGTCTTTTTAATGAGAGAAACATCACAACAGGTTTCATCCAACTTTGTTAGATATAAAAATAATTCTTCTTCGGTAGAAGTGTGGGGTAGGATCTCTACGGTTAGTTTCAGAGATGGAATCTCGCATTCAATCGACAACACCACTTCCAACCCAGATACCAACTGGAAGGGTTTGAATTCGATAGGCCCAGAGTGATGAGAAGAGTTACAAATGCCAAGAGGTTTTATTAAACCCCACCATGTGTTGAATCATGGTCTTCAGGACTTTGTTGATGGCTTCAACTTGTCCATTATCGCTAGGATAGTGAGGGGATGAATTTTCATGATTTTGGAAATTGGTGTGAAATTCACCCATCATCTGGTTTTGGAAATTGGATCCATGATTGGTTACAATAACTTGTGGGACTCTGAAGTGAGTGATGATGTGATTGAATATGAAAAGTGTTGTAGTTCGACCATCGATAAGAAATGTAGGCATAGCCTCAACCCATTTAATTAAATAATCGACTACTACGATAATATAACCATGCCCCCCAGCTGAGTTAAGCTTACATTTCATGAAATCAATACCCCATTTTGTAAAGGGGCTGATGGAAACAGTTGGATGGAGTGGAGTTGGGTGGGTACATGCTTTCTTCTGAAATATTTGACAGGGTGGGAATTTTTTAACGGCCTCAATGAATTCTTTGAATATGGAAGGCCAAAAATAATTGGCACATAAGTTGTTTTGGGTTGTAGCCATCCCAGAAAGATGACTGCCACAAGATCCAAGGTGACAATCATTTAAAACTCCCTCAGCCTCTTCATGGGATAAGAAACATTGTAGAATAGTATCAATACCGCGGCGATACAAAGTGTCACAAACGATAAGGTAGGACTTTGAATGGTGTCTAATGTGACATCGTTCGTCACGTGAAAGACCTGGCTAGAAGCATTGGATCTGGAGATATAAAATAATGTCTCCATACCATGATTTAGATGTATTGATAACAAAAAATGACTCATATGGAAGGGAATTACTGGGCTCAATGTCCTCATCAGTATGGGGAAGATCACATATCAACTCAAAAAAAACCAACGATTTATTTGCTTTGGATTTGGTGAACTCAAGATCGAATTCTTGGAGAATGTCGATCCATTTGGAATATTTTCCCCTAAGTACTTGACGATTCAATATGTGGTACATGGAGTTCGAATCAGAAATGACTATGGTAGTGCGAAGAAAAATATAGTGTAGAAACCTTTGAAAAGCAATGATTGTCACCAAAGACAACTTTTCAATATGTGAATAACGGGGTTCAAGACCCGAAAGGCTCTTACTTAAGTAGTAGATCACATGTTCTTTGTCGTCATCAACCTCTTGTACTAACACCATGGAAATAGTAGAAGAAGAGGTAGCCAAATAAAGGATGTAATCTCTCGCATAGTTAGGGGGATGTAACAACGGTGTATTCATTAAAGTATGTTTGAGATCATCAAATGACCATTGATTAAGTTCATCCCAGATAAAAGGGGCATCCTTTTGCAGTAATATCATGAATCCTTTGGTATTTTTTTCATAATTGAAGATAAAATGGCATAGAAAGTTTTCCTTCCCTTGCAAACTTTGAATTTGGGTAAGATTGTTGGGAGGAGGAAAATTGAGGATAGCTTTGATTTTTAAGGGATCTACCCTAATCCCATATTTGGATACTACGAACCTGAGGAGTCTCCCTGATTCAACAAATAAAATGAATTTATGGGGGTCAAACGTATGTTGTAATGCCCACATCTAAGAAATATGTCTCTTAGATGACCAATATGATCTTTTTGATGAGCCAAATGAGATGGAAAATCATCGAGATAAGGATCAACAATATGCCTAATATCATGGAAAGTGTACGACATAGCCCACCAAAAATTTGCTCCAACATTTTTAAGTCCAAAAGGTAATTTTCGATATGTGAAAGTCCCCCATGGGAAGATAAAGGTTGTTTTGTGTTGATCAACAGGTAAAATATCAATCTGGTTATAGCCATAGAAGCCATCCATAAAAGAGAAAATGACGCATCTGGTGCAATTATCGATAATTTGGTCAATGAAGGGCGTAGGGTAATTATATTTTGGATAAGCCTTATTGAGATCCCTATGGTCGACACAAAATTGAATTTTCCCTTGTTTCTTGGTGACCATAACAATGTTGGAAACCAGTTCGGTCAAAGGTACAAGATAAATAAAACCATATTTCAATAACTTTTCTACTTCTACCTTGATTGCCACAGTTTTTTTGGGATGAACAGAGTATAGTTTTTGTCTTACAGTTTTAAATCTAGGGAAATTTTTTATTTCATGCACAACGATCGAAGGGTCGATCTCTAGAATTTATTCATATCTCCAGGTGAAAATATCACGGAATTCTTTAAAAAAGGCAGTGTAAATTTCAATCTCTTCAGTTGAACAGTTCACACCTAGTTGTATGTTTTCCACAACACCTTCTTTTGTGGATATGTCTACATTGATGGTTTGTGATATATTTCCCAAATTTCCCTCGGAGATTGTATCTTGAGTGAGTATCAGAGATTGGGGATTATTGACAATATCAGTTGGAAAGATAGATAAAATATCTTTCTCGATTTCATCTATTCTGGGAAGAAAGGATAAGTGATGGTGTTATCATCCCATGGTGACTCTTCATTACTAAGCATTTCCATAATAGATTTGTCGAATGGAAAAATACATAGGATGTAATATAAATTCGATGATAGGGAATCTACCCAAGATGGTAACAAATAATAATTAGATGCCAGTAAATGTTGGTCATCATGTGAAGGAGAGGTCGATTGAATGGCGTCGTATTCAGACTCAAAAGGACTAAGTGGCATAGTTTCACCTAGTGTATCGAATTCTAAGGGAATATGTACAATCCATGGATCGAATGATTCAAGGGACTGATGTAACATAGTCGAAATCATATTGACCGTTGCAATATGTTGCATAGTTGGAGGAAAAAGTGCGAGGAAATTTCCCATGCGAGAAGAATATTTCAGTAAACCTACCCCTACACTTTCATAAGTAATCTTTGAATCCCCCAAAAAAGGAATATTGTTGTTTGTTTTAGTGCAAGCATTAGGAGTGCAGTAATCTAACTCGTCGATGGTCACTATTTTTCCTTGATGAGGAAACTAAGCAAATGGAAAAACTAAGGATGCCACAATAGTCATAGAATAAAACCAACTTCTTCCAAGCAATAATTTATAATCTAAAGTAGTGTATACCACTTCC
>ML780709.1:394509-416692 GCA_009831015.1 Picea engelmannii | reverse complement strand
AAGTTGAATGGATAATGATTGTAACATTCCATGAGGTCTAAAACCTCATCCATCAAATGATTTTAACATGGTAGGAGATTGACTAATACCAGGAGATTTAATTCCTTTCCAATAGGTTAAGGACACGACACAGGTTGATTCTCCTTCATCCAATATAGTGCGATGAATATGTTGATTGTGAAAAAAAACATAAATTTGAAATGCAAGTTGGTGAGAGAGTATCGATTTATAATTGTCCAGGTTAAATGTGATATTATTGAATGACTCAGGATCTATAACTCTGAAGGATTCCAAGAGAGTCCTACGTTGGCTAGGGAAGTATTGTAGAACTTCGAGATCCGACATCGCACAAGGTTCTTAGGCCAAATCTTCAACAATGTTGTAGTTCTAGGAAACACGAGAGTTAAGATTAAAGGTCAAATTTATGATAGTACTCTTGGGCAAACATAATATAGATTCAAAATTGGGTTTCTCAATATAGAGAGGCCTAGACAGAGGGGTAAATAAAGTGGAAGGTGTATTAGTCACAGTTCCATTAGTTATGCTTTCCTTACCAGGTTTTCCTAGGGTTGTGTAATATGTCATGGTTCTAGTGGTCAAATATACACCATTAAATATATAAATATGTGAACTTGATGAGGAATCCTCGTTAGGAGGATGACCTGGGTTACCTCCTTATGGAGGTGCATGATTTTTTGAAACCAGTGACTACTATTGTGGAAAAGGATGTGTCAAAACAATGGGTTTGGAATTTCCTTTAAATAATTTTGATACTTCATCCCGGTGGGGACAATATCTTGTGTAATGGTATTCAACACATATGAGATGAAGTATCGGATTGGGAATAAACCAGATCCAAATATTGGGCATGAGCAATGGCTTCATCTTCTGTAACTACAACACCCATTGCTATATCTTGAGAAATAGGAGGTAACAGGGATTTTGTGAACCATTCAACCAACAATTGGTCAGGAGAATCATTTATTTAAATTATTGTTTAAAATATTTAATTGATTGTAATTTGGATTTGATCTTTTTCAGAAAACATAAATAGATTTTCCTCATAACGTCGATGAAGTCGTTGAAATTGAAATTGAATCGGAAGTTGAATCACCTATTGGTATGTACATAAATATCTAGATAATATAATATGAACACTTGTATATATAATTTAGTTAATTTATGTTTGGGTTTTGTTTTTTAATATAAACTTCAAATTGAAATATGTAGAAGAATCTATCAACATTGATGATGAAATATTAGAAAATGTTGATACTGATAAATTTGGGAAGAAATAATTTAATCATTATATAAGATATCGTGTTATGAATATGTATAATATGTTTTTCAAAGATGAATTAGTGATAGTACAAGATCAACTTTTAATCTGTCTAACAAAGTCAAGAAATTTAAAAGAAGCTACATCATTATTGAGTATTCAAAAGTCGACAAATGATACAAAGGTAAAACATAATGTATTTGAAAATATAACTAGTGTATTAAAAGATTTTGGAAAATCTCAAAAAAAAGATATCAGTGTTGCACGTAGAGTGATACAAACAACAATCGTTTCATCTATCAATATAAAATATTGTTTGACACGACACATGGAAAAAGCGATGGGAACGCCAAGAAAAAATTGTACAAACATAGAAAATTTCAATTGCAAATAGATGCAAATGATGAACTTGCTTGTTGGACAATTACTTCTAGACAACCCTACAAAGATAGACTTGCAGAAAATGTCAAAGAACTAGCCCATAATTGTTGGTTGCAGAATCTCGTGTTTCAGCACATAGAAGCGATGTGTTGCGACGAAGAATAGAATGAAAAAATGTGAAGAACATCCAAAACATATATTGTCAATGAAACAAATAGAATTGTTCAATAAGTTCAAACAAGAGAACAAATAAGTTAAAATTTCCATTAATACATTTGTGCAACAAATATCATGGTTTGTGAGACCCATCACTGTTCATGACACTTGTTTTTGTCGATATCATGTGGAATTTGAGTTATATTATGATACTTTCTTGATTTTGGTAAAACTTTATGGTCAAGTTCACCTCCTCCTTCAACATTCCGTGCTTTTGTATCTAAAATTCTATGTGACAGAGAAGGTGATGAATTATTTTACCAAAACAAAGGTGATGGTGAAAACAAATGTGATCGTTGTGGAAATATAAGTTTGTTTCACTCAAAGTATCCTATTGATATGAATGATCAATCATTCTCTAATATAACAGTCAATTGGAAGAGATATGAATATACCAGCAACAGGGCTCCACATTCTTCAAATGTTATTTCCAAAAGGATTGATTTGAAAGTAGATAAAATCTATGTGATATATTTTTTGAAGAAGTTTGAGGAAGAAATTTATAAATACACCAAGAATTCACATAGATCTTGATGGAAAGACCTACAGTTCAAACAATCTCGTGAAGTGTTTCCACCAGGGACAATTTTGTCTATAGTTGATTTTGCAGAGAATTACACATTCGCTGCACAAAAAGAAATACAGAGTGAATATTATCATTCTGATCAAATCACTATATGTGTCCATGTTCTATATAGACATGCGCAATAGAGTCTTGATAACGTAGAAAGCACCAATGACAATCTACATGTTATTAAAGAATATTACTTTTATATAAGTAATGATCGAGCACACGATACACATTATGTACAACATTGTTTTGATAAATTTTATGATTCATTAAAAGAACGTGGGATCGGATCCGATCAACATTGGATATGGTCAAATGGATGTGAGGGTCAATTCAAATATTCACAATCATTCTATTGGTTTTGTTGTCTTTATAAGAAATCAAACATTACACATTGTTGGATTTTTTTTGAGACAGTGCAGGGCCATGTGTAAAACGAGCACTACGAAGTTATCAGATGAACCCTCATACCAATCGATTTGAATCCGTTGATCAAGTTGTTGAATGGTGCAAACTAGTGCTAAGCCATGAAAATAATCCGTCAATAGATGTGCATAGGAGTGTACATATATACATGTTACACATGTACACAAGATATTTTTATTCATGTGTTCAAATTTATATGATATTCAATCATTTTCTTGGTAGATTTACAGTTAACAAGTTCTTGTCTTGTGCAAGGTTTTTTGGTATGTTGGAATCCAAGATGTAAATATATCAATCCCATATGAAGCCGGTACAATACATGGGACACGAAAAGTCCATTCAGTTAAAACAAAAATCTATCAAAATGTGTTTGCATATGATAGAAGAAATGAATCTTGTTTTTGTTTAGTTTGCATAGAGGACACATAATCCATAGAGATTTGTGAAAATGAAAATGCGAAATATGTTAAATCTTGGATACATACCGAACTTAATATAAAAGGGAAAATTTCACTTGCAAGCTCAGAGGAGATGGAATCAAATGAAACTATATTGTCAGTTGATGGCGATAGAGTTTCGTATCTTGTTAGAGAAGGTAATTTTTATGTTTAAATATTTAAACAACTTGTAGATGTACTTGTGTGATAATCCAACACGAACTACTTTTTAGAACATATCGAATTATTTGTAGGAGATATATTTGGTGTGGTTGCACCTATAGACAACACTGCAAATGTGAAATATTATTTGATGTGATGCACAGAACAAAATATGAGGTTATTAGAATATTTTGATGATAATGGTTTTATATATGAAAGAGGATCCATTGTATTGAAAGGATATTTTTTGCAAGAAACCCATCAAACCGATACTCATGTTCACTTTCAATACTACCATTGGTATGTCATAAGTTCTCAATATAGTAATATAGTCATTTGGTATGTGCAACGCACATAAAGTTAATAGAATTTCAATCAAGAAAAAAACAAAATCTAGAAAATGGAAAATGTCCAAAGCCGATCATAAACGAATAATTGAAGATGGCATACCATTACGATTTCTTTAAACAAGTGACATGTACATTCCAGAATTTTATATTTTGCATTGAAAGTACATATATTTATGAATATCTAGTATTCTAGAATAATTTGGTTTAGTTTACTTTCATGGTCCATTCAAATAAGAAAAGTTATATTTTTGTTGAATTATAAATTTTACTGAGCCTTGTTTACAATTTGAGGGAAAAACCTATAGATTGTATAGGGAACCTAAAATGACCTATACTTTGGGTGATTATACTAATCCTACAAATTATCCATCGTATACACAAATCCTTTAATGCATAACCAATTTACTACATAAAGGATTTGTGTTCATTATTTGCAATGATTGAAATGTTTTTTCATATGAAGAGGATAACTTCATATCAAAACTATGACCCATTTCCATGTCATTATAAGGGACTATTGATGGCTTAGAAAAACTTTCACTAAATGTAGTACCTTTCATAAGATCATACATCTCTCTATTAATATATATGGGAATAATATCATTCTACAAATAAAAAATAATAGGCTATGTACTAAGGCTTGGTTTGCTACATTTAGATTTTCATTTTTTTAATTGAATTTGGAGTATATTGAGAATTCAAGGTAGTGTATAATTAACATCCTAATTAAAAAATTTAAAGACATCTTAAAAAGTATCAATTTTAATTATGAAATTGTGAATTTTGATTCCAAAAGTCTTGATATATTAAATTGCTACAATGTGCATTTAAATTTCAATATCTTGAAGCAAATCAAACAAAATTGAAATTATGAGCTACTTGAAAATTATGTATGATGAACCTAACACTACTTATATTCTACACATTACACATATTTTCCATTAAGTTTGATTGAAAAAACTTAAGTTGAGAAAGAATTTGATTTTGTGACCTGATAACAAAAAAAAAAAATAACACCATCTACTAAGGCTTGGTTTGCTGCATTTATATTTTCATTTTTTTAATTGAATTTGGAGTATATTTAGAATTCAAGGTATTGTATGATTAACATCCTAATTAAAAAAATTAAAGACATCCTAAAAAGTATCAATTTTAATAATGAAATTGTGAATTTTGATTCCAAAAGTGTTGATATATTAAATTGCTTTGTAATGTGTATTTAGATTTCAATATCTTGAAGCAAATCAAACAAAATTGAAATTATGAGCTACTTGAAAAATTTGTATGATGTTACCTAACACACATTTTAAACATAGTTTTCATTAAGTTTGATTGAAAAAAATTAAGTTGAAAAAGAATGTGATTTGTGACATGATAACAAAGTTGGAAGTTTACTCAATCTAGACCTTGTATTGTGGATGGTATGTTGTTATCCCTGCAAATTTTTGAATAGAAAGTTATTCAATGATATTGAACAACACTCATAGGTGTCATATTAATGGCACTAGTGAATACTTCCAATGTGCAGAGGATTGATAATCCATCAACCCTTTTCTACCCTTTTCAATACACAAACAATTTATATCAATATAAATTTTAATGAAAATCGCTTCTTATATTAAAGTATATTTTAATTATACATTTTAAAAAGGGTTAGATCATGTTTTTAATTCAATTTGTATTTCAAAGTATATTTTTGTTTCACATTTTCTTGAATAAATATATTAATATCTCAAAAATAAGCCAAGGATGAACATAACCAGTTTAGTGATGGGCTGTCATTTCATTGTGAATTTTCAGTAAAGAAACCAAGGATGAACATAACCAATTTAGTTATGGACTGTCATTTCATTATGAATTTTCAATTTTGAGTTTAGGGTTTTTGCTAAATTTTGGATTGATAGGAGTCTATGCCCTATAAAATTAAAGGAGGGGCATAGATTGATGCGATGATCAATATGCTTAAATTTACAAAAGCATTTTTAAAGTCAATTGATTATCACTTGAATGGAATGGAATAAAATCCATATCACCCAATGAAAACTATTAATGCTTTTACCTTGGTAGTCTAATACTAATTTTTCATCACCATGGACTCTGTTGGCACAAGGGCAGACCCAGGGTTAAATTCTTCAACAACATGCCAACAAAACCCTAACTATCGACCCTTTTAGCAACACCTACGAAGCTGATGAAGTCTCACCCGAGGTAGAGGCAGGGATGGTTGCGGGACTCAAATGTCTACAACCTAGATGGGACACAGATCTGTGATTACAAAACCTTAATAGAGAACTTAGCAATTATCATTCATTATTACTTAGCCTTTGTCTTCAGCGCAGATAAATCCTAATTATAGCACAGTGCAGTATTCAACAAGATTCAACACATTCAAGTACTAAGAACATCAAAATAGATCAGATCTGGTACTTATTTACATCACCAAGCACTAAGCTATCATATAAGATACATATAAACATACATTACTACACTAAGTATATATGAACAATAAAACAACCATAATGCACAAAGAAACCATAACACATCATATATGTGGTTCACCCGCAGCCTGGGGCTACGTCCACCAACTCTTCTTCTCTTTATTGTCTTCTGTCAATCATCTACATGCACAGAGCCACAGGATCCTACTCCGCATAGGACAAGATATATGTGCGCACTCTACCAGATCCTCCTTCCCCAAGCTAGGTTACAGCACAAAGCCTTTACAGAGTCTGTTACAGTCACTTTCACTTAGCCTTGCAAGCTTCACACAGTATGCACAAATCATTTACAACTATCACTTGCACTTAGCACAACATCATGCATATGCACAGATTGTCTCTTCTTACATCGCCTAAACATCTATTTATACATTACAAAAGGGCCTAACCATGGGTAAACCCATGGACTAACATCTCGATACTCATTACATAAGCCCAAAACCAAAAAATCCCCAAACAAGGGGCCGAGATCCCATGATCTTCTCTTCGATTTGCGCTCCACCTTAGACAGCCTGTCGAAGTCCCAAAATAGGTCAAACCTGACCAAGGATCTCCAAAACTTGGTCAAGGTCCAACATGCCCCCAACACTCACATGTGACTCATCCCGAGTTACTCTGATCTGGGTAGCTCTGCCTCAAAATCCTCGAGCCTGGCTCGAGCTGCTTCTACCTGCTGCTTCGGCAAGGCCTCCTACTCAGTGAACTCTTGAATAACTTCCTCGTTCACAGGTCCCTCTAAGCATTGTTCTACTGAAGTGACTACTTGTTCCAGCTCTTCTCCTCGGCCTTCAATCTCCTCAAATGGTTGGAAAGCTTTGTCCTGGACTGGTTGGAGCTTCCGAATCACTTCAATGACTTTGCTCTATATGGTATGGACTTTCTACTAAGTAGTGCGCTGTTCCTGGGATATTTTCATTCTCCCAACTACTGACAGGAGATTCAATTGTGCCTGTGTTGTGGCCGCTTGCTGCTTTGCCTCCTGGAGTTGTGACTCTAGTGTGTTTAGTTCAAGGTCCTCAGTAAGTCGCTTGTAAATCCACACACTTCTACTGCTAAGATGTTTACATTCCAAAGCTAATTCTCTGATCCTCTCAACTGCGCTACGGGAAATGGCTTCTCTTTGGTCTTGCACATTTTGCGGAGTACTTGGTACTGTTTCTAGCTCTATATCTTCTATTATCTATTGAAGCTACTAGATGGCTTCAGCAAGCTTCGCTACTTGGTGCTCTACTGGGTCTTCCTCCATTTTCTCTAAGCTCGTCATAGAGCGAAGTGCTCTGCTGACTGCTTCTTTTACTCTAACCTTCTTCGTGAGCATCTGTTCTTTCTCATGTTGGATATGTGTTTTCTCCTCTTCGAACTTTGTTTGTAGGTCATCCTTTTCCTATTGCGCAACTCAGATTTTCTCTATCACTTCCCCTTGTGCTTGCTTCAGGTGCACTGTGTCATGTTTTGTTTCTTCCTGTGCACGACAAAGGCGAGCTTCGGTCGCATTGGCTAGTTTGTGGATTTGGGTAGGCTCAACTCCCAACTATGTTTCTTCTGGTGGCGGGGGCACAGTGGACACTGTGCAGCTAAAGTGAAGGGCTTGTTGTACCCCTCACAATTCTGCTTAAATTATTCCATACATGGTCTCTTGCTTAGATTCATTTCTCTACAAAAGATATTTCGAGGCATCTGATATAGTTGGGATGGTGAAGTCAAAGTCATTGAGCATGAGAACAATCTATATCTTGGTCTTACTATCTTTTGACTTCTTCCGTGATGTGGGTTTCGTGGGAGAAACCTTTCTTTTGTTAGATGGATCTGCGTCATCAGGGGGATTATGTGGTGGTTTTACTTCTCCTTTCTTCTACTGATATTATTTTCCATTGTTCTCTTCTTTGTCTACTTCGTCATCACCTCCTCTGCTAGGTGATTCTGAAGCAGTCCCTTCGGATGTGTTGTTCAGCTTCTGTACCTTTTCTGTCTTATTCCTTCTACTAGTTCCAGGTGTATCATACCCTTCGCGAGTGACCACTGGGATTCTGATTAGTTTGGGATCGGACAGTTTTACAGGGTCAACCAGGCTAAGGATCTCTGTAGGCAATTCCTTAGTTATTTCTTCTAGGTCCTCCTCTGTGAGTTTGTAGTAATTTTGTATTAGTTCTTTGTGTTCGTCTCCACACGCAGTGATATAGATAAAATGTATGTTCACGTGGAACTTCACAAATTGCCTGAACATGTGTAGGGTGTTTGATGTCATACGAGGGACAACCTCAATAGCCCTCTTTAACTGTAGGTAGTAGGTGTGGAACACCACGTTTGAATGCCATTGTTTTCCCATATCGCTCGAATACCAGAGTGTGGTGAACTTCACAGCTAAGGGTTCAGATGGCTCTATTTCAGGGAAATTCGCACCTTCCGACATCTCTCAAGAAATGAATGCGATGAGGACCAACAACCAACTAAAATGGAACTCATATCCCTGATCCTGAGCTTTGTGGAAGTCTTGGTATAACTGGTTAACTAAGTACTTTTCTCAGTTCATTTGTATCCCTTCCACGCATTTTCCTACGAGGTCAACAACAAACCCTGTGACCTGCGTGGGTCTGTTCTTCTAGACTATATTACCAGCAATAAATTGGTAAGAAAGGCGCACTACACCATTCTGGATGGAGACTACCTTGTAGCCTCACTTCCCCTTCTCCACATCGTCGTATGTATCTTTAATCTTCTGCACCAGGGCTCAATCTGTAGCCTTTCCTGCGTAAAATTATTGTGGGTCTGGTCCCTGCATGCTCAATCTGATGATCTGATGGATCAATGCTGAATCGATGGTGATGCTTCTATCTAGCCACAAGTATCCACCATCGAAGCTCAAAATCAAGAGCTTAACGCAAGAGTTAACCTCCTGGTGCCTTCCAAAATGGGGTATTTTCATTATGCTCAGGATGGTGGACTACATGAGGTCCATAGTCCATGGTTGGGGGATTATCCTTAACTTCTTCCCCTTCTTCCTAGTCAAATGCCTGTGAGGGGTGAGCATGATAAATTTATTGCGATATCCTAAGTTGAAGTCGCTGATATTTAATGTCATGGTCTTATCCAGTTGTGGTTTTCGTGTGTGTATCCCCTTCAAGAGGTACGCAGTAACCAAGGTGTAGTCAAATTCCCTGGGGACACTATCATGATTCATCGCATCGGCCAAAGGCAGGATGTAGTCGAGAAGGATGGATGGGATTAACTTCACATTTTCCAATTCATCTCGATGCTTGATTCTTTTCTCGGCCACAGCTCGGGATGGTCTGAATTCGCGAGCAGTCGAGGAGGAGGCTTGCACTCCTCTCGTCGGTGAAGCTTGAAGTCCAACGGACATCACATTCTCAGCCATAAGTTCTATTAAAAATTCTTCAAAAGACTTTTCTATGGGCTGAGTTCATCTTTCATGCACGCTCGAGATCGGATAACTTAGGTCAATGAACAAATGCTCAATGGAATAGAACAGGTAGTGAAGTCTTAGTAAGCACAACACATTATCAATGAATTCTCTTATTGGCTCGGATATAATTCACGAAAGTTTTCTCGGCACAACATTCGACGGAATAAGTAGACATCGATGTAATGGATACCTCCAACAGAAAATAATCCTTCATCAATGCAGTTCTTTTCGTTACGGTGCAGTCGCAACGGTCCGATGGTGAGCTTTCTGATCATAACTATTGTTCTAACCGCTTGGGAATGTCAATCTAACAGTTATAATGCCTCCAACGTTCATATTGCTCCACTATGGCGAAGTGCCAATCTAAGCTGCTTCGATATTCTGACGAAGTTTAAATTTTGAAGACCTTCCTTCTGCGAAGTCTTCTCTGGAACTTCCTCTAATTTCTCCAACTTTGCTTTCTTCTTGTTGATCTTTCTAGCCTTCTTCCCTATGATCTACATATCGGTATTCCTCTTTCCATTCTAATTCTTATCTCCTCTTTTCATAGTAACTTGGCGATGTTGGTGATCTTTCCTAGGGTTCAAGGCCAATGCTTCTTCTCTGTCTGGGGTAGGTGCTCTACTCTCCTATACAAACAAGTGTTTCAAATCTTCTTGTGTTATTTCAACTTCAACATCCATATTTCTGGTCCTCAGTAGCTTCTTCTGGTTTTCTTGTTCTTCCAGTATGTGTGGTATTCTCTTAGCCATGAAGTCCCTTAGTTCTTAATTTTTCTGTTCTAGAGATTCCTCTTCTTTTCTTCGAGTCTAATCTTTCTCAATTCAGTTTTTTCCTAGTAGTATAGAAAATGGGGCACTGTTCTCAACAAACTTAACTATCTCAAATTCTTCTTTTGTCGAAGTGTCATGAGCACTCATAGATGTCTGGGTAAGGATTCCACATAGGGTTATCAAATTTCCCCTAAATAATCCCATTCCTTCCAATGAAGGAATCATAGCAGGCTTTCCTAAAATTTCCCAAGTTCTTTGTGTCATAATATTCACCTGTGTTTCCTAATCCAGAACACAGTCTATGTTGAAGTCTCCTATTCTTGTTTCTATGCACTCTTTCTCTTTGAATATCTCTGATAAGTTGATATCTCTGTGGTTATTCAGGGTTTCTTTCATTTGTAATAATACAGTCTCTGATTCTTTCTGGGGTTCTGCCATAGTCTTAGTTTCTTGGCCTTTCTCATGATTTTCTTGTTCCATATTCATTCTTTCAACCTTAGCAATCATTCTATGGAAATCCAGAACTTCATGGTCCATAGCTTTACAACAAAGTCAACTAGGTCTTCTACTAGGGCATTCCTTAGCAAGATGACCTGGTCTTCTACAACTGTAACAAAGAGTTAATCCTCTCTTTCTCTTAAATGATCCCTAGCCTTTCTTGTACTGTGCACTAGGATCATAGTAGCTATCCTGCAAAAAAATCTTCCTAGGATCCTGCATCCATTTGTTAGTCCAAACATTTTTTCTATGCATAGGAATAACATATCTTTCATTATTTCTATAATATCTACTCATATCAAACCTTCTTTCTTCTAGTTGTGCCCTAGTTTGCAAACTAGGACAAAATTTATCAAACATACCTAGATCCATACTCTCGAAACAAAAATTTCCACTTATCTAACCTTTATCAGAGCACAAATATTTCAGATCTTACCTCTTGTCTTCATATCTTCCTCCTTTCTTAGCACAGAGCTTTGCAGTCAAGTAGAGTATTATGCACTTAAAGAAACAGATCTACGCATAGAGATTTCTTCCTTTTCCTCAGTTCCCAGTAATCACAGTTTCAGGTCCCGGCAACAGAACCATTTGTTGGCACAATGGCAGACCGAGGGTTCAATGCTTCACCAACATGCCAACAAAACCCTAACTACCAGCCCTTTCTGCAACACATGAGAAGAAGATGAAGTCTCACTCGAGGTAGAGGCAAGGGGGGTTACAGAACTCATATATCTACAACCTAGCTAGGACACAGATCTGTGATTACAACACCTTAACAGAGCACTTCACATTTTTCATTCATTAGTACTTATCCTTTGTCTACAACACAGATAAACCCTAATTACAATGCAACGTAGTATTCAACAAGATTCAACACATTCAAGTACTAAGCACATCAAAATAGATCAGATCTGGTACTTATTTACATCACCAAGCACTAATCCATCATATCAGATACATCTAAACATGCATTACTACAATAAGTATATATGAACAATAAAACAACCATAATGCACAAATAAACCATAACACATGATATACATGGTTCACCCCCAGCCTGGGGCTACATCCATCAACTCTTCTTCTCTTTATTCTCTTTTGTCAATGCACAGAGCCATAGGATCCTAATCCGCACGGGACAGGAGATCTGTGCGCACTCCGCTAGATCCTTCTTCCCCAAGCTAGGTTACAACATAAAGCCTTTACACAGTCTCTTGAAATCACTTGCACATAGCCTTGCAAACCTCACACAGTATGCACAAAGAAGTTACAACTATCATTTGCAGTTAGCACAACATCATGCATATGCACACATTGTCTCTTGTTATATCTCCTAGACATCTATTTATACATTAAAAAAGGGCCTGACCATGGGTAAACCCATGGGCCGACATCCCCATACCCATTACATAAGCCCAAAACCCAAAAAGCCCTAAACGAGGGGCCGAGATCCTGCGATCTCCGCTTCGACTTGCGCTCCACCTTCAAAAGCATGTCAAAGTCCCAAAATAGGTCAAACCTGACCAAGGATCTCCGAAACATGGTCAAGATCCAACAAACTCAGAATTTCTTTTTATGTTTTCACTCTCATAAGAAGCTCTCACATATTTTTAATATACAATATTTTTTGTTTTTTTTTCCATTCTAATATTATTAATAGGAGGAATTTGAGAAGTATGAAACCTAACTTAAACAACCCTCTTGTCCTCAATCGTCATCTCTGAGTTTTGTTTGGGGTAAAGGGATCCAAAGTGGGGAACTATAATTTGATGAATTGTTTGACTATTTTCAACCATATTTGCAAATCAAACAAAATTGAAATTATAAGTTGTAGAAACTATAATTTGATTATTTGTTTGACTATTTTCAACCATATTTTCAATTCAAACAAAATTGAAATTATAAGTTGTAGAACCTATAATTTGATGATATGTTTGACTATTCAACCATATTTGCAAATCAAACAAAATTGAAATTATAAGTTGTACTTGACATAGTACAATGATGTTTATAAACAAAATGAAATAAAACATTTTTAATTTCAGCACAGTATCATAAAACATAAATTAAAATTTTACCACATCATAAAAATTGAAATTATAAGCTCACCATCAAACATAAATTATCCTTTCACCATCATAAACAATATAAGAGAAACCAAAAGAGAAATCAAAGATGAAACGGAAAATTGATATTTTGAGTTCCATATATATATATATATATATATATATATATATATATATATATATATATATATATATATATATATATATNATTTTGAGTTCCATATATATATATATATATATATATATATATATATATATATATATATATATATATATATATATATATAATGAAAGTTTATGTAACATGCCGCTCTTGCGCGCACTTCTAATGTGACTTATTCCTTGAGAAAACTTGCATGCAAGTGATCTGATTCATTATAAGAGTGACTGCTTCTCTTATGGATTCTGATGGTGAGATTATGATTTCTGATGTTATGTTATGTTATTATGTATAGACAGGTACTATTGAATGGTTTCTCCTGAGTGTGTAGGAACCTGGATAGATTGAGGATGTCAATGACATCGATGGACCTCCTTGGACTCCAGATTGAGTCAGGGAGTAGACTTTTTATGGTTTGTGTATTTATGTTATTGCATATGTGACATATGAATGATATAATATGATGTTGTTTATGGATCGCTGACATGTTTGTTGATGGATGCAGGATGACGATAGTTTGTTAATCAAACTCACATTTGGAGTAAAGGGGTCAGGTTCATGTACGAAAACCAGAGATATTGAGGGAGAGGTGTGGCAGCAACCCTGCCACATCCTACTAGCACTATGGTCATGGCTCAAAATGTAGGTTAACGATTACCTAGTTCCAGAGATCCACAATGTCGTGAGTGCATACTGAGACAGTAACTCATGAAGATTCTAAGGGGCATGCAATAAGGCAGGGTCCTTATTCCTTAGAGGCCCTTAGTCTCCCACAAGGTCACCTAACAGAGTATTGACCTAACGGATTGGTGTTTATCCTTCCAAGTATTACGCAACCTTGGTGTTTTTCTTCTGTTGAGGGCTAACATTATCTTCTCCATATGACTTCATCATCCCTGACCCCTTATTCTCACTCCCATCCTTTCCTTTCACTGTTATGTGGGATCGTACCGCCTATATCATTGGTAACGGTAACATTTAATCCCTTAACCGAAGGGGAAGCCTACATGGTCATGGATCGACCATCCTTTTTCAATTCTCGTACTCTGTGTTTCCAGTTTTTTCCCTGTGTTTTTT
Organism: Picea engelmannii; assembly: GCA_009831015.1. Classification (NCBI taxonomy): domain Eukaryota; kingdom Viridiplantae; phylum Streptophyta; class Pinopsida; order Pinales; family Pinaceae; genus Picea; species Picea engelmannii. The sequence continues at coordinate 402,377 of ML780709.1, read as the reverse complement.
CCATCCTCTAGATGCATCTCCTTGGAAGAACTCTGGTGGCATTTTATTTTCCATGAAGGTCGTTCCTGCAACCTTTAACGCACCACTCCATTTGGTCAAAATTCCAGGGGTTTCTTCCTTGACAACGTTCTTCGCTCCCTGGATGCAGGCGCGCCCTACCTTGCGTTCTTGCGCGCCCTCTCTCTCTATATATAATAATCTAACCTGTGACCTTAAAAATAGATTATTATATATAGAGAGAGGAAACACAATTTTTAAACATGCGAGGAAACACATGCGCTTATGGATTTATGTCATGTATAATGGTTTAGAATTTTTTTATTTTGCGCCTTGGATTATGTTGAGGAGTAGGCATTAGGTTGCTTGCACTATGGACTAAGTTGATGCATAATTGTTTATGCCTTAGTTACTAATGCCCTCATATTAATGTCATTGTATGATTTCCATGATTGGATTCTTGCGTGCATTGATCGATAAGTGAAATGGTTAGCCTGGCATTTAGATCATGAGCATACCTTGAAAATGATGTTGTATATGGTGAATTCGATGATTGATTTAATCGCGCACCTTAAAGTTATGTAGATATATGCATTGTGCCTTGGATGTAAGGTGTTCTATGATGTGTTATGCGAAGCGTGCCTTTTTGGATTGATGTTTTAATTTCCTAATGCAATGCTAAAAGAAAAAAATAAATATGACTTGTTGTATGTCGCTTGTTGTCATAACGGCAAGATCGTTATAGTTTGAATAGTTACACCACCAAATACATAGGTTACACAACCATTTTAGGATAATAACATAAACTAAGAGGATTCATTAAAACATTTAACTCCAAAATTCTAGACTCTAAGCCATCGCTTTAAGATAGATCACTTCATACCTGCAAAAGAAAATATTTATCGAATTTAAAATTTAAAAATTTGAAATAAAATGTGCACATACCATTTTAGATAAAGAAAACAAGTTATGATTAAATCAAAATTGACATACATACCAAAAGTGTTAAGTTCCATCTTCCAGCATGCTCATTTCCACCAAATATAATGTAAACATCTGTAACAATAAAAAACAATAAAAAGAAAAACCAATAACATATATTAGCATATATACTTTATTATCAAATATTTTAAATATATTTAATTAAATATTAAATAAGTAATAAGAAATAATAACATACCCAACCAGAGTTCGACAGATTTAATATTATCGCTCTCTTTTTATTGTACTTTTTTTGCACTTTTTTAAAACCAAAATTACATCACGAAGTTCCAAAACTTCCAAAATAGTTACTCTCCATATTAAGCATACATGATCTAAACAATGTAAAATCTTATCTAAAATCTTATCTAGCAAATTTTTAAAGAGAAAAATTGTGTTTTTGGTAACCAATTTTAGTGTTCAGAGTTGGATAATACCCTGAAAATAAATATAGTTGTGTATGCAAAAAGTTCACAAATATCAATATTAATCCATTCTTCCAATAAAATACTTATCTCCTCATGGATAAAGTCACAGATCCTTCAGGTGAAGTTCTCATGTCAGGTGACCTTATTTACTTAGCAGTAAAATACTTATCTCCTCTTCTGCAGTGGAATAGATGTTCTCATATAATCAAATGCCCTCAAATTCCCTTTCAAATTAAATGACTCATAAATATCCATATGAATCCATTCTTCCAAGAAATTACTTATATCTATGAAATTTCACAAATATCCATTTTAAAAACCATTATTTCAGAAAATATTTATCTCCTGTTTCTGTGGTGGAATAGATGTTCTCATATAATCTTTCATGTACATGCCAAAAACACAAATATGCATTTATATTAAGTCATTCTTCAAAAACCATTTAAATATTTCATCTTTCTACATGGGATGTATTCATATTACATATAATCAAATTCTCTTTTAAATATGCCTTCGTCGTGATCTAAACATAAGTGATATCATGCACATACATAGCTTATTTGTAAATCTACAAATGTTGGTTTTTGTGGTTACTAAGCAATTAGTTAAGAGCTTGACAATACCCCGAGAATGAATTCACTTCATTGTATGTAGAAAACACAAATCTCCATATTATGCCATTCTTGGACAAGAAGGAAAGGAATGGAATCGAAGAAAATTTAGAAACTTGCCCTTTTCTGATGTGGGATAAAGTGTGTTCTCAAATAATCAAATCCTCAAGTTCAAAATTAAGACTTCATCATGATCTAAACATAAATAAGATTGAATGTACCATTTTAGACGAAGATAATCTTATATAGGAGTTCTATATATTTCAAATAATTAATCAAAGCGTTGAAAATTTATATAGACACTAGTTGAGTAACCCTATGAATAGAAAAGGCTAAACTAAAAAGTTGTTCAAACAAAAATTTGAAAAAAGTAAAAAACTAAGCATATTCAAAAAAAATAAGCTTGAACACTTATATATACAAGGTCCAACATAAAATCAAATTAAAACTCACTAATGTGCAATGAACATACATTTAAGAATCATCATGAATAGATGCATCATTCTTAGGTATAGATGCATCCTCCTCAATCCCAATATCCTACACTCCCTTATCCACATTTTATTCAAGCACACTCTCAGGCACTCTCTTCTCCACATTTCCCTATAACACATTTCAAATTTGTACACTTGAAAATTAAATTTAAATGATTTTAACACATTAAATTGTAGTTTTAAATTTTGAAACATGTAATACATGTGATGCGCCAACCTGAATATCAATAAATTATACCCACCATACCCTAAGATTTAATAAATTCCACCATACCCTAAGATTCAATAAATTATATATTATTTAAGACATTTTTTCTTTTAAATTGATAATTTAAATGACATTACAATTTTTATATATAACTAAATTTATTTTCAACATGCAATGATACATGTGAACTCCCACCCTCTTCAAACTCTCCCAATGAGAATTGGAACAACCATGCCCAAGTAGTAGGAGATGGAATAGGTATCTATGAACAACACAACTAAGAACTAAATCTAGGATTCAACATGTTCACATTTATACGAAAACATAAATTTCATGTTGTTGATTATTCAAAAGATTGGAGATTGGACAATTAAAGTGCTCATATGTGGATATTAGAAAACACATACCTGATTCAACCCATCCAAATACTCGTAGAATCAAGTCCCCTATTTACTTGAGATTCATTTAACATATGACCAAACTGCAATTAATAACCATAACAACTCAATTATTTCAAATGCATCAAAAATTTATTAATTATAACACATACCAATCCAATGTTCGGTTCATCATTCTGAATGAACACCTTCCAACCATTAAGGAAATTTTTTGAATACTCCTCAATATCTTCTACTAACATGGTATATATCTCCTCATATGTTTTGTAAACAAAATTGGCTCAAGAATTGGCTTCCGCTCTCTAATAGTTCAAACCAACATCAACACCATAAAAAATCAATTCCAAATTTTCCTCGATTGCAATCCTGGCCTCCTTACCAACCTCTCATGTAGCTCGCAACTCTGAATGTGAGGCAAATGACCATGTTGGACGAGATACTAAAGGTCGTGGAGGTCTCTGCAATGTTTCATTTTGATATGCTCCTTTCGAATCATATGTTTTACATTTACCATCCCCATAATAATTGGACGGTAGGCTGGTATAATCAGGGTGCATGTCCATGAAAAGCACTGCATTAAAATTTTCTAGCAAAGTAATGTGGAACCTCATCATTCCACGACAACTTCTCATATGCTGCCAAAAATCTATTATAAATATATCCTGCTATGTTGGGGTGCTTAAAATATTGCACCTTCAACATCTTTCGCTTTGCCCCCTCTTTGAAATTGAACATAGAAATTGCATCTTCTTTTGAAACTCTACTTTTTACTACGTCCCATTTATCAGGGCCCATCACCTTCAACTTTTGTCTCCTCATCAAATCGATAAAACTATCATTCGTTGGCCCCATCTTTTGATATGCATCCATAAAGTTCTGCAATGAATGCAAAACAATATCCAAGTTTTTCTTACTCTCTCGAGGGAGATACAATCTCCTCAAATCATTTTCCAGTCTGTTTTTAACACATGAGCATTGCTCGAGTGTTATGCTTCAGTAATCTCTTCCCAAGGAAGCTCATCACCAACATCCAAGGGATAGGTGGACGTAGGCGTGTAATCTTCTATTTCTGGATAACGCCCTTTGAATACACCTTCACCCTCTTCACCAAAATTGGAATATTTAGGATACCCACTCTCTCTTTCATTATATTCCCTCACATTAAACTCATCATCTACACATACACATTTGAAAGTAATTACAACATTTAACAAAAACATAATTTAACATAAAAAAAATTAAACACAAACGCGCGCACACACACACACACATATAACATAAACATAAATACACAAAAAATACAAAAAATAAATAAAAATTACTTAACATATTTTCTTGTCATGATGTATTCCCTACATTCTCCGGTGTTGGATTTTTAATGTGAAACTTATCTAAGAAATATGCATCCATAACACTATTTTGAGCACATTCTCGAGATGATCTATTCACAGATTCATTTGATAATATGCTCATTTTACTAGATTGTTGTTGTTCACTCAGAGTCTCATTCGAAGAAGGGGTTCATCTTCTTCCTTCATTGGATAGCCTAGAGCCTTTGTGAGAAATTTTTGGAGACTCTTGTCTCGACATCTTGCCTTGATATCTATCCTTTGAAAATTCTTGAATATGAAAGTTCATAAATTATAGAAACATAAAATGGAAATATTAAATTTATAAAACAACTTAAAGGCATTTAAGCATTTATAACAACTTTAAAGCATCAAAGACATATATTGAAAAAACTAGAACAACTATATTTTTTAGTATGATGTTATATATAATGAACATGGAAATATTTAAATATAAAAAAAAATGTAACATGTAGAAGATAATCTATATATGTGTAAATTGTAGAAGGTAATTTTTAAGATAATCTATGTGTAACATGTTAAAATTTAAGGGAAAAAAATATAGCTAGCTAAAAAAAAATATTTATTTTAATTTATAAACATTAGTTACTTGTATGTTACAATCAACAAGACATTAAAACTTTTGATCCATAATCTAGTAGCCTAAAAACAATCACTGACAAAAAAATTACTTAAAAATAAAACAAGAAACAATATTACCTAATATGTTGGTGCTATCCTCTTAGATATATGCTCATAAAAAGATTCAAGGGATCATTGATCAAACCCTCAGGGCAAATCTCATCATGACACTTAGAACAAATTCCAAGAATAACTTTTAGGGTAAAATATCAACAAACTAACCAACAACATACATAGATGGCACCAACAATAGAAGAGGAAAACATCAACATACACATGGTGAAATTAGCAAGGAGATGAGAAGGGAAACACCAGCAAGGAGAACCAGAATCCCCAAACAACAACCAAGAAGAGATCTGCGACAATATGGAAAAGACCCTTAGGGGTCAGCAACAACAAGAGGTTGGAGAGGTAAGCCCACGGTGGCTTAATACACTAAGAAGAACTATCCTAGAGGGGTAGTAACCACTCAATTAAATAGTTAAATAATTTAAACAAATAATATTTTATAAAATAAAATATTAATTGTTAAATCATAAAAATTAACAAGAAAAAAACAAGTCAAGGAGAGGGGATCCAAATTCAAGGAAACCAATTTTTTTTAGGAAGAAGCAAAGAACAAAACCAAAACCCCACAGAACAATTAAGGGGGGTGTAACTCAAGCAATGGTAATTTCAAGACAAAGTCAACAATTAAATTCTTCCAAAGTCAAGGAAACTAACTTTATTTAGGTAGAAGCAAAGAACAAAACCAAAAACCCACACAACAATTAAGGGGGTGTAACTCAAGCAAGGGTTATTTCAAAACAAATTCAACAATTAAGTTCTTCTTTAATGGAAGAATGTCCACATGATTCTCAAGATATTTACTTATAATATTTTATCATCCCAACATATGAGGCAGATCAATGATGTGATCATACCCTTCTTAACTACTCATAGGTATCATGGACCATCCTAGGAGAGAAGAGGGTCACACATTATCTCGACTTGGTACTTAACCAAGAAACAAACTAAACCAAAAACTCATACAACAATTAACTATATGAGTGGCTTCTATATTTTTCACAGATGAATACATATAAAACTGAAAGTAAGAGAATAATTTTGAAGACATTCAAGTAATTAATACACAATTTTGCACGTATTCGGGCCTGTCCCTGTACATGGACAGGGTCGAATTCGGCCCTGTCAACCTCCTAAAACACAAACTATAAATAACTAAAAAATTATTTAACTGGGAAAGGGATATATTTACCTAAACCAACGACAACAAAATTGAGCCTGCCCCTGTAACATCCCACTCTTGCGTGCACTTGATGTGACTTATCCTTGAGGACACTTGCGTGCAAGTGATCCGGTTCATTATATGACTGACTCCTTTGCTTATGGATTCTGATGATGAGACTATGGATTATGATGTTATATTATGATTATGTATAGACATATGTTATTGAATGGTTTCTCCTGAGTGTGCAGGACTCTTGACTAATTGAGGATGTCAATGGCATCGATTGACCTCCTTGGACTCTAGGTCGAGTCAGGGAGTGGACTATATATGGTTTGAGTATTTCCGTTATTGCATATGTGACATATGATGGGGTATATTATGATGTTGTTTATGTATCGTTGACATGTTTCATTAATGGACATAGGTTGGCGATTTCTTGCTAATAAGACTCACATTTGGAGTAAAGGGGTCATGCACAACAACCATATATATTGAGGGGGAGGTGTGGCAACAACCCTGCCACATCCTACTAGCACTCCCATTGTGGTTCTAACTGTAAGTTAACGATTACCTAGTTTGATAGATCTACGATGCCAACAGGGTAGACTGAGACAGTCACACTAGTACATATGACCAAATTTGCGATTGTTTTTCGTTGATATTGCCACACTTATTCGTCGCAATTTTCACGAAAGCCGATATTTTTTTTTGTCAGAATAATTTTGTCGCTATATCCATGATCCAGGTGTGCATGGAAACATTGACGAAATAATTTGTCTACTTGTCACCACCTTCAAGATCGGTTAACCCTATGCATCGTCATAATTATGACAAAATTACGTCACAATAACAACGAAGAAGTGTGGCAATTACGATGCAAATTCGTCGCAATTGCAACAAAACGTTATGCCAAGAGAATAACTTATGACGTAGATGTTGAATGTGCGATGCAAAACCATTGCAACTTGCAATGAAAATCTGTGGCAATATCGACGAAAATATATCTCAAGACCATACTTACGACACAGATGTTGTATGTGCAACGAACTTTCATCGCTATTGCGACAGTTGTGGTAAAATACAAAATTTGTTTCTGATGAACTATCGTCGATATTACGACGATGACTTTAATTTTTTTTTAAACAAAATACATGAGATATGGTATTACCATATTACATTGTAATACGGTAATGCCATATTACATTGTAATATGGTAATGCCATATTACATTGTAATATGGAATTACTATTACATTGTAATATTTTAATATTCTAATATATTGTAATATTGTAATATTCTATTGAAAGATGGATGTTAGAGAAAATGTGTAGATCTTTTAGATTGAACAAGATTATATATATATATATATATATATCCCCTACAAATAATCAAGGCACTAATCAACCAAATATTGGAAGCACGTGTTATCATGAAGTTGGATTAGAAGTAAGGATACCAATATGACAATATACACAAAGAATAATTTGGAATATTACTTTCAAAAAAACACATGGATTGCATGAGTGAGT
>ML780709.1:329717-376050 GCA_009831015.1 Picea engelmannii | reverse complement strand
GGTAGATACTGTTGCATTTGACACATTAGTCGGGGAATTTCTCTCTTCCAATACCTTATATCTTCTTTATGGATTTATTTTGATGATAGCCACCTACAAATGTCAATGCAATAAAATAATATCAAGGCATACATAAATTTGCAAATAAAAGATAATATGTCAATAAGTTCCAATACAAATCACATAAGAAGTACATTTTCCTTATAAAACAATACTCACCTCGTGTATTTGCCAAGTACATAAATAATTTGTTTTATGCTTTTGTCAAAGTTGTCTGGGAGAGATAAAGGTAGAACATACTGTAACAAAAAACAAATAATTATCATTTGTTTCCAAAAAATGTGTACCAATAAGCAAATATATTATAACCTACTAATTACCTTAATGAATGTATGCCAGTCATGTGTTTTAACCCCGCCAAAATCACCTTTATAGTTAAGATATTTTGTATGTTCAACGAAAACCTCGTCGGAAACATAATTTTCCGAATGACCTCTTTTACAATAATGCTTCGTTTCTCCATCAATAACCAAGGAAGACTAGTATTTTGTTCATGACTATCGCCATTAAAATTAATAATAACACTTTGCAAGACGTGATTAGCTTCTCGGATGTCACAACAAATCTTTCCAATTCTCTCTTTATCATTCCTTCCATCTAATATTCGCCATAACAATTTTGTTATGTTCTTCCTAATATTCATTGTATCAAACAAATGATCTATTTGTAGGTGCTCATAGTATGGAAATCTACTGAATTGCATCGGGTAACTTTTCATTCCTCATGGAAGCCCATTCGTGCCTTAACGACATTCATGAAACATCAACAAATTGAAATTAACACTAATTAATGGGACAAAATGAAATTAATATTAATGAAATTAACACTAATTAATGGGACAAAATGAAATTAATATTAATGAAATTAACCAAAGATTTGTATAATAGGTCATACATAAATAATTTGCGTACCTTGACTATTTCTAATATATTCCAACTTCCATGGGCGAGGTGTCATTCTTCGTGGTTTTTTTTCGTTTTCTTCTTTACCATTGAACTTTTCTTTGTCTGTAGTTCGATAACTATGGTTCTTAGGAAGAAAGTGCCTACACTCATCAAACACTTCCTTTTCTAAACTCCTTGAACAATGAGATTTTATCCTAGGACCACAAACTGGGCATGCAAATTTACCCTTTGTTTGAAGACCTACAAGATATATGAATAAATGTAGTGTCAAATTAGAGTTACAATTTAAAATAATGCATGATTTTTTCAAAAAATATATATAATATTACATCACAAAAATAAAGTAACAATATACCACAAAAATGTGTTAACCCGGGAGCATCATGCATTGTCTATGATAGTATTCCATGGAATTGAAATCATATTTTCCCTATTGGTCTAGAGATGTCATACATAGTGACGCCAACCCATAACTTCAACAACTCATCGATGAAAGGCTCAATATATACGTTCATATCTTTAACCTGGTACCTACCTGATTGGTTCAACCTACTGCATGATTAATTATACTTATGTAGATGTTGTGATATATAAAAGAAATAATTACCATGCACGAAACAAAGAAATGAAATATTTTGTCAGGCTTTAAAGAAAATAAAAGATAATTAAATACCTGGAACAATCATTGCCAACATTGTGTGCTCTCTTGATGCAGGAGCATCACCAACTCAGCAAGCGAGCCAGCATGAAAAAAAATGAACAGCTAGACAAGCCATCAGAAAGCTTTGAATTTTCATCCAAGAGGATGCGCCAATGTATAAATGATGCATTTATGAAAGCACCTTTTGTGTGTTGTATTAGACCTCGAGCCATACGCTCATGTCTGAAATAGATAAGAGACATTTATTAGATTTAATGTAGGTAGATAGATGTTTAAGGCTAGATTAGACAGTTTAGAGTTAGAGAGGGAAAACGGATATAGACACCCTCCTTTGTACATTGTAACATAATTCAGAAGAGAAGAGAGAAAGAAGAGAAATTGTGAAGAACACCCATGTACAGATTTGAGTTAATAGAAGAGAGTCTTTGATTCAAATTCATGTCTGATGTTGTTTTCTCTGTGTATATCGTTTATGTGCTCATGAATGTTTGTTTTTGGTTATGCATTTGCTTTAGATATGCTGAGCATGTGATTTCATGGTTTTAACTTGAAGTCTGAGAGAGAATGAGTTTCAATTGTTTCTCTATCTGAGCCAGGAGATTCCTGCAAGAGTGGAGTCGAATTCATCCGCAAGGAGTGCGTTGATGAGGGATCGATAGTTTAACTTTTGTTATTATCTGCCTAGAAGTTTCTTTGGGTTGTCGAAGCTGTGCAAAGTGTGTGCAGGCTAGACAAAAAGAAGTCTCAGTTGTTAGTCTGAGCAAAGGAGTTGGACGATTGTTGCTGCAGTGAGTGCGCAGAGTCTGAAAGATTTAACACTTGGACCGCGTTGAAGGCTGAGCGCAAGAAGAACGTGCAAGCTCAAGAAGGATAGTTCCTTTAGGGGATTGTTGGAAGAGAGCCCAGGGAGTTCGTGTCGAGGGCGGTTTCTAGCAGGAGATGCAAGAACAGGTCTAGAGAACAAGTCTCGGAAGAAGCACTTAGTCATTTTTTTTCAAGAAATCCTCAAGGAGGAGGAGCCGACGGTCAGGATTCGCAGGGGAGGTTAGCGAAATCCCGCCAGCCGTCAGATCTCGGAAGAGTTGCGCACAGTTTAAGCCTTAACACGCAGGGGAGGAGCTCGAGAGTCATCGGGACTTGACTCATCATAAAATCGGAGTCTCCAGAGTCATAGAACCCTCATAGGAAGAAATCGTGATCTGCGATTTCCCGAAAGAAGCATAGCCGTAGATTTCGGATTGGACGCGTGTCAGCGATCCGGAGAGTCGGGGATTCGGCATTCGGTATTTTCACATGCCAAGGAAATACTGCAAGTGAAATCGCAATCACACGATATCCGATAGCACGATGAGGAGAGGGTGGCATGGAGGAGAGCGCCCACGTGTGCATCAGGTTTCGGCACTACGGAATTCTTGGTGTCAAAAGAATCACGGAGGATTCGCGAAACTCCAAATTGCGACGGGTCCCATAGTGATAGCGTTTGGTATTGATAGGTGTCGCCCATATCAGAGTTCGGGACTTGGAAGGTCCTGTGAAATGGTGCCACAGGAATCGCGAATTCCCAAAATGCGATTTCCCGATTTACTGGAAAGCGTGGGGTCCAGGCGACAGTGCAGAGGACAGGTGGCATCGGAGTTCAGGAATCGGAGATTTGTGGGAGCAGCGACACATGACTGTGTGTTTACCGATTTCCCGACGGGGAAATCCTCGATAAGGACAGAGAAAGGCGTGAGGGCAATATTCCTCGGGTTTCAGAGATTGTGTGGTCAAGTACAGGACTCGCGACTACACGAGGTACGATTCCATGATACGACAAGGGAGATCATCGAAGATCATTCTGTGGGTACGAGAACTTCCGATAAGGGAGTTGAAGAGCAAATTTAGCTCTTCGGGCCAGTGAAGAAGAAGGTCCTGGTGGAAGAGGGACGCGCGGTTGGCGCTTGCTGCATCAAGTGGTATCAGAGCGAGTCTTTGTTTGTATATTTCAGACAGAGGAGAAAAGAAGAAGAATTCACCATGCCGCCCAGAAGGGAGAGGTCATCGCCTGATCCAGAGGACAGGGATGTGCGAAGAAGAGGTAGGCCAACAGGAAATCCAGAAATGGAGCGGCAGATGAGAGATCTCTGAGCAAGACTCGAGGAGATGGAGACAGCACAAAGACGTCAAGTTGGTGCAGGGGATCTTAATGATTCCAAAGTGGAAGAGGAAGCTGGACATGAAGAGGAAGTCACAGCAGAGGATGCATCAACCGAGCGATTGATCAAAGCCATCGCAAGGATGAGTTCAAAGACAAAAATGGACATTCCAGTCTATGAAGGGAGTCTGGATGCATAAGAGTTATTGGATTGGGTCCAAGCTCTTGACACCTACTTCGATTATGAAGATATCGAAGAGGATAAAAAGGTAAGGCATGCTGTCACGAAATTGAAAGGACATGCAGCATTATGGTGGGACGAGCTTCAAGCAGATAGACGTTCCAAAGGCAAGCAAAAGATAAAAAACTGGGATCGAATGATTGCAAAGATGAAGGCAAAATTCATCCCAAGGGATTATCAAATCACACTGTTCAGGAGGATGCAGAACCTGAGACAGAAGTTGATGACGGTAAAGGAGTATACCGAGGAATTTTACAAGCTCAATATCAGAGCAGGTCATCGGGAGAGCAATGATGAAAAAGTTTCCAGGTATATGAATGGCCTAAGGTATGAAATTCAGGATCAATTAAGTATGGCAACCATCCGAACAGTTGAGGATGCTTATCAGATGGCCCTGAAAGCCAAAGAAAAGCTGAGTCGAAAGCAAGGACAGCGAGGATGAGGCAAGAGTCAGCCCAGAGGTAAGACAATTGCCCAGGAGAAGTACCAGAATCCCAAGGAGGAATGGAAGAAACCTCAAGGTAAGGTTGAGAGAGGTGGAACCTCACAATAGAGGCAACCATATGTTGAACCGAGAGGACCGCAGGTTAATCAGCGAGGAGATTATGCTGATGCAAACACTCTTCCTCGTACTAGAGGTCGAGGTAGAGGAAGAGAAGGAGTGATCACATGTTTTACATGTGGGAAGAATGGGCACAAGTCATTCGAGTTTCCAGAGAAAAAGAAGGATGCAAGAGAAGCTCACATCACAGAAGCGCAGAAGCGTGATGTTGAGAATGAAGATGCAGGAAGCGGAAGATCACTTGGGATGCATAAAGTCCTTTTGACACCCGAAAAGGAGGTGGAGGACATAGCTCAAAGAAGCCGACTGTTCAGAATTGCATGCAAGACCAAAGACAGAAAATGCAAGGTCATTGTGGACAGCGGAAGTACAGATAATCTCGTTTCTACCGAGATGGTGGAGAAGCTAGAGCTGGAGACAACAAATCACCCAAGTCCATATAAATTTTCATGGCTACAGAAGGGGCATCAGGTGAGTGTCACTAAACAGTGTTTAGTTGAATTCAAAATAGGAGGATATAATGATAAAATTCTCTGTGATGTTATTCCCATGGATGTATGTTATTTATTGCTGGGTAGACTGTGGCAATATGACAGAAATGTAGTTCATGATGGGAGAATGAACACATATACCCTGGAGAAAAATGGGAGAACCCATAGGTTACTTCCGATAAAGGATAAGGAGGTGAAACCGGAAGTAAAAAGCACAATACTTCTCATGAGTGGGAAGGATATTCTTACATAGATGGAGAAGAAGGAGGATCCACAATTCTTTGTTGTCAGAAAGCCGAGAATTGTTCTGACTAGCACAAGAGTGGACGACTTACCAGATGAGATTCAGGAACTGATGGAGGAGTTCGCTGACATCATCATGGATGAATTACCTCATTCGTTTCCACCGATGAGGAGTGTGAGTCATCATATTGATCTCATACCAGGAGCTAGTTTACCGAACAAGGCTGCGTACAGGTTGACACCACAAGAAAATGAGGAGGTCAAAAAGAAGGTCCAGGAGTTGTTGGACAAGGGACCGGTCAGAGAAAGTCTGAGTCTGTGCGTTGTTCCAACCGTGCTTAGTCCGAAGAAAGATGGAGGCTGGAGAATGTGCACCGACTCAAGAGCGATCAACAAAATTACCATCAGGTATAGATTTCCACTGCCAAGAATGGATGATCTGATGGATTGCCTGAGTGGGGCAAATTATTTTTCAAAGATTGATCTGAAAAGTGGATATCATCAGATTCGCATGAGGGAAGGTGATGAGTGGAAGATAGCATTCAAGACAAATGAAGGTCTGTATGAATGGCTGGTCATGTCATTTGTCTTGACAAACGTGTCGAGCACGTTCATGAGACTGATGAATAAAGTCCTGAGGGAATTCATCGGGAAATTTGTAGTCGTATATCTGGATGATATACTGATCTTCAGTAAGACAAAGGCTGAACATTTGAAACATTTGGCCATTGTGATGAGGAAGCTACAGCAGGAGAAGTTGTTGATTAACATGAAGAAGTCCTCATTTATGAAGACAGAGCTCATTTACTTGGGGTTCGTCATTTCGGCGAATGAATTGAAAATGGATCTAAGCAAGGTGGAAGTGATTAAAAATTAGCCATCACATAGAAATGTTTTTGAGGTGAGGAGTTTCCATGGTTTGGCTAGTTTCTACCGAAAGTTCATTAGGAATTTTAGTGGGATTAGCGCAGCAATGATGGATACAGTGAAAAAGCGGCATAAGACTTTTCACTGGACAACAGAGGCTGAAAAGAGCTTCAATCTGTTGAAGCAAAAGATTACATAGCAACCAGTGTTGGTGTTGCCATATTTTCAGAAGACATTCCAGGTGAAATGTGATGCAAGTGGCTTTGCCATAGGAGCGGTCTTGAGCCAAGAGGACAGACCAATCGCATATTACAACGAGAAGTTGGATAAAGCAAAACTAAAGTACTCCACGTATGATAAGTAATTTTATGCTATCATACAGGCGTTGAAGAAGTGGAGGCATTACTTGATTCCAAAGGAATTTGTATTGTATAGTGATAACCATGCATTGCAGTTTGTAAGTCAACAAGAGAAGCTGAATCAGAAACATGCTAAATGGGTAGAGTATATGCAGAATTTTACATTTGTAATTAAACACATTTCAGGGACTGCTAACAAAGTGGTTGATGCTTTGAGTAGGAAATGTTTGCTGTTGCAGGAGTTTCGGGTCAAAACCTTGGGTTTTGAAAACCTCAAGGACATGTATGGAGGTGATGCAGATTTTGCTGAAGCATACGAGGCAGCTGAGAATCCAATTCTCAGAGATAGAATCCCATGGATGGATTACATCATCCAAAATGGATTGTTGTTCAGAGGAAATCAATTATGTATTATGAATTGCTCCATGAGGGAGAACCTGCTAAAAGAGAAGCACAGTGGTGGATTAGCAGGGCATTTTGGCCACGATAAGACATTTGCAAAGTTGAGCGAAACGTATTTTTGGCCGAGGATGTGAACAGATGTCAAGAAGTTTGTTGACAAGTGTAGAATTTGTCAGCATTCAAAGGGCAGAAAGAAAAATGAAGGGTTTTATCAGCCATTGCCCATACCCGAGAGGCCATGGGAGGTGATAAGCATGGATTTTGTATTAGGACTGTTGAGGATGCAGAGAGGGGTCGATTCCATCTTTTTGGTGGTTGACAGGTTTTCAAAGATGGGGCATTTTATTCTGTGTAAGAAGACCAGCGATGCGACACACATCGCGAACTTGTTTTTCAAGGATATCATTCGACTCCATGGATTTCCAAGAAGCATTATATCAGACAGGGATACGAAATTCATTGGACACTTCTGGAGGACAATTTGGAAGAAGCTGGGAACTAACTTAATGTTTAGTTCAGCCTATCATCGGCAGATGGATGGGAAAATAGAAGTGGTGAATAGAATCTTGGGAGATTTATTAAGGAGCCTGGTGACAGAACACCGTAGCAGCTGGGATAGCATATTACCCCATGCAGAATTTGCTTACAACGATTCTGTGAACAGAAGCACAGGTAAAATTCCATTTGCAATTGTATATGGCAGGCAACCGAGGGGAGTATCTAAACTGCAAGATTCAGAACAAACTGCTACTAACAGCGCAAGCGCTGAAGAATTCGCAGAGGCAATGAAGGAACTTCACAGTAAGGTGAAGCAGCGACTGATTGATTCAAATCAGGAGTACAAATGCAGAGCGGATCAACATTGGAGACAACTTCAATTTGAGGTTGGTGATCTAGTTCTGGCACATCTGAGAAAGGAAAGGTTCCCAAGGGGGACATACAACAAGCTGAAGATGAAGAAAATCGGGCCATGCAGAGTCCTGAAGAAACTCGGAGAGAATGCATATGAAATTGAATTGCCGGATGGCATCGGAATATCTCTGACATTCAATGTTTCAGACTTATATCCCTATAAGGCTGAGGAAACAGGATCTGGAAGTGATGAACACCCAGAGAAGAGGAGAGATCCAGTGGCATAGGAGAGGGTGACGTGGAGGAGAGCACCCACGTGTGCATCGAGTTTCGTCACTTCGTAATTCTTGGTGTCGAAAGAATCACGGAGGATTCGTGAAACTCCAAATTGCGACGGGTCCCACAGTGATAGCGTTTGGTATTGACAGGTGTCGCCCATATCGGAGTTCGGGACTTGGAAGGTCCTGTGAAATGGTGCCACAGGAATCGCGAATTCCCGAAATGCGATTTCCAAATTTACCGAAAGGCGTGGGGTCCAAGCGATAGTGCAGAGGACAGGTGGCATCGGAGTTTGGGAATCGGAGATTTGTGGGAGTAGTGATGCACGACTGTGTGTTTACCGATTTCCCGACGGGGAAATCCTTGATAAGGACAGAGAAAGGTGTGAGGGGAATATTCCTCGGGTTTCGGAGATTGTGTGGTCAAGTACAGGACTCGCGACTACGTGAGGTCTGATTTCCCGATACGATAAGGGAGATCATCGAAGATCATTCTGTGGGTGCGAGAACTTCCGATAAGGGAGTTGAAGAGAAAATTTATCTCTTCGGGCCAGTGAAGAAGAAGGTCCTGGTGGAAGCGGGACGCGCGGTTGGCGCTTGCTGCATCATCTCTCTTGATTGACATCCAAGGAGGAAGGTTATTGTTTATAACAAAAATAGACCACACTGAGTACATAGAACGAAGCTCTCCAAATGTATTGACACCATTAGCTCCCAATGAAAGTCTAACATTACGAGGTTCTTCTTTAAAAATTGGCCACTTTTCTTCGATGTAGTTCAATGCAGAACCATCTGCAAGCATTCGAAGAACATCATCTTGACTTTTGTTCTTTTCATGGAAATCCATAAACTGTTTTATACTTTGGCACCTGAACAACCGCTGGAAACGTGGAATTATAGGAATATAATGAAGAACTTTGCGAGACACCTTCTTTGATGCTTTATCGATTCGATATATACTTATTTAACATTGTGGGCATTCATTTTTGAATACATATTTTCCATAATATATGATATGAGCATTAGGACATGCATCAATACCCTGATAGTCCATTCCAATTTCTTTCATAATCACGGATATTTCTCGATATGTGCATGGAAAAATATTTGACGTTGGTAATAGAACATCACCTAACAATCTAAAAAATTCTAAATAATAAGTCAATGTAAACAATATTAATCATCAATATATCATCCAATATACTAATTTACAAATTAGAAAACAATAGCAATATAGAAAAAAATTGAACCTTTTAAGTATTTGTGAACATCCAAGCATAAATAATTAACAAATTAAATACCTTAGTATATATGTGAGACATGTGTTTGATAAACCATTCAAAACCTTCAGGTTCACCAACAACAATATAGCAGATAAAATATTTGTTGTTGAGCCTTCATAAAGAGGTTGACGTGACTTCTGGTGTAGAGGATCAACATCATGACTATCATCCTGGTTTTCCTGATCCATTGGAGCAAATGTGTCTTGGATCAATCTATGTATATCATCTTCCTGATTTGAATCACTAACGGTATCTCCATCCATATCATCATTAATAACTTGATCAACAGCTTCAATATTTTGATCTCGAAGTTCATCTCCATGTAAAGTAGTATTTCTTCTAGTACTTGGAAAATAACTCTCTGGAGGGCAACACTTTGGGGGCATCGTATGTATATTTAAAAACAACATAGAAAAGTTAGTGTGTATAGAAAATATAAAAATCTCGATAAGAAATATTACTAAAATTCATGACATACTGATTATTACAGAGAATACATTAAATATCGAATCCTCTTACCAAGGGACAATATTCATAACCCCCTTCGGCGTGCCCCTTCTCCCTACAATGTATTTGGGATGTTGTTATTAAAAGTCTTCTATTTTGCAGGCCTCTGCAATCATAGCAAGGGAAATAACATTTTCCATCGCCCCTCGCCTCTAATGCCTCTCTTAACCGAGCAAGCTTCCTGTCATTTTCATTCAATGTGACAAATCCTTGTCCTGATAAGTAATTGTCTTACCTACACCATACCAAACATTAAGTTGTCAATTTTTTATATTTTGACTACTCCTTTCGATTATGATATGTTTATTTATAGTGACCTACATCTTTATAATAAGGTCAACATCTTTATAATAAGGTGATCATATGTGTAGAGGATCAACATCATGACGAAATAGATAACATCTTTATAATAAGGTCATATGTGTACAAATGTTTTCTTTATATAATAACGACATATATACCTAACATAAGTTTAGGGTTAGTGTTTATGTATCTTATTAGTCCCTGCTAAAGCAGGGAATATAGCAATCAATTACTATCATTTCACAGATTAGGGTTGAGTTTCAAGAGCAATTCCAAATCTTTATCCATGAAAAGAGAGAGAGAGATTATAGCTACAATTGAAGGGAAAAGGGTATATGGATTTCATAAACCTAGAATATTATGGAATCCACATACCCTTTTCCATAGAATATACTAACTAGATCCAAAAACCGAAGACATGAAATATGGCACTACACATATTGTAATATATTATCAAGGAAAAAACAAGCTAAATGCAATTTGGACATTTGAAAAAAAAATTACAAGTTAAATGAGTACATCAATAAAAAATAACATACTAACCTTGCAAGTTCAAAATCCGAGCTATGTAGATTGAGAATTGGATTTGTTCAACCGGTGGGTGATAGAAAAAATAAACAGTTCAAACAAAAGCCAAGAACAATGTCACAACTATAGCAATTGTATCGCAAAGTCTCTTAAAGTCACGTATATATAGATAAAATAGTCAACTAGTTGTTAACATCGACCAATGAGATAGGAAAAAATTTCGTCGTTATTGCCACAAAATTTCGTCGTTATAGAGACAAAAATCCTGACTAGGTTAAATTAAGATTTTTGTGGATATTGCGACGAACTTTCATGGCAATATCCAAGAAAATTCCGCCCTGTTTAAAAAAATGATGAAACTAGTGGAAGCGTGGAAAATTTTCGTGGAATAATCCGCCCATATGTAGTAGTGTCACTCACGAAGATTCTAAGGGGAACACAATAAGGCAGGGCCCTTAGTCTCCCACAAGGTCACCTAATGGAGTATTGTCTCTAAGGGTTTGACATCTACCAAAATCAGTCAAAAGGCGAGTGGCACCCTTGGAGCAACTAGTGAGTCTTGAAGGGCACGTCACATAAATGAAACTTCAATAAAGGCGAGTGGCACCCTTGGAGCACATAGTGCGTATTGAAGGGCACATTGTGATGTTTAAAAAAAGGTGAGTCAATGAACCTAGGTTCCTAGAAAACAATATCTTACCTTGACGTGGTCAGCCTTAAATTAACTATGTATAAGAAAAGTTTATTAAATTATAACAATCCCTTAAAATTTTCCTAAGCCTAGTTGAATTTGAAGCCTAGGTCTAAGTAGGATAAGAGGACTAAAAATTAATTAAACAATCAATAAAAGGGGGATGAAGGAAATGAAATGGGGGAAATTAAGTTTATAATTTAAAGGAGGATTAAATTATCTGAAAATTTAATCACTGTCTATGTGCAAAAATTGATAAATTCGAACTTAGATAAAAAGAGGAATTTAAATTCAAAAGGAATGTGGAACATAGAAAGGAATCTAGTCTAGAGAACTTTCCAAAAATGAACTCAACTAAACTTTAAGAAGGGTGCCAGTCATTAAAGGAAATTGAGGGAATAGAGGGACAACAATGAACGTTTTTAGGAATTCTTTTAGGTGGGTGAGGGAAATTGTCAATTTAATTAAATTAATTAAATGAATTTCTAGTGCAACTAAGGAATTGGGCGACAAGTGTACAGGGGAGAATAATTCCTAATTAATTTTTAATAAAACTAATTTAATGTGCAAATGGAAAGGTCACTAAAAGGAAAACTATCAAAAAAATGGAAGAAAAGAGGAATGGATCACTTTTTGGCAAGCGTAAGGTTTTTCTTCTGGATTTTCTTGACTGAATTTTTCTTGTGGGAGTTCGGATACCCATCTCGGATAAGAGTGGTAGCTCGACCTTACGAGGAGAGTTGGGCACTAGCTTATCCTTTGGTTTGTGTGCTTGGCCCCTTTGTGGCTCTGGGGGCTTAGGGGGGAGAAGAGTACCCCTAGCGTTGGCTGGGAGGTATCGGTGAGGTCTCAGCGATTAGCAAGCAGGAGTTGGATGGAGCTCAAGATCAAGACAACAACTTCAGATTATTCTCTTTCAGTTAAGGTACTTGTATTATGAGATTCAAATTGTATTAAGTTTTAATATATATTATAGAGTTCTAGTAATTTCACCATAAGCTGATTGTATTTATAAACTTGATTCAACAAGTCCTTCAAGGATTTTATTGAAATCTAGGAGATAAATTTATGAAAATGGTTGTCATCTTGATTCCTCAAATGATTAATGGCTGCTAGGAAGTATACCCACAAAGTCAATTTATTATTTGTTGTCATTGATTGCATACCATAGTTTTATCTAATTTATTATTTTTATAGATGTGATTTATGCAAAAATGTCTCATCTTGCATGTGGAGAAGATTGTGTATTTATACGGTTGTTTTGGGAAAAACCCTGAAGAAATTAATAACCCTTGTGATTACTGTTTCAGATTTCAATTTATGGAAACACAACTCTATTTACGGTGTTGTCAAAAAATTTGATTATTTGTTGTTAAAACCCCCTTCTCAAATCGAATTGGTAGATCCGTTTTCACTGTGTAGTGGTTAAAATTTTCCTGGAATGAGAATTTCATGGAGGCTCTATAACCATTGCTAATTGAAACGGAAGTACCAATTTAGAGCTCCTTTGATTGTTGCCAATTAATCCGCAGTCTCATATCTTTATCACTACAAGGTTTTATGCAATGGAATTTGGAAAATATTATGATCGTTGTGTTTAGATGCTAGCCTAAATTCATAAAATGAGTTTAACTTACAAAAGGAAAGGGAAAATGATTAACCCTATGTATTAAATTTCTTCCACTTCTTAGAACTTCAAACCTCCTTTTGTTCCCTACCTTTGTTATTTTTTATAAATTACAGTTTGATGTTTTGGCCAATCCATTACCCAAAACAAATATGTAGCTCACACATGTTTCACTGTGTAGGAGGTCCAAATTTTAATTTCTGAGTTCGTTGCCATCCTTGAATAACCCAGAATTTACCATTGGAGTGAAAGTTTTTCCTCTTCTAGAATCCTTGATTATTTTCTTTTATAAATTTTGATTTTATGTTCACATGATTCACTGTAGAAATGTTGATGTCTGGAAAAACTTTCCCTGCAGAGTTCTTGCAAGTGACCTCCACTTTGGATGATTGAATTTAAAGATATCTGCATGTTAACTTATTTCTGGAATCTAGATTTTTGGCCTTACACCAGTCTAAGATTGTAAAGCTTGTGAATTTTTCAACAAGTTAATTGTTGTCAAATATTGCAGATCTGTTCATTATGGATTCCTTTGCTAGCCCTTAGAAACAATCCCATAATTTTTGGAGCGTTTATGTTCTATGTATTTCCTTTTTGAATTTTTTTTTATTTTGAAGTATTTAATTCGTGGAATGATTTTTGGGGATGCAAAAATAGCTCCACCTTCCTGATTACTTCTATGGTTATTTATTTTCCTTTCCTTTAGGCTCAACCATTCCCAAACTCTATTCGCTGCCTAAAAAATTAAATTTCAAATTTCCCAAAAATTTAGTTTCGTATGGAGTGTTAGATTAAGTGTTGGATGGAGTGTCATACTAAGTACCAGATGGAGTGTCAGATTAAGTCTCGGATGGAGGTCTGGAACTAATTTTAGAATTATTGCACACCGGATCCGGAGCTAGGATAGATCCAGGAACTCTCCTTGTTTCCTTACCATGGTTCTGTGTTTTAGCCTCTGAATATTACCATTAACGGTCAATTAAGTTTGTCTTCCTAAATTTAAAGCTGATTTATGAGTTTTCCTGTGAGTGTTTTATTTATGGTTTACATAAGACTTTCGATTTCTTATATCAATATTGGGAATTTTGTGTATGTGTTTCACCTTTGGAAAAATCCCTTTTGCTTGTTGGAACTTCCTAAAACCTTTTTAATTTCTATAGGAACCTCATTGTATGTTCATCAAAGTCACTCCATTAGTATTCCTTGAGGTCTGGTTGTTAGCCTCAAACACATGGAATGATGTTCCCTTACCTTTAACCTCTTCCATTTCGGCTGCAACTCTATCCACACCGATTTCTTGCTGCCTATTTTCTGTTTTGAAATTTTGTTATCAGAACTTTTCTCTATAACAGGGTCCATATGGAGGACCAGATGAAGGTCTGGATGGAGGACTGGATGGTGGACTGGATGAAGGTCTGGATGAAGGACCGGATTGAGGTTCGAATTGAAAACTAAACCATTTTTTCACAGGTTCAGGAGTTGGAATAAATTCCAGAACTCTTCCTTGGATTATTAACTCTGATTGTAGCTTAACATCTATTTATCTATTAATTGTTACAGTTGTTTGGTCATATTTAATCTCTTTAATGAAATTGAGAAATGTAAATGCACTCTTATTTATGTAAGAATAAGTTATGATCTTCCTTGAATTTCTTTAATGGATATGTAAGTTGTCTAATTTTTATTTATTACTTATGCTAATTTTATCAGTTTTATAATTGGGTACATGATGAAGGGTAGCATGTTAATCGTTGTGTTGTTTAAGCATGTTTGATCTCCTTTTATTCTTAGTTAGATATGTAAGGTAACATGATGTCCCTACGTGACAGATGATGATTGATCTTCTTATGGATCCCTTAGACATGAGTATAGCTTAGATTCGTTGATGGTAATTATACTTATGATTCTTAATTTTTATAGCTCTGCCTTGTATGAAATTATCTTAATCATTACCTGAAGCATGGATTGAGCATATTAGATTAGACCTGGCACTATGATGAATTATCTTGATGTTAACCGATGATTTTCCTTATGAGACGAATTGAGCAATTTATGGTTTATGTTGTGATGGGTCATTATTAAAAGAATGAATTTGTTATGGGTTGTTGGTTATTGTGTTAATGTGTCATTATATGTATCTTTATTCATTGTAACGTTGTGCCAACTTATGTCATGCAGGTTTTTTAATGTGTTAATATTTTTCATTAATATGTCGGATGATGTGCCAAGGTTGTCATTATTAATAGTAATGTATATTTGATAATGCAAAAAAAAAAAAATTGGTCTTCATAATGGAGGGCCATTACATCCCATGTACATGGATAGAGCCTAATTCAGTCTTGTCCCTGTACAGGGACATGCCTGAATTCAGCCATATCCATGTACAGGGAAAGGCCAGAATTATGCCTTGTCCATGTATAGGGAGAGGCCCGAATTCATCCATGTCCCTATACATGGATAGGGTCGAATTCGGGCTTGTCCCTATACATGGACAGGGCCAAATTCAAGCTTGTCCCTGTACAGGGACAAGCCCAAATTCGGCCCTATCCATGTATAGTGGCATGCCTGAATTCATTAAAGTATTGATGAAATATTAAAACATAAAATGAAATATTCTAACAATATTTGTTTATCGAGTTGTATAATGTTTGGTGCTAGTTGATCCAAGGTGGTAGTAGACTCAGGCATATCATATCCATGGTATTTTTTGGATCCTATGTTTAAAATAAAAAGAAACATCAATCCTAATCAACTTAAAGAATCCTATTTTAATATGTAGAATCAAATCACCAGAATCTTCTTTTTTGCAAAAAAAAAAAAAATTAGTTTAATATGAGGGTTTTGTTCATTCTGCTTAATAAATAGTGATGTATAAATTTAAGGTAAAAGTGGAAATTAAATATACGGACAGACCCAAATTCGGGCCTGTCCCTGTACATGGAATCAAGTTAAGGTTGATTAAAGTGTTCAAGGAATCAAGTTAAGTTTGGTTTTCAATATGGTTTATGTGTGTCCAATGAGGTATCTTTCAAATTATAAATGAGGCACAAGTCTAATGTAGGATAGGTATGACTGATATACTTAGACTTGTATCATATCTGAATTTATGTGATGTGTGAAGTAAGTTACTTTCAGATTTGTAAAGAAAGAATGAAGTTTAAGAAAAATTAATGGAATTCAAATTTAAATGGTCAAATACAATCTGAAATATAAATTTTCTGCATCAAATATGAGTGAAAAATGCAGAAATTTATAAATGAAATCAACAGAATTTATTCTAGAATGCAATGTCTATGAAATGAGCTTAAAGTAAGATCTGGAAATTTGTTTTTTAGACTCAAACGTTATCTAGAAATGTAAATTTTTTACTTATATTCAGTGATATCAATTCATAAAATGTAAAACAGAAATCAAAATCAATTTCCAAAGTACAGAAAAACTAAGCTAATGAGTCTACTTGGATTGGAAAATGACGTTTTTTAGACTCAAAAAAAATCCAGAAATGAATTTTTCTACACTAAACTAATCTCTCAAAATTGTAGTGAGTTTAAAAAAAAAGGAATTCTAGAATGTTTAAAACTGAGTTTTTCCTACTTAAGATGCAAGTTGAAATTCCTAGGCCAAATCTCTATGCTAAAAAATATATTTCTAAAGTAAGAGAATGCTGAAAATGCACAAAATTACAAACAAAAATCTAAATTGTAATTCCCAGCATGCATTAAATTTAGTTTAGTCTAGTGTGTGAACAAAATTGAGGGTCCTATATCACTATGCGAAGCTTCCCTGTCCATGTACATGGACATAGATGAATTCGACCATGTCCATGCATAGGGACAGGCCCAAATTCTACCATAGAAATAAATTGTTAAAACAAATGAATTAATTCCTTAATCAATTTTATTTAGGTCTAAAAGACTAACGTTAGTCTCATTGGATGGTGCTCATCATCATTACCAACCATCTTAATATCATAAAAAATGTAAATATGAAAAATTAAGAAAAAAAAACACCACTTGACCCCATGGTTTAATCAAGAAACTATATTTGAGAAATAGTGATAAGAAGCCTCTAACTCTTCATGTTAATTAGTTTGTGCTTGCATATTATTTACTTGATCATAGTCTTTGTCTCAATGAATCAAAATCCAATTCAAAAAACTTAAATTATTTATTATAAAACATCACACTCAATTCTCCTCTCTTCATGTTAATTCGTATGTGCTTAGATATTAATTACTTGATCATAGTCTTACTCTCAATGAATCAAAATCCAATTAAAAAAACTTAAATTAATTATTATAAAACACCTCACTCAATTTTCCTCCAAATTTCTTTAAAAATGCTATATATTCAAAATATGAATAACATCACATATACAACATTTTCACACTTTCCATTTATCACGTTATATATTGATTTTATATAATTTAACTTTCATAAATTATTGATTAATTATGTTGTTAAGATTTTTAAATAGTGTTTTAGTTAATTCTAATAATTTCGGCCATGTCCCTGTACAGGGACAGACCCGAATTCGAGTCTGCTCACTTTCATTAACGTATTCTTAAATTTATTATTAAGAAGTAAGAAGTAGAAGAAAATAGAGAATACAAACTGTAAACTTTACCTAGGCTGAAATATTATTTATAAAATAATTAAAATAATATTATTTGAATGTTAACATTAGTATTTGGAAAACATTTTAATGATTTAATAACAATACTTCTCAAGAATGAAAATCTACCCCAAATCTACAAATGTAAGGACCATTGATTTGCGTACAGGTCACATGAAATCTTGAATTATATTAAACAAAATAATCCAAAAGATATTATAATTTTTCCCCCTTTAAAAATATATATATATATATATTAAAAATACTTGAATATAGTGGAATTTTGACCAACTTTTAAACTGTAAACCATAAAAGTTCAAACTGTAATGATATAGATTTATATATAAATATCAATGGACATGGTTCCCAACTTGGATTCTTTTTCCATCACTCTCGGCCAATTGGTGTAGTGGAGAAGACCATGGAAGTAGGCATATGTCATGCCTCTATTGCTTTGAAATTTTTTGGTGCTCTCTATCCCAAGCAGAGTTCACTAGAAAATTATTGTATGGCTTGTTTTCTCTTAGATTTGGTTCTCAGGAAATATATTATATATGAAAATCATATTCATAAAATTTATCGAGAGTGTGTGCATATCCAGAGTTTATGTCTCTATTTCTTTGAAAATAGAGGTGAGACATGTGCCCATTGATTTTTATGTATCTCATATGGATATAAATCCTATTAATGAAAATAATAACCATAGTAAATTGGTAGTTGTTGGACTGTGAAAAGACTATAGTATCAGGCTTTACTCTTTTCCTCATCTGTACTTCATTAGAAGCTTCCACTTTCCAGAGAAAGTTCTATGTCAATCGCTTTTTTTATAAGATTTGAAGGGATTTCATACTTTCTATGTGGTATTGGGGATGGGAATTTATGTAAATTTACATAAATGGTATTGCTATTATAAAAACAATGTATATAATAATTGATATAAAAAATTTTGATTTTTGATAACTAATGGTAGGTTACTATTATGAACATATTATAATTGATTAAGAAATGTATATATGTTCATTTGCCTTACCTACTATGTACATGGACATGCCCGAATTCGGCCATGTACAAGGACAAGCCCGAAGTCAGGCCTATCCCTAAACATGGATAGGGTCGTATTCGGCCCTGTAAACCTCCTAAAAAACTGTAAAACAAAATAAAAATTATTTAAATGGGACAGGGATATATTTACTTGGACCAGTGGAAACGAACAACAACAACGACCTCCAGTAACAATCGCCCGCAACTACAACTTCCATCACCAACCACCAACAACAATGTCCGCCCATAGCTACGACCACCAGCACCAACCACCAATGGAAATGTCCCCACCAACCTATCAACCACCAATATACATCAATAGTTCGGTAAAAATGTGAATGGAGTGATGTGCGGGTAATAGTTAAAAGGGTTTTTGGTCGAAAATGTTTTTCGGGTGAGAAATATTTTCGACCGAAAAGTTTTACCGAAAAAAAAAAAATCAGCTAATATGGTACACGATAGTCGAGGCCATCGTCAGGGTACCATTTGATTTGACGTCCAAAGGTTCGGTCCAAAATATTTTCGTCCGAAAAGATGTGGGTTTCGTCCGAAATAATTATTAGTTCAGCCTAAACAATACCAGCAGGAATTTTGGAAGCCCGATTCTCACAAAAGTGTTACCCAACTTCATGATTTCACCCCTCTATAGAAACAAAAACTTGAAAATGCTTTAGCTATAGACATTTCTACCAATCTATTAATCGATGTCATTCCACCAACACTTAGAAGTTTCACTTCACTTGAATCACTGAATCTATCTAACAATTCCTTAGAAGGTTCCATTCGATATTCACTTGGTTATCTACAAAATATCATGGACATGGATCTCTCTTATAACTCCTTCTCAAGGACAATACTAATTACTCTCAACAAGTTGAAAGAGATTCACTATTTGAATTTATGTTTCAACAATTTCAACGAAGAAATATCAAAAGGAGAATTTTCTACAAATCAAAGAATTATCATATCCTTAAGTGGAAATTTAGGTCTATGTGGTCCACAAGTATTTTCCTTACCAGCATGTCCAGCACTAAGAAGTCATTTTGATGTTTTGAGAAAATTATTATTGCCAATTTTTGGTGGTATTGGTTTTATATTATGTTGTCTACTTTTGCGATTCCTCTCAAGAGGGAATTTCCATCTACAAAACTTTGATTTCCCACGAGTTGTTTCCCATAAATTAGAGCCTGAAAGTATATCATATCAAGATATTTCTAGAGAAACTGATGGATTTATTGAGGCCAATTTGTTGGGGAAAGATAGTTTTGGATCAGTGTACAAAGGAATTTTGAATGATGGCATGATTGTTGCTATGAAGGTTTTCCATTTGCAAAATCAACAGGTTGTGAAGAGTTTTAAAGCAGAGTGTAATTCCTTGCAAAAGGTTTGACATTGAAATCTTATGAGAATCATAACCTCATGTTCCAACCTCCATTTTAGAGCTTTAGTGTTCAATTTTATTTGTAATGTAATCTTAGAGAAACATTTGTATCCTACTAAAGATGACAACAATGATGTCTATGAGTTGGGAATGAAAACACGATTAGATATTTCCATTGATGTGTCCCATGTCATGGAATATCTTCACCATGATTCTTCGATGCAAGTAGTGCATTGTGATATAAAACCAAGCAATGTGTTGTTGGATGAAAACATGTTTGTCCATGTAACAAATTTTGGGATTGAAAAATTAATTGGTTCAACCTCCTGTCACCCACTTACTTCAATAGTTTCCTTGAAAGGATTGATGGGTTACATTGCACCGGGTGTATATTTACAGTAACATTATTTTTATTTTGTATTTTATTCACATAAATTATATATATATATATATATATATATATATATATATATATATGATGAATAAGTTTTGATCAAAGATTCCTTGAATGCAGAGTATATTGGATTGGGTGAGAGGGTTTATACTCAAGGGGGTGTTTATAGTTATGGAATTCTATTATTGGAAATGCTTACTAGAAAAAGGTCAACTAGTGACATGTTTGTAGGAGACTTGAACTTGCATAAGTGGGTGAACTTAGAATTTCCAAATAAAGTGAAAGAGGTAATTGACAGTCATTACTTGAGTGAGATGGATGGAGATGAAATTGAAGAAAATAATACATATAAATGTATACTTTCTTTCCTGCGTGTTAGTTTTCTCTGTTCAAAAGATTCACCTGAAGAATGTCCAACCATGAGAGATGTGTGAAATGTGTTGGAGAGTATTATAGAGGATTTGGTGTAAAATGGATTTTCTTCAAGGAGATTAAGACAAAGGATATTTTCTATGCTTGTCAATAGTAAATGCAATACAATAGGAAATAGTGCAATGGCATAACAAATCAAAGTTCTACATTTTAGTTTCTAAAGATTTCTATTCTTCTAGATAAAAATATTTATATTCTTTTAATATTTAAAGAAAATTGATGTTATTATAATACTTGAGCAATAGTTTTCAACATGAAAACTAGATGTTTTTGTAAATCCATATTTTAATGGTATCGAAAAACCAGATATTGAAAACTAGATGTTGTGGTAAATCCATATTTTAATGGCATCTCAAAACTACATGTCTTAAAGTGTTTCAACTTTTCATCCATTAATGAAAGAAGTCATGAAAGGGTTGTATGGCTTCATATCATGAAATTCATTCTCTTTTATTCTTAAGAATCTCCCAAATTGGAGAGAGAATCCTATGAAAATATCTCTCTTTCAAGCATGTTTACTGCCAAAGCTCTCACATATTTTATTTAGAAGCAACTTTGTAGTTTTCCTCACAATAAATTATTGTATTTATTGTCGCATGGAATTTGTTAGTAAGTAGTGATTTTTCATTTTCCTAATAAGTTCATAAAAATCATCTTTAAATTTTAGCAGAGGCGCGAAATAATTTGGAACACATTTGGAGGCTTGTTAAATATGGAAAAATAGTTTAAATTGGCCAGAAGGAGTTCTAAAATAGTGGTGATCGAAAGAAATCAAATATCAATGGTCATCGAGACATATCAATGGTTGGTGTGCATTGCGGACCTGGAAAGTGCACGGAGGTTAATTCTATAAAGTGGTTCTGAAAGGGAAACCACAGGTTTTGAAGGTAAATATGTGTCAGCAGAGGGACAATTGCAGAAAGTGGTTTACATTGAAACTGATGACCCGTCGCTTATAAAAGTTTAATATTATAAATTTGATGTGACTTTTATTTTTGTTTATATTTTCCAAAGAGGGAACTATTGGAGCTGTTGCAACTGTCACCTTTGGCCAAATTTTGAATTCTCAGTGCCATTATAATCACCATTACCAAGTATTTTTTGTTGCCTCCATGGATCCCATCGTACTCGAAGTATATGAACAAATCCCAAAAAATAATGAAGAAGACTTAATTAATAGAGATAATGATGTTTGTGACCATGAATTCACTGTTTCCCCTATTTCACAATTAAGAAGTAACTTAGCTGACATTAGAGGGAAATGTTTTCCATTTTTTGAGTCTATCTAGGATTGCCTCATTCTGTATGCAACTGAATTGTGTTTCCAGTTTCCCTAATTTATATGATGGTGTGTAGAGAAATAATCAGAGTTAGAAAGAGTTGTAATTAATAAAAGGGGGTCTAAAGTCTTGTGTAAAATTGATGTTGTGTCAGTTAGGGAGTAATTAAAATTTCCTAAGTCTTTCTCTAAGAATTTTGAACCGTTTGATGATGAATAAATGATTAGAGTCTATAGGGATTGTTAACCAGAGATTAAAACTTTGTTTTTAAGAATGATTATCAATCTTGATCAGTTCCCACAAAGTCCGGATTTTCCCTTAAGCATTAATATCATGGTCAATGAGGTTCAATGTGTATGCTCTTTGTTAAGTTAGGATTTAGGTCTTCATAGTGATAGATTCGTAGTTGAGGTCATGTTAGGTTTTCTTCTCAAATTATTCCAGTCGGAGTTAGATCAAGTTGTATGCATTCATTTTGATGATTTCTAGCTGATACCATCCACAAACAGCTAGTGAACTTCCACTCTCTTAGACACTTCAGATATTGTACATATCTAATGAATATTTTTCTCACCAGCAATAATGCAGAGATCCTTGAATCATAATCAATATCAATTGAAAGAAAAATGATGACTTCAGTAATTTTTATCAATAAAGTCATGTCAAAGGCGTACCGTATGATTTTCAATGTTAAACCACCTAGAGCTATTGAAGAAATGAGAATTCACCTGCAGAATCCATAACATAGAGTAAGAGATTGGACCCTTTTCATAAATTCTACAGTAATATGGATATATGGCTTTCATGAGTTTCATTATTTTTTTCCCATCTTTTTGACCCCCAGAATTGTTTCTCTAGAGTTCATAAGACATAGAATCATCTCTAAAACTATAATTTTCATCAAATATCATAGAGAAAGCAATATAAAACTACATTTTGTGATTGGCCCTGTTGTAACCTAGGTCTGCACCCCTGCCTCTGCTCTCTCCTTTCCCTATGCCTTCGTCGAATTTGTCCTCTTTAGGTTGATTAAGTTAGTTTCCCATTACTGAGTGACTTGGTTCTTATTCGTTTCTTTCTTGATTGAGTCTTTGTGCATTTATGTTTCTATTGTTTCTTGAAGGATAATTACATGTCGTATTTGGTTTGGAATGCTTGTCATCATGTTTTCCACTGATTGAGCTCACCGCAAGTCAGCCAAGCCTTTTCTGTATGCACAGGAAACGATCGTGGACAAACGCAACAATCTAGAGCGATCAATTTTAGACTCTAATTTTGGGAACAGACAGGTTAACTTTTGACGGTTGTGATCCATCAGGCCAATCAGATAGACAGTTTTTGCGTATTCAGAGTGTCGAAATCGCACGAGGTTTAACACCAAGAATTACCTGAAGTCCCGAAGAGATGAAGTCCTGAAGTGAATTTGGACCACCCATCAGCAAGGACATGTGGAGGTAGATCTTTCACTTCGGAGACTTTGCACTTCGGAAGGTTTCCGAAGCACTAGAAAAAAAAATTACCCGATGTCTCGAAGAGCTGAATAGTCGAAGTCTCAAAGAGCCAAATAATTGAAGTCCCAAAGATCTCAAGACATGAAGTCCCGAGAGCCTGCCACGTTACTTCAAGCTCGTACCACTCCGGGAGATTTCCAAGCACAATGTTGTTCTAGAGTCTGTACTTAAGGATTTAAAAAGTACATTGTCTAGGCATCCGAAAGTTAGTAAGATGTAAAAAGGAGGAGGGTATACCTTTGGAAAAGGAAGCTAGGGTTGATTTCTAGGTTTTCACTGCCTGGCTTCCAACTGTTCCTGGATGTTTATATCCCTTTCAATTGCATCCAATGAACGTTCAAGTTCTACCTGGGTGTTAGCAGTTTTAAGTATAGTATCAAAGAGATTTAAAGCGATATGGGTTTGATCTGTCAAGCTGGGTTCAATATTGGGTTGTCTTATAATGGGGACAGTCATAGAAGAACAAAAAAATTGAAAGAGAACCGAATTTTTTTATGTTGTATCAGTTTGATTTTATAACAAAGAACTTTAGAAATCAATATTAAAAGAAAATTGCAAACCAAAGGCCTTTTTCCGTAACTGCGTTATATTTGAAATAAATGGTGTATGAATTTTGGGAAAAACATTAAGTTGTTTATAGAATACGGCTCTTATCAAGAAAGAATCTCACTCTGTAAACAGAAAAAGAAAATAAAATAAGAAATAGTCCGATGAAGTATAAAATATGACAACCTAAAGATTTACAGGTCTTGTACCTGCTAGTAGCCGATACAGAGAAAAAGTTGTAAACAATAGATAGCTAAATATTAATCACTGCAGTAGGAGTTTTACTAAATTGCAATGCAACATTCATCAGATATATATAAGTGAAATAAGAATGAATATGAAATAACATAGAGAACAAACTCATAACACAATAGTGATAGAATTAGGAATCTTCGGATTGCTTTGTATTAAGTCTCGAAAAGAAGACAATCTCTATTACAAATAATCAAAAAGGTACAGCCTTTTTTTTCTTTCTTCAAAATGTATATTTATACAAAATTCTTTTGCGCTGGAATCTCAATAGTTCCAGAGGTTTTCGGTTACAATCAAGGAGTCGAAACATTTCGTTTCTTTATCTTTGTTCTCATTTGGTAGCCGAAACCTGCCTCTTCGCATGCTCCGTGAAAATAATGCACTTCTCCACCAGCTGTGATATCAACTTAGATGGCTCTGCTTGATTATTTTCCTAAAAGATATAACAGTCTTTCATCAATAGCGGCAACTTTCCCTCCACATGTTGATCTTTGTCATTGATAGAGCATAATAGTATACTCGGTTTAATTAGCCATTTGTCTATTTGCACTAAATCTGTTTGAGTTATTTGTGATATTTCGTCTAATTCTCTTTCTTCATTTTCCTTGATATTTAGCATACATTTAGTTGTATTTATATAACCCAATATCTCCATGCCACTTTCACCATCGGAACCCAAACAAATCTCACTTAACAAACCGAAAATTTCTTCGCAAGATTTCCTCATCTTCGTAGCTTGTTGTTTGCCTTCGGATATATTTCGTTGTAACATCCCGCTCTGGTGCACTGAGAAAACTTATTCTTTGAGGACACTTTCTTGCAGGTGATCCGAACTATTATGATATTAAAACATTTGACTTTGATTATGATGCGTTATGATAGATGACATGATGTTTTACTGCATTGACATAGACGGGTGCTATTGACTCAGTTTTACTGAGTGTTCATGGTTTTGGACCTTGAGGATGCAGAGGCATCGACGGAACCCTTGGACTCCTGATCGAGTCAGGGAGTGTGCTATTGGGGTTTGATTGTTTTACTATGATTTGACTACATTTGATTAGATCATATGAAGTGGACATGTCTGACATGATTGTTGATGATGAAGGTTGACGATAGTTTGCCAACCAGACTCACATATGGAGTAAAGGGGCCACACACGACTACTAGAGAGGTTGAGGGAGAGGTGTGGACAACAACCCTGCCACAGCCTACTAGCACTCCCACCGTGGCTCGAACTATAGATTAACGATTACCTAGTTCGAGAGGACCCATGATGCTGTGAGGGAAGACTGTGACAGTCGCTCACGATGATTCTAAGGGGCGCGCAATGAGGCGGGGGCCTTATTCCTTAGAAGCCCTTAGTCTCCCACAAGTTTACCTGGTGGAGTGTTGACTCCAGGGGTTATTGATGTCTACCAATCATTCAAGAAGCGAGTGGCACCCTTGGAGCATGTGGTGTGTCCTGAAGGGCACATCGTGCAAAAGAAACAAAAGAGGTGAGTGGCACCCTTGGAGCACATAGTGCGTTCTGAAGGGCACGTTGTGTTGATGATGATAGAGGGTTGAACCTAGATGGTCGTAAGAAATTTAACACATTAAGAAATTTTAAAACAACCCCCCTAATTAAATGTCGCCCAGTTCAGGATCTAAGTTTTAAGTCTGAAACTTTGCTAGGGGTAAAATTTTGTCTACCCTTGAGAAAACATCTCTAAAAATTTAAAATAGTAAAATTTAAAATAAAAACCCTTTAAGTAATAATATGGTCTTCATAAATTTTTGGGGTAAAATGAAGATAGTAAGAAATTAATTAAAAGCGGTGGATTTAAAATATAAAAGGGAAATTAATTATTTTTAATTTTTGATAAGTGTAAAAGATATTAAATTATTAATAAAAAGGAAAAGAGGTTAATTTGCGCAACTGCCATTTTTTGCTCTAATAAAAAGGGGAAAGAAGGGAAAAAAAAATTAGGAAACTAGGGAATGGGGGTGACATAAAAAGGGAAAGAGGGAACTTATGGTAAAAAGAAAGAGGTCAACTTAGAAAATAATTTGCATTCAAGAACCTTCTAATTTTGAACTGACTTAGCATTTTCATTTTAGGGAAAGTATTTAAAACCTGTGAGGGAATCTAGGGACACCTGGGAGTAAATTTTGGAGTAACTCTAGGTGGGTGAGGGAAATGAGACATTTATTAATTTAAAGAAAATAATTATTGGAGGAAAGTGGGGGATGGACGACACTTGTACGAAGGAGAATTATTAGAAGATTTTTATTAAAACTTAAATTAAATGAGATTTAGGGAAAGTTTGGAAGTTCTAAAACTCTATAAAAGAGAGGAAGGAGGAGGAAGTAGGGGATCGATGGATAGTGTAACGTTATGCTGCCGGATTTGTGACTTTACTAATTACTTGTGGGGAGTTGGGATTTCTCAGCTCGAATAGGAGTGGTAGCTCGGCCTTGCGAGGCGAGCTGGGAGCTAGACGTACCATCTGGATAGTGTGCGGCCGCTTTGCGACTCGGGGGGCTAAGGGGGAAGCAGAGTACCCCTAGCGTTGGCTGGGAGGTACCGGTGAGGTCTCGACGGTCGGCAAGCAGGAGCGGCACAGAGTGCATGGACGACACTCAGAGCAGGCGAACAGGCAAAGGTATGTCTTTTCAGTTGAATGATACAATATGTATGATGTATGGTTTAGATATTTTGGTGTGATTATTTGGGTTTGTATTTGGTTCCGGTTTCCCAGGAAATCCTTCCTCCACCATGCTTGATTCTTATGATGTAATTCACTTGCTGAATCGATTCCTGAAGTTATTGCCCGAAATTTTGGCTAAATTTACACTTATGAAATGCATGTTATGTTTAAAATTACATGTCTAAAATGCGTTAAGGGTTCAATCTGACTGTAATGCATTTATGTTTAGAAACTATGCCACGCAATTTTATGTAATGAAATTTTATGTTTGAAGGTATGCAAAGAAATTTTATGCAATGAATTTTATGTTTAGAATTTAGTAATGAAATTGTATGTAATATATTTTTGTGTTAGAATTTGTCGATTCCTTGAAGCCGTGCATTGTCTAGATAGCCACTGCACTGATTTCGCTTCTTTGCACCTCTGCTACCTGTGTGAGTTCCACCCATTTTCACCCTGGCAAACCGTGTCATGATCCTAGAATGTTCTTCTCAGCAACAGTGTTAAAATCTTGCAAATTTCGCCTCTACAAACTATGTAGAGTCACGTTTTGTAAACACTGGAATCACCCTCCCTCTGTGAACTGTAAATCGGTTGCCTGTGACTACCTCTGCAAGTCGCGTTGTGTACAACGGTGAAAGGGTGTCTCTAAGACGTGGTCAGTATAACCTGCCCAATTAACTCTCGGGTTCTGACAATCGCCCTTGACTATTGCCAATTTAAATTATGATTTTCTGGTCTGTACCCACGGCCCTTCGTTTCTTGTGTTGTTGATGCCTTCGTTTCCTCTTCTGTTGGAAAACACGATCTGGAAAATCGCTAGTTCTACACCTCTGTCAGCCCTCAATCCTGTGGTCAGCGTGATTATCCACATGAGTTTTCATAGACTGCGTTAGCTGCCCCGCTGTCAGCTGTTTTGCAGCCACCATATAATGGGTAACTGCAACCTTCCCTCACTTTAGTTTATGCATTATTGAGGGAATGATTAATAAAAAGGAGTTGGATTAATTGGGACTATGGTGGGGAATATTTTTATTTATCAAATTGGAAGATTATCCTTTAATGATTGGGTTACTATTCTATGAAGAAACACGTTACCCGTGCGTCTTTGTTAGTATTTTAGGAAGAATGATTTTAGGCTACCAGTTCGAGAAGACCAGCTCCTCTAATCATACCTTACCCTTTTGCATGTGGGAATTCGTGAGTTTAGATCATCGATGGGTGGTTTAGATCCTTACTTGTAGTGAATCTTAAGCATCGAAGAACACACGCTTGTATTGGACTTTAGAACCCTTATAGATTAAGCAAGGGAAACCTGAAGGGCATATATATTACACTATATTTTATCTTTCCTTGATGCTATGTTTTGACATCGTCTACAAAGTAAGCTTTATATAATAACTCCTCCCATGTGCATATATGCTTGGATTTCGGATTCTACGGTCTAACTAGAGTTGTAACTTATTGCTGGGATATGTCAATTTAGATCTCTTTTTAGAGAATGGTTTCCTTAAGTATAATGAAACAGAAATCCAAAAATCATGTGGTAGGATTGTATATTTACTTAGTTGTAACTATTTTAATTGTATTTGAAATCAATCTTAAAGATAGTAAACACCCCAATTTTATAGCAAAGGAATTCCTGAATTAAAATCTAGAACTATCTCTGATTTGGTAAGAATATATTTCTCCTTAAATGTTTTAATGAAACAGATTTAAGGTAGAGATTTTGCAGCAGTATACATCTACACCGTTATAGATTATAGCGCTGAATGATTTTAAACGTGTTTAAAGTTAGATCATAGCCTCGAATTATTTTAGATGTATTTGAAATTGTCTTGACTTATCACTACATACTTTAAGGTTGGGATATCTTAAGCTTGTTGGAATGAAATATTTTAGTACCCTCCAAAAGAGGCCCATTTATTCTTTAAGTTTATCACTTAATTAGTGTGAAGAATAGATTTTAACAAGCGACCCTTTTATTTTTAGATATATAAAACATATGGATAAAGGTGCAAATCTCTAGTCATGGTTCTCGGGATGTAGACACCTCCATGTTCCTCAGAACAGTCGCCAGCCCTGAGACCTTAAATGGTTAAAATAAATGGGAACTTGGGCTTGAGCATTGCTTATGTGTACTGGAGGTCCTAACCATTGCAGGGTAGGACGGGCGGGTAGTCAGTCTTATTATTGTCTGTTGATTGTCGTTCTTTGCTTGTAGAGGTTTATGTGCATCTTAGATATTTATGTTGTCATCGCATTGCATGCGTCATGTTTGTCGTCATATGGCAACGCAGAGTCGAATGTATTTATGATCCTTGTACACACGCTCACACAAAAAAAAAAAAAAAAATTGCACTTGTTATAAGAGGTTGTCGCCATAACGAGGAGGTTCATTACATTCGCTCCCATTCTTTCAACAAGATATTACCCCTGGTCTACTCTGCAATGGGAAAACTAGAACTACTGCTTGCTTCCCTTCTCATTATGGCAATAATAGCCTCCTAGAATGCCACCTGAGCTGCTTCGGCATCCCTTTCTTTAAGAGAGAGGTTTTCCAACACCTGATCAATGAGTTGGAAGCTACTTTGGATTGTTTCCACTTTTGCAAGCAAACCCTGCTACGCCGCCGATAACCTTTTTCTGATCTCTATTGCTTGGGATTGAAATATCCTGATATCGATTACCTGGCTTTCGGCGAATTCTAGTTTGGCCCGAAGCTGGTCTATTAATTCTCCCTACTGGCTTATCTGAGTCTGACTCGTCTGAACCATCAACTGCGTCTGTTCGAGATCAACTTTAAGTCGCTCAATTTCTTTTTGATCTTCTACTCTCTCTTTCTCTAAAGTCACACATTCCTGATCTTTAGTAGCAGCTTCTGTTGTAGCTAGTTTAGCCTCTAGCGTCTTGATCAAACGATTTTTTCATTTTAGCTGATCTTTTAGGGTCCCAACTGAATATTGGTTTGTTGTGGCGAAATCCCCCAATGTTCCTGTTACTTGCGTCGGAAATTCTACTTTCTTCATATTTTTCCCATTAGTTAAAATTTAAATTTCTTAGAGACAGTACCTACCTCTTGGTAGAATTCTTGTCTCACAACCACTTTCCTCTTCTTATCGAAGAAGAATTCATTCGGAGGTATCTCTTCAACTGATATAGGTGTCAATTTTTCACCCAAAATCCAACCTGCGTCCGAGAATTCCTTTGCAGACTGTAGGGGGGTAATGGAGGCGATGGGATTGCTGACCTGTTTAGAAGATTTCCCGGCAGTAATGACCAAAGTTGACTTGCTTGGAGGACCAAAAGCCTCGGCTTCTTGTTTCGGGCCCCCAACTTGTTCTTCTTTATCCTGTTGTCCTTCTTGGTCGGGTGCTGAACCTTTAGAGCCTCCGACTTTTGTTTCCTGCTCCTCTGCTATCATCGGATCTTCACCCCGTAATACTAGAGGAAGGCAACTCTACCTATGTTCTTGGAATCTAACAACATTGGCCCTCTCTTCAGGCGACAGGACTTGTATTTGAGCCAAAATTTCATCATAAGATTTCGCGCCTTGAAAACTATCATCGTGAGGGGAATTTTCGTGTTCAAATATTTTAAGGCCATAGCTGGCCAAATGATTACTCATGACCCTATGTGGATCATGTTTCTTGAACTCGATATGAACCAAATTTAGATATTCCAGTGTTGTTGCCTCGGCCTTTGCATGCCCGAAGTCTAATAATGAATAGGTGTTTAAATGAATAGGAAAAGGTGGCCATACCTTTTTTGAATACCCTTTCAGTTCTTTACTTATACCGTCAATTACAATTTTCCTAGTGATCTCACGACAAGCCATCTTTTCGGGTATAAGTAAGGGTAAGGAATGCAGAGGGACGGAAGCAGCGAAAACCCTAATGTATGAAAATTCTTTCTCCATGTACCAATCGGCCACTCTACTTAAATTTTCCGTGATGTTATCCGATATCCTGGGTGGCGGAGTGTCGAAGATGGCAACATGCATCGGTACAATTACCCAGTTAAAGATTTCGTATACGAAAACCGAAGCCTTGTCCTCCCAAATCTTAGAATGGTATACATGGACTGGCTCAACATCTGATGGAGCCTAGCTCCAATTCATCAAAGGAAAAGGCATCATGGAACATACTGTGTCCATGAGGTATGCAGACATGAAAAATGAAGCAGCCTTCCCGCTCACTTTCTGCGTCCGATACTCTGTAATCCGAATGGTCGGGCTATCTGATAACATTTTGGCCCAGTCGAAAGAAGAGCCTTCTACTACTGTGTACATCAAGGGAACCCATTGGAGGAAAAAATGTGTGGTGTCTTCCCTCCCGTACAATCTACAGGTCATCATCACTACGTATTTGAACTGTGGTTCCAAAGATGATATGGAATAAATTCCATTGTTGTCTGCCCTGAACTTCGCTGGGTGTGAGACCCAATCCTTGATCAAATCAAATAAACTTTTCGCGTATTGCTCGCCTTCCTTTTGTTTAAAACCATCCAAAAATTATGCATTGTACGTGAAGTCGGACGTGGGTGGTAATTTATACATAACTTGTAAGATTTTTGGTCTAAAGGTCCCAATAGTGACCCCCTGCTCGTTGATGATGATTCTGGTAGGGATGTCTACATTATCTAGCGCCCATCGGATCATTTCATAGTAAGGTAGAAGACGTGGTCAGGCCACTACTTTGTGCATCTCTGCCTAGATGACGATCTTGTATTTGGTAGTCATGTCATATGTTTCGTTGTCAATGGAATCGTCCAAGTAGTTCACCAACTGTGATTGCAACACCTCTGAGACGTATGACTAGGTTCGTACGGAATCAACACTTCGAGGTGAAGTATCCGAAATATTATCAGAACCTTGTTCTGAAACCTCAGCACTTGCCTTGGATGCTTTTCGCGGGGCCATGACAGGGGATTGTAACTTAGCTCTTCTGCAATAAAAATGCGTATACATATAGAAGTTAGCTTACTGAGAAAAAATTCTCTGTGTGGGATAGAAATGAACTTTATGAATAAAATAGGAAGCAAAAGATCTATATCTTCGACCATTTAACATATCGATGTCCTTACGAGCAAAACAGTCCAATCATAATTAGGTAGAGATTTTGGCAATAAAAAGCATATCCTTACTTTGTCGTTTCGCCTTATTTCCAATTAATGCCATAAAATTCGAAGGTTCGTGGCACAAGTTGGCACAAGGAA
The DNA here is from genome assembly GCA_009831015.1 of Picea engelmannii. NCBI lineage: Eukaryota > Viridiplantae > Streptophyta > Pinopsida > Pinales > Pinaceae > Picea > Picea engelmannii. The sequence goes on along the minus strand of ML780709.1, from coordinate 343,695 downwards.
CATTTGAAATTACCTCATAAACTATGCATTATTATCATTTTCATTAAACATTGATTAGGCTGGCTTGGCTTCCTTAATCAGGATTTAAATCAACATTTCGGTGTTCACCGTATCGGGACTTATAACTCTGACCTTTCGAGCCTCTAAAACCTAAGATTGCGACGATTAGATTTAGTTAAGTGGGGACGTAATCAGATTAAGTGTTTTATTAATCATGTTTTAATTTATATCGCGACTTCGCGGCTGGGGCTTCGAGGGTATAGTTTCCAAGCAGAACGTATGCCGAGTCGCGAAATCCCGAGAGGCTTTAACCATGGTCAAAACTAAACACTCTGGACATTAAACCGGGTTACTTATGTGAGGATCTTGCAGCTTCGTCTTTCGAGGTTATGACGGTAATGTTTTAGGAGGGATTGAACGCCAAGACGTGAAATCCCGACAACACTTGACTGGGGTTTAAATAATTTTACTCCCAGATTTTCCCTGAGGTAAGATTTTAAAACCTTTCGCGACCTCGCACATCGGGGTTTGTAAATATTGTGATTTGTGACCCCTGAAAAGCGATATTCTGAGGTACCAAAAGCAAAGACTTTCGCTTAACGATATAAAGTGGTAACTTATGAAACATCATGCCCCTCGCTATTTCGCATGTCAAGACTACTGATATTTTCAATAGGTGAATATCACGAAGCGAAAAAGGACTTAAGAACCGATATTTGACTTTCTAAAATAGATTTGAACAAAATAAAAAGGCGGCTCCAACATAGGCTCCAACTAGGGATCCCATTTCCCTGTGAGTCGGGAAGAACAGTAGACCACGTGCCTGTATTGGGTAAATGGAGTCACTGGTTTCACTTCTGTGAAACTTGCTTTAGGGAAAAGATAAACCGAGGGAATAAAAGATTTTTGTCTTTTACTGCTGTAAGGCTTTTCAATACTCAAATATATTTCTCAATCAGCTAGAGTCTCTTTCACAACTTTCTCTTTCTCTTTACTGAGTTTAGGTCTGCATTAGGACAAATCAAAACAGTTCTAGGAAATCCAACAGATCTTTGCAGTTTTTTGGCTTACATCCAATGAAATTTATGGCATTTTTTAATCAGGGAGTCTCGTCTGGACTTAGGATGTGGATCCGGTATCGAGAAAGTTGATTACCAGAGTCGAGTGATATTCATGTATAACAGCCTTACAGATATCTTAGATATTGCTTCACTACCAGCGGGCTTGTTCAGTACCCTGGTGAAGATATATGCCCCTTTTTTGCTGAATTTCCTTTCACCACTTCGAAATGTATTTATGCATTTAAATGTTGAGACGAGGGCAATCATTTCTGAATTTCCTTTCATCGTTTCTTCATACTAGATGTACAATTAGATATGACTTTCCTTTCATCATCTGTCTTATAATTTTATTTTTATAATACGAAGCGGGGGCAATCAGATTGTATGAGGGGTGATATCTGTGTAATATTTTGCAATGTAGGTCTGTCAACTTACTTTGATTACTCGATGCCAACCTTCCTTTGACTTTCACACCACCTTGGGTCCGCAGGGAGAAAAAGGGGAAACATTTTTCTGGGGGTTTTCCTTTGAGTAAGCCTTAACCCTTCGAAACTGTTAAAAAACCTAGAAAAGTCAAGATCCACGTACACATAACTTGTTTAGTAAGAGACCGAGGAGCTGTCAAGACCAGCCTTCTTTCCAAAACACGCTTACAACTTTCAAATTTTAAACATAATCTCTTCTCCCTACGTATATAAATCCGAAAAGACATTTGACATTTTTAAGAAGACAAATCTGAGGACCGAAAGAAAGGTGACAGACAAATGTTTGTATGCTGAGGGGCAGGGGTCGAAAATTAAAACTGCTTTTTTTTTTTTTTTTGAAAACCCTTCCCGAGAGATGCTTCACTTAACTATCACCCACCTTTATTTTAAGTTAACTTATTAGGACCCAGAGAAATTAATTGTTCTTTTTAATAATCAATTAAGTAAAAACATTATATTTATGGGACCTTTATGATGTTTTGGAGATCTCTGCTTTCTTAAGGAACGGAATTTTCAGGAGTTCATACCTTTACCTTACCATTTTTAAAATAACCGAAAACCTTTTCTGTCACTTGTTTTCGGCGAATGCAAATCTTCGATGCATGACCTTGTGTTTTCTCTGTTCATTTATTTAGTTTGCAAACCGAAATCATGTAAACACAAAGAGTGTCCTTTTAAAAAAAAAGTTAAATGTGTTAGAAAACCGCGTATCTCTACTTATATTGACCTAAAAAATAAAAATTGAAAACTTACCTTAAGGGAATCATGAAATAGAAAGAAAATACAAACTAGTATATACAATGGAAAACCTCAAAGAACTAATTATGTCATGTAGTGTTTTAGATAACGCCCATTGACAGGGGCGTTGAAGATTTTACCATCCAGAATTTCTAATAAAAATATTTTTTTTCCTTTGAAAGTTGCGACTCTAAATGGTCCATACCAAATATGATCGAATTTATCGTGTTTCACCGAATCTTCCTTCCTAGCATCCCATCTTAAGATCAAATCTCCTAGAAGAAACTCTCTGTCTTTTGTCTTAAGGTCAAATAACGTTTTCATGTCGTCTTGATATTTTTGCAATCTTTCATCCACCTCGACCCTGTGCTGTTGTAATTCGATCAACTGATTTATTCTCCTTGTGACGTGGTTCGGTTCTTCTTTATCATATTTCCATAGTTTCATCATGGGAAGTTCCAAGTTTATAGGTAATACCACGTCAGTCCCATATACCATATAGAAAGGAGAAATACTGATGGATTTTTTTGTGCCAATCTGATTTGCCCACAGTGTGTATTTTAAATGTATATGCCAGGATCTCTTGTTCTCGTTCAACACTTTCTTAATTATGTTGATCAGACTCTTGTTTGAAGATTCGGCCAGTCCATTTCCTTGGGGATAATATGTTGTAGAATGGCAGAGTACAATATTGTACTTTTGGCAAAAACTAATCATAGCCATAGATTTAAAAGCCTGAGCATTATCTATTACTATCTTTCGAGGGCAGCCAAATCTAGATAAAATATTTTCTTCTAGGAAATCTATTACAATCGAATCTGTAGCCCTCCTAGTAGGAATATCCTCTACCCATTTAGTAAAGTAATCTGTGGTGGTTAGGATCCATTTGTGTTGAGAGTTGGAATGGAGGTTAATTTCGCCTATAAAATCTAGTCCCCACTGTTGAAAAGGAGCCTCTGTTTTGACTGGAACTAAAGGTAATGCTGGGATTTTATGCTTTCCTATGAATATTTGGCAACGGTTGCAAGCCCTGACTTTGGCATTTACATCTGAGAAAAGTTTAGGCCAATAATACCCTGCCCTCGGGATTTTATAAGCTGTCGCTCTCCAAGCGTGATGTCCCCCGCACACTCCTTCATGGAATTCACTTATGACCTTCTCTGTTTCAGATTCAACCAAACAGACCAACAGGAATCCAAGTGGGTCCTTCCAAAACAATTTACCCTCTGATATACAGTATTTGACTGCATGAAGTTTTAGCGTTCTAGCTTTTGATGGAGATAAATCACTTGGGAAGTTCAAAGTCAGTAGGTAGGATACTATGTTTTTGTACCAGTGAGAGGATGTAAACTTCTCTTCGATCCTGACTTCACTTGTTTTCTCATAGAGCTCATTAATATCTTCCTCTTCTCCACATCCCTGTATGCTATTTATGTTGAGGGCTCTGTAATTGGATTCAGCTAAGAGTTTAGCCAAACCTTGACTCTTTATCAGCTTCGGCAGCTTTATTTCCAAATCAAATTCTTGAATTTTTGTGAGCCACCGTCCCCTTCTGCCATCATTGTCAGGCTGCACTAGAATGTCTTTTACAGAGCTAGTAGGTACATACGTGATTATCTTGGAATGCAATACATAAGTCCTAAAAGCCTTTAATGCCTTTACCATAGCATATGCTTGTTTTTCCATTATATCGTATTTTAGTTCCGCGTCTCTGAGACTTTTGCTGAAAAAGGCTATCGGTTGTTTGAAACCCTCCTCATTTTCCTGGAGGAGCACTGTGGCAATAGTGTGCTCGGAAGCAAATGAGAAAATGAGAAAATCCTTTATATAGTCATGGATTTCCAGTACAGGTGCCTTGCTTATAACCCTCCTGATACGTGCAAACGATTCTTTGGCCTCTATTGTCCATTTTACCTCGTTGTTTTTCTTTAACATACCTATGATTAATTTCAAAATTTCAGTGAAGTTTGGAATAAACCTTCTCAAAAAGTTTATCTTTCCTAAGAATGACTGGATTTCTGTTACATTTCTAGGAATATTTATTGTGTCTATAGCTTGAACCCTGTTGGGATCAATTTTAATTTCGTCTCGGGACACAATATGGCCCGGGAGTTTAACTTCTCGCATGGCGAAGTGAGACTTTTTAGGGTTTAAAGACAGACCGAACCTGCGGCATTTTTCGAAAGTCTGTTTGAGATGTATTAAATGGTCTTCGTCGGACTTAGAAAAAATGGTTAGATTATCGAGGTAGATAACTACAAACTTGTCTCTTTCACCGATGAAAGTGATATCCATAGCACGCTGGAAAGTGGCACCTACATTCATTATACCAAAAGGCATTTTATCATACATGAATGTACCCCAGGGTGTAGTAAAGCTATTTTTTCTTTCTTGTTCATTTACAGTCATTTTATTGTACCCAGAGAAACTGTCGATCATAGACATCCTATTTTCTTTGATTACCTTTTCTAAGATGTGATCCATTTTAGGTGAAGGATAGTTGTCTATTAGGGAAGATTTATTTAAATTTTTTAAATCAACACACAGTCTAATTTCTCCACTCTTTTTTCTAACCAGAACCAGGTTTGCCACCCAATTGGAGTATCTCAGTGGTACTATTATTTTCACGTCTAAAAGCTTCTTGACTTCTCTTTCGACTACGGGTAATAAGATAGGGTTGATTTGTCTAAGATTTTGCCTAAAGGGTTTGATACCATGCTTCAGAGGTATCTTGTGTTCGATCACACTAGTGTCGTAAGTCCTAAGCTCTTCGTAAGACCAAGCGAAAACATCTTTATATCGTGCAAGAAAATCTTTATACTTATTTTTCACCTCAGGAGGGAGATACTTTGATATTTTCACCATCCTGGGTTCATCTTTTGTCCCTATATCACAATCTTCAACCTCTTCTGGTTGGGGTTGAAGAGTATATTTTAAAGGCCTGTCATTTTGATCAAAAACTCTCTCCAGGGGGATTAGTCCCTTTGGAATCTGATTATTTTTTAAAACTAACATGCGATGGTTGGCAATTTTTTCTTGGAACTCCTGAGGGTCTTCTCCTTCTTGCATGATCCACATGTGATCATTTTGATTCTCTTGATCAATGTGAGTTTTAGAAAAGTAACCTATTGCTTCGAAGAACTTTCTGATCTGTTCGTCGTCCTCGAAAACCTGCCAGTGTTGTATGTTGTTAGGGATGGATGGTCTGTGCCTTACCTCGATATGGTATTTTAATTTAAAAGTTGTGGGGGGAGCGAAAGTGGAGGTTGCCTTGGCCAACAAATCGTCCTGCAAATTTTCGGTGCATGGTATGAAGTGGATATTTACAGATGAGAAGAAATTTTCCATTAGATCCCAGGCACAATTTCTATACCCTCTCAATCTCGGGTGTTTGGCCTGGTATTGTCTATTTATCTATTTGACTATCAACTCAGTGTCTCCATATACTTCCAAGTTCTTTATGTTTAGTTTCTTAGCAGCTTCCAATCCTAATACTAAGGCTTCATATTCACATACATTGTTAGTGTAGTCTATATCCCATTGAAGCTTGTAAGAAAAAGGGGCAACAAACTTATTTTCAGGTGCCACAAAAAGTACTCCTACACCAACTCCTTCACATGACAGAGCACTGTCAAAAAACATTTTCCAGATCCATGTACTATGAATATTTTTTGAATCTTTCTCGTCATGTAGTTTTCTTCTGTTCAACTATTTATACCATCATCAAAAGATAAAATACAATTTCCTAGATCATGATCAACAATGTAAATAGGACAATTGTTAGGATTCTAAGGATCGCTCACGGTATCGGCTAACCTAGTTTCCCTGTATAACCTAGTAAGTTACCCACAAAATACAGGAATTATGGCATAAGTCATGTCCAGTTGAAGAGATCCCCCAAGTTTGGCTCCCCATGACCTTGATAACAGTAATCCATATTTTGGGGGGATATCAGCAATAACTACATCCATCAGAATACTTTTGACTGGGACCTGTGCAAGGGTGACTACTAAATCTTTTATCATACCTAAGCACTTGACTCTTCTTGAATCAAACGAGTAGAGATCTCCAGAAGGTCAGGTGATCTCGAGGCCTAGTCTATCCATAATAGCTTTGGGCATCACATTATGTGAAGCTCCAAAATCTAGCATGCAGTTATGCAACAGTTGATCATGCACATTTAGGGTGATATAGAAAGGGGCAACGGTATCTCTGGTGCCCTCAAAATGTGGACTGAAAGTGATATTTGGCTTGTCATCTTCCAAATTTATCACGTCGGATTGGCTTTAATGGTTTGAACAACCTATCACTTTGGTTATCTGTTTACGATATGCAAGATTCTTTGCTAATTCAACCAGAGGGATTGGTATTTTGATTTTATTTATCTCATTTTCAAAACTAAAACCACCACCACCTTTGTTTGTTTCTCTGGTTGAAATCTCAGACTCTCTCTTCTCCAACTTATTTGTCTGAGCTGATTTATTACTTGTGATATTAATTACCGGTGTTTGTGTATCATCCATCTTGATCTCCTTTGTTTGGGTCTCAACCTCTTTCATCTTTGGATCCAATAAGTCAGTCCCTTTAGGTGTTTCGGTCTCCTTTGGGGTGGGCACATATACCTCACCTCTAGGGAGAATTTTCCTGGGTTGAGAAATCAACGCAGACTTGTTTTTAGACCTCAGGTTATATCTAGGTTGGACTTCAGCCATTATTGAATCAGTTAATTCTTGATGGTCTGAGAGATCTTTGTTGTTTATGTCATCCTCTACATCTGGGGTTTGCTGTGAGCTTAAAGAATTCTCATAATCTTCTTTAGTTATATAAGGTTGAGTGCAGTCGTCACCCAAATTTGTCACATCTTTTTCCAGACCTTCGAAGTCTTCCAGATCATTTCCTCCTATAAAATTTTCATTTTTTAGAGGGGTTTGAATTTTCTGATCTTCATTTTTAGTCTGTATTTGTGGATTTTGAAGGTTGGGGTTTCTCCTGAATTCTCTTTTAACGAAAGGATCGGTTTTCGATTGGTCCAGTTCCATCCTAGAAATTTTATTCGACAATTCCTTGATTATCCTGGCCATATCATCCATTTTGTCGTCTGTAGATCTATTAGATCCTGAGGGTCCCGTTTGTTCCCTAAAACGTCTGTTTTCTCTGTTCCCCATTTCTATCTTAGCTTTCAACTTACCAGAGGCCATAATGTTAGACTCAATTTCCATGGCATCATCCTGCATTCGGGTTAAGGTAGTCCCCCGCCTTTCTCTTAAGAGAAGGGCGAAGTCGGGTTCGAAAGCTCCTGCGAAGGTTACTTTGGCTGCGGGTTGAGAGGGTTTGACTTCGGTTGGGATCTTATTATACAGTTTATTAAATATTTAGGTAAATTCCATAACTATTTCTGAATTCCTTTTCCTTAAAGATCTGAACTTGGTTAGATAATATAAGTGGTCTTTTCTCTCACCCCATTGTCTAAGAAAGGCATCTTCTAAGGCATCGTAAGATAGGATAGACCCTGCAGGTAGGCTTCGAAACCAGGTTCGTACCTGTCCTTCAAAGGTTTGCACGAATAATATCGAATAAACATCTTCGTATTCCAGACCTAGAATATTAGTGAACTGATCGAAGAAATTTATATGTTCGGCCACAGTTAAGTCCCCTTCCCCTGTAAGTTTTGGTAAATTTTTTATATAATTTTCAGGAAGGTCATGAAGAGGCACAGGTAGAACTAAAGGTGCATATCTTGCAACCACTTTAGTGAACAATCTGGGGCGCGGGGGAGGTGCTTGGCCCCCTGCTCCTCCTCCGGAGGCCGCCATTGATATTACCTGATGGGGATAGGGTGTGTTATATAATGGGTTCTGGAAGACTAAAAATGGATTCTTAGATTCTTCAAGGGATGAGAGGAGCGAAGATGAGTGAACGGAGATGCGAGGACTCGGCTCTTCGGATTTGCAGGAGACGTAATCAGGGGATCCCGCGACTGTGGGATTTGAGTATAAAGTATACTCTTTGAGACTTGGTGAGGTCGGGAAGTGTTAAAGGAGATTCAGCGGGATATCAACTGCTGATAAATTTACTGTCGGGTTTTTACCTTTATATCCGACAGAGGTTTTCGGAAGGATTTCACTTTTAACCGCAGAGATGAGTAAAAATGAATTAGTGGTTTTGGGAGGTGTACTATGTGAATTTGAAGGTTCGCAAGCGCTTTTGGTCTTGGGCTGTGGTTGTTTAAGCTGATAGACTGTAGTAGTCGGCTTAAGAGAACCTCTATCTTTTAGTATTTTTTCGGGATCTGAAACAGGCGTGGTCTGCTTGTTCTCTGGGTTTTGTCTGGTATTCCTTCGACCGGATGCCAGCTTATTTATATGTAGAGTCACCAAGTGAAATATAAGAAAATACTTTATAAAGTGCTCACTCTTTGTTCACTATCAAAGGGTGAAACTTGAAAATGTGTTATTCTTCCCAGGGAAAGGTTTCGTAACTTCGTCCCCGGCAACGGTTCCAGAAAGATGTTGTTCCAGAGTCTGTACTTAAGTCTTTAAAAAGTACAGTGTCTAGGCATCTGAAAGTTAGTAAGATGTAAAAATGAGGAGGGTATACCTTCGGAAAATGAATCTAGGGTTGATTTCTAGGTTGTCGATGCCTGGCTTCCAACTATTCCTGGATGTTTATATCCCTTTCAATTGCATCCCATGAATGTTCAAGTTCTACCTAGGTGTTAGCAGTTTTAAGTATAGTATCAAAGAGATTTAAAGTGATATGGGTTTGATCTGTCAAGCCGGGTTCAATATTGGGTTGTCTTATAATGGGGAAAGTCATAGAGGAACAAAAAATTTTAAAGAGAACCAAAAGTTTTTATGCTGTATCAATTTGATTTTATAACAGAGAACTTTAGAAATCAATATTAAAAGCAAATTGCAAACCAAAGGCCTTTTTCCGTAACTGCGTTATATTTGAAACAAATGGTGTATGAATTTTGGGAAAAACATTAAGTTGTTTATAGAATAAGGCTCTTATCAAGAGAGAATCTCACTCTGTAAACAGAAGAAGAAAATAAAATAAGAAATAGTCCGATGAAGTATAAAATATGACAACCTAAAGATTTACAGGTCTTGTACCTGCTAGTAGTCGATACAGAGGAAAAGTTGTAAACAATAGATAGCTAAATATTAATCACTGCAATAGAAGTTTTACTAAATTGCAATGCAACATTCATCAGATATATATAAGTGAAATAAGAATGAATATGAAATAACATAGAGAACAAACTCATAACACAGTAGTGACGGAATTAGGAATCTCTGGATTGCTTTGTATTAAGTCTCAAAAAGAAGACAGTCTCTATTACAATTAATCAAAAAGGTCCAGCCTTTTTTTTCTTTCTTCAAAATGTATATTTATACAAAATTGTTTTGTGCTGGAATCTCAATAGTTCCAGAGGTTTTCGATTACAATCAAGGAGTCGAAATGTTTCATTTCTTTATCTCTATTCTCATTTGGTACCTAAAACATGCCTCTTCGCATGCTCTGTGCAAATAATGCACTTTTCCACCAGCTGTGATATCAACTTAGATGGCTCTGCTTGATTATTTGCCTCAAAAATATAGCATTCTTTCATCAATAGCGGCAGCTTTCCCTCCACATGTTGATCTTTGGCATTGATAGAGCATAACAACATACTCGGTTTAATTAGCCATTTGTATATTTGCACTATGTCTGTTTGAGTTATTTGTGATATTTTGGCTAATTATCTTTCTTCATTTTCCTTGATATTTAGCATATATTTAGCTGTATTGATCTGACCCAGTATCTCCATGCCACTTTCACCATCGGAACCCAAACAAATCTCACTTAACAAACAGAAAATTTCTTCGCAAGATTTCCTCAGCTTCGTAGCTTTTTGTTTGCCTTTGGATATATTTCGCTCCCATTATTTCAACAAGATATTACCCTTGGTCTGCTCTACGATGGGAAAACTAGAACTACTGCTTTCTTCCCTTCTCGTTGTGGCTATAATAGCCTCTTGGAATGCCACCCGAGTTGCTCTTGCATTCCTTTCTTTAAGAGAGAGGTTTTCCAACACCTGATCAATGAGTTGGAAGCTTCTTTGGATTGTTTCCACTTTTGCAAGCAAACCCTGCTACGCCGCCGATAACCTTTTTCTTATCTCTATTGCTTGGGATTGAAATATCCCGATATCGATTACCTGGCTTTCGACGAATTCTAGTTTGGCCCGAAGATGGTCTATTAATTCTCCCTGCTGGCTTATCTGAGTCTGACTCGTGTGAACCATCAACTGCGTCTGTTCGAGATCAACTTTAAGCCGCTCAATTTCTTTTTGATCTTCTACTCTCGCTTGCTCTAAAGTCACACTTTCTTTATCTTTAGCAGCAACTTCTGCTGTAGCTAGTTTAGCCTCTAGCATCTTGATCAAACGATTTTTTCATTTTAGCTGATCTTTTAGGGTCCCAACTGAATATTGGTTTGTCGTGGCGAAATCCCCTAATGTTCCTGCTACTTGCGTCGTGAATTCTACTTTCTTCATATTTTTCCCATCAGTTAAAATATTAAATTTCTTAGAGACATTACCTGCCTCTTGGTAGAATTCTTGTCTCACAGCCACTTTCCTCTTCTTATCGAAGAAGAATTCATTCAGAGGTATCTCTTCAACTGATATAGGTGTCGATTTTTCACCCAAAATCCAACCTGCGTCTGGGATTTCCTTTGCAGACTGTAGGGGGGTAATGCAGGCAATGGGATTGCCGACCTGTTTAGAAGATTTCCCCGGAGTAATGACCAAAGTTGACTCGCTTGCATGACCAGAAGCCTCGGCTTCCTATTTCAGGCCCCCAGTTTGTTCTTCTTTATCCTGTTGTCCTTCTTGGTTGGGTGCTGAACCTTTAGAGCCTCCGACTTCTTTTTACTTCTCCTCCTCTATCGTCGGATCTTCACCCCGTAATACTAGAGGAAAGAAACTCCACCTATGCTCTTGGAATATAACAACATCAACCCTCTCTTCGGGCGATAGGGCTTGTATTCGAGCCAAAAATTCATCATAAGATTTCGTGCCTCGGAAAATATCATCGTGAGGGGAATTTTCATGTTCAAATATTTTAAGGCCACAACTGGCCAAATGATTACTCATGACCCTGTGTGGATCATGTTTCCTGAATTCGATATGAACCAAATTTAGATCTTCTAGGGCTGTTGCCTCGGACTTTGCATTCCCGAAGTCTAATAATGAATAGGTGTTTAAATGAATAGGAAAAGGTGGCCATACCTTTTTTGAATACCCTTTCAGTTCTTTACTTATACCGCCAATTACAGTTTGCCTGGCGATCTCACAACAAGCCATCTTGTCGGGTATAAGTAAGGGTAAGGCATGCGGAGGGAAGAAAGTGCCGAAAACCCTAATGTATTAAAATTCTTTCTCCACGTACCAATCGGCCACTCTGCTTAAATTTTCCATGATGCTATCCGATATCCTGGGTGGTGGAGTGTCGAAGATGGCAACATGCATCGGTACCATTACCCAGTTGAATATTTTGTATATGAAATCCGAAGCCTTGTCCTCCCAAATCTTAGAATGGTATACATGGATTGGCTCAGCATCCGATGGAGCCCAACTCCAATTCATCAAGGGAAAAGGCATCATGGAACATACTGTGTCCATGAGGTATGCGGACATGAAAAATGAAGCAGCCTTCCCGCTCGCTTTCTGCGTCCGATACTTTGTAATCCGACTGGTCAGGCTATCTGATAACATTTTGGCCCAGTTGAAAGAAGAGCCTTTTGCTACTGTGTACATCAAGGGAACCCATTGGAGGAAAAAATGCGTGGTGTCTTCCCTCCCGTACAATCTACAGGTCATCATCGCTATGTATTTGAACTGTGGTTCCAAATAAGATATGGAATAAATTCCATTGTTGTCTACCCTGAACTTCGTTGGGTGTGAGACTCAATCCTTGATCAAATCAAATAAACTTTTCGCGTATTGCTCGCATTCCTTCTGTTTAAAACCATCCAGAAAATTTGCATTATACGTGAATTCATACGTGGGTGGTAATTTGTACATAACTTGTAATATTTCTGGTATGAAGGTCCCAACAATGACCCCCTGCTCGCTAATGATGGTTCTAGTAGGGATCTCTACATGATCTAGTACCCATTGGATCATGTCATAGTAAGGTAGAAGATGTGGCCGAGACACTACTTTGTGCATCTCTGCCTGGACGATGATCTTGTATTTGGTATTCATGTCGTCTATTTCGTTGTCACTGGAATCGTCCGAGTAGTTCACCAACTGTGACTGCAACACCTCTGAGACGTATGACTAGGTTCATACGAAATCAACGCTTCGAGGTGAAGTATCCGAAATATTATCAGAACCTTGTCCTGAAACCTCAACACTTGCCTTGGATGCTTTTCGTGGGGCCATGACAGGGTATTGTAACTTAGCTCTTCTGCAATAAAAATGTGTATACATATATAAGTTAGCTTACTGAGAAACACTTCTTTGTGCGGGATAGAAATGAACTTTATGAATAAAATAGGAAGCAAAAGATCTATATCTTCGACCATTTAACATATCGATGTCCTTACAAGAAGAACGGTCCAATCATAATTAGGTAGGGATTTTGGCAATAAAAACCATATCCTTACTTTGCCGTTTCGCCTTATTTCCAATTAATGCCATAAAATTCGATGGTTCGTGGCACAAGTTAGTGCAAGGAACATTTGAAATTAACTCATAAACTACACATTATTATCATTTGCATTAAACATTGATTAGGCTGGCTTGGCTTCCTTAATCGAGATTTAAATCAACATTTCGGTGTTCGCCGTATCGGGACTTATAACTATGACCTTTCGAGCCTCTAACACCCGAGATTGCGACGATTAGATTTAGTTAAGTGAGGACGTAATCAGATTAATTGTTTTATTAATCATGTTTTAATTTTTATCGCGACTTCGCAGCTCGGGGCTTCGAGGGTATAGTTTTCGGGTGGAACGTATGCCGTGTCACGAAATCCCGAGAGGCTTTAACCATGGTCAAAAATAAACACTCTAGACATTAACCCGGGTTACTTATGTGAGGATCTCGCGGCTTCATCTTTCGGGGTTATGATGGTAATTTTTTAGGAGGGAGTGAATGTCGAGACGCGAAATCTCGACAGCACTTGACTGGGGTTTAAAGAATTTTACTCTCGGCTTTTCCTTGAGGTAAGCTTTGTTAGGACCACATATTGCACCCTTTTGCCCATACTTTTTGCCATTATTATACCCTTGATCACCTGTATTTAGCCCCATATTATCACTTCATCTGATCACTCCAAGGTATACAACGTCCTTTCTCATTACTATATGTTTAATCTGTTTTGCATAATACTTTACATTACTTTTGAACCTAACCATTGATTAGAAGTGCATAAGTGTCCATATTTGCAGAATAGTATTCAAAGCCGATGCTGAAACACAGAACTGCCCAAAGCCGCTGTTGAGCTGATGCTGAAACACGGAAGCTGCTACACAGTCCAAGGACGCATATGCCGAAACAGTCCGAGGATGCATATGCCGAAACACGAAGCAGCTACACGGTTCGAGGATGCAGATGCTGAAATACGGAGCTGTCACTCAGTTCAGAAGTACAGATGCTGAGACACAGAGGAGGCCACCACGATGCTGAAACACGAGTCC
>ML780709.1:283539-329617 GCA_009831015.1 Picea engelmannii | reverse complement strand
TCTACTCCAGCAAGTATAGATAGAATGATTTTCTTTACTACAACACTAAGTGCTTTTGGAATTGAGCATATATAGTGCGTGGCTATCTTTGAAACAAAAGAATTCCCTGGGTTGATAATTTATGTTTCACTTGGTTGTTTGAATCTAATTAAGCAATTATAGTGACCAACAAGCTTTTAAAAACTTTTGCAACCTCGCACATCGGGGTTTGTAAATCTTGTGACTTGTGACCCCCGAAAAGCGATATTCCGAGGTACCAAAAGCAAAGACTTTCGTTTAACGATATAAAGTGGTAACTTATGAAACATCACGCCCCCCACTATTTCGCATGTAGAGACTATTGAGATTTTCAGTAGGTGAATATCACGAAGTGAAAAAGGACTTAAGAACTGATTATTGACTTTCTAAAATAGATTTGAACAAAATAAAAAGGCGGCTCCAACACACAACATTGATAAACTCCTGAAGCCTGATGTCTCGAATAAAATCTGGACCGTCTAGACCCAGAGGCCATGTGGAGGTAGATCTCTCACTTCGAGAGTATGACACTCCGGAGGATGGTAAGAACTATGCATTGAAAAGGCCCAAAATCCTGAAGTGATCGTGGATCGTTGATCTCAAATCAACAAGAACCATTGATCCTTGCAGGAGGTAAATATCACTCGGATCACATATTCCAATTAGATCAATGACCACGCTTGATTGTGGGTATGTAAACTGCTTGAACGTTAATTTTCCAAAGCGGTCCCACAATTGGAACCATGGTATTGTTGGAAGGGTACGTGGAAGCTCGTGGGGGATTGCGGGGGCAGGAGCGGTGTGGACACAAAAAACCCTCGAGAAATTTCACAATCGCGTGCTTATATGACATCAGACCTCCATCTCTCCTCCATCTCACCTACACTCATTCTTGTCACCTCCACTCCCCTCAACTTCATCTACATCCACGTCGTCCACCTGCATGCATCTTGTCTTCCTATTGGACGCCCGCCTCCACGTCTTCCCATTCACAACCAGTTCATCACAGTGAAAGCAAGGATAAGGGTCAGTTACAGTCAAGATGGAGTGCACTTAGATTCTAAAATCTCAGACACAGACAGAGAGTTAAGTCTCAGTCACAGGTCGACGCAGATTGGTTCCAGAACACTTCAGCAGACTCCCTCTTCCTCAAGCAGAGATATTCTCATGCAGCCACTTATCTCCAGTGGCCTCCAACAACTCATATGAATACCATTACTCAACACAGAGCTCTGTTTTGTCACTCCAAAGCCTATTTTCTGCCAATTTGGCTCCTCCAACGCATGCATCAGTTCTGTCTCAGAGAAAGTAGTAGTTTTTAGTTGATTAATTCCATCATTTTATTAGATTAGATACAAGAGTGGTATTTTGTGTGTGATAAGAACCACTCTTTTTTATTAAGTCCATTTTCTTAGTGAGGTTAATAATTTTTTCTACAAACAGTTACCTAAACATAGGTCTCAGACCCCTAAGGACAAGAACCTCTACAACTCTGTTAAATAGGGGGTCTTTGGATGTTTTGAGGGTCGGATGTTTTGGGAAAGAATAACACTACATCAGACTGGTTAGATCTATTCTATGCATGGATTAAATCTCTCTACCTGGTGAACATACTCTTGATGATAGTGTTTTGTTCAAATCTTCATGTGTTTTTATCTTATCTTGAATGCAGTGTTTTTATTTGTGCAAAGTACATGTCATTTCCTTTCAGTTATTGTGTAACTTGTCTTTGTTAATATGCAACCTATGAAAACAACTAATGCTTGGTGAATATTTTTTCTTATCGCAACCTAGAGGAGTAATTGTGTCTTGATACACATTTAATGTCTTGAAATGATATTTTAAGTATTGAACTTCTTGCAGCATATTATTCATTGAGTAGTTTGTTGTTTCCATTTGTTTTCTATTATTTCACTGGTCTATCATTAGTGTGCCACCAGCCAAAGAGGACCCTCATCCATATCATTATTCATACCCAACCTTGTTTTTTTCTTGATAGAATAAACCTCTCACCAACCAACAAAAAATTAAAAGAAACAAACATTCTTAACTAACAGGTGGCCTAGCTTTTCCTATTAGCAATCAGGTGCAGACCTTAGGACCAACATCTTTTGTCGTCGTTATCGGGGAACAGAATAACGAAATATCTTTCCCTGGGAGAAAGACAATTGATCACCTCTGACCTTTGATGGTGAACAAAGATCAGACACATATAGACTACCATCTTTCACATGTTGACTTCACTGAGTAAAATCTAAAGAAGAAATACTAGTGCCTAGAAAAGGATTCAATAGATCCAAAACTGAGCACAGTAAATCATCCAAGGCTCATTCTAACCCTGAGAATAACACAGTAGTATCTGATCTAGATAGGAAACTAAGGAAATCCATTGTATCTCAGAGGTATACTTCCCCCCTCAAAGGTAAAGTTGCACACAAAGAGCCTACATCTAATCACAATCAAAACCATCTTAAACTTGATAGCCCTGAGAATCATAATTCCAAAGGAGATCAGATATCTTCAACCCCTGATTCCACTTCAACATCCAGTCCTGCATATACACCTATATCTCCCATAAATATTCATATTCCTATTATTCAAGCCATGGTCGTTAACAATATGGATGCCATAATTGTTGCTATATATGCACCCCTAGTTCTTCTTGTAGGATTGCATGCCTTCCCAACCATAGATTACATGAAATATTTACCAATATATAATGGGGAAGGTGAAGTAATTGTTGAGGAACATCTGGTAGACTTTTACACCTTTGCAGACAACTTTAACATTGATTATGCAGATGTGTGGATGAGGTTGTTTGTATAGAGTTTGGATGGGGAAGTCAAAAAATGGTTCAAGGGTCTTCCTCTAGCTTCCATTGCAAATATTGAGGCATTAGATGAAACTTTCATAAAGCAATGGGGAGATAGGAGAGATTACCTCTACTACATCACTGAGTTTGGGGCCCTAAAGAGAAAGAGTGGTGAATCCATTACAGATTTCACCAAGATATTTAATAAGATGCATGGTATAATCCCAGATGAAATCAAACCAACTAAATCCTCTGCCATGATCAATTATGCTAATGCATTTGATTCATATTTATCTCTCCTCCTGAGAGAGAGAATATCAACCACACTATTTTCCATGCAGGAAGCAGCCATTGAAGTCAAATCTAATATTTTGGAATCAGACAGACTAAAGACTAGATCTGATAAAGAGAAGAAAAAATAGAGAGAGGATGGCCCTACCTCCTCTAACTCAACCACATCTGATCCAAATCTTGATGAAATGAACAAAACTTTAAAGGGTCTAACTTATGAAATATCTAAGCTAAAATGGGAATCCAAACAACCAAACAGATCTTTTTAAGGGGCTGGAAATAGAAATCCAAACCAATTTAGAAGGCCTAATGATGCACCCACAAGTAATGCAGAGATAAAGGAGAAATGTTGATGATCAAAGGGTAGTGCCCCCTTTCTAAAACAATCATATTGAGGAGATAGATGCAGACAGTGATGTTGTGGATGATGTTGTTGTGATTTTCAATGAAACCGATTATTATATCAATCACTTAACACAGCAAGAATATGAGGTAGCACAATTTTCAAATTAGTTTGATGATCAGTGTTGGCCCTTGACCAGGTTTTGTGGAAACCCTAGTCATGTTTGACCAATTTTTGGACTTCAACAAGATGGTCGAACACGAAGCGCTAGGCGAAGTGGAGATCGCAGGATCTCGCCCCCTTTTGTGGACTTTTTGGGTTTAGGGTTTATGTAACGGGTATGGGATGTCGGCCCATGGGTTTACCCATGTTTAGGCCCCATTTGTAATGTATAAATATATATCTAGGTGATGTAAGAAGAGGAGATAAGTGAAAAGACCTAGTACAATCGACTTAGAGCAGAGCTAGAGGCTTTGTGCATACTATGTGTTAAGACTTGCAGAGCTAAGTGTAAGTGATTGTAAGAAGGCTTTGTGTTGTGACCTAACTTGGGGAAGGAGGATTTGGAGAGGTGTGCACATATATCCTATCCTATGCGGAGTTGGTTTTAATGATCTGTGCATGTAAGGAGATTGACAAAATATAATAAAGAAGACGAAGAGTTGGTGGACGTAGCCCCACGCTAGGGGTGAACCATGTATTTCCTTTGTTATGGTTTCTTTTTGTGATTGATATCATTTATGCTTAGTCTTGTCATATTTATGTATGTTAGTTGCATCTGATATAATAGCTTAGTGCTTAGTAATGTGAATGAATGCTAGATCTGCTCTATTTCTATGAGCTAAGTGCTTGGATGTGTTAGATCTTGTTGAATACTGTGTTGTTCTGTAATTAGGGTTTTACCTATGATGTGAATAAGGGTTAAATGATAATGAATGTTAGCTACTAAGTGCTCTGTTAAGTACTGTGATCACAGATCTGTGTACCAGATAGGTTGCAGACACTTGAGTTCTGCAACCCCACCTGCCTCTACCTCGAGTGAGACTTCATTTGCTTCGCATGTTTTTATGAAAGGGCTGGTAGTTAGGGTTGTGTTTGTGTTTTGTTGAAGCATTGAACCCTAGGTCTACCCTTGTGCCAACAAATGGTTCCATTGTCGGGACTTGAAACTATGATTGTTGGGAACTGAGGAAAAGAGAAAGCTCTGCGCGTATATCTGTTGTTGTAGTGTGCAGTATTCTACTTGACTTGTGAAGCTTCATGCTAAAAAAAGAAGTTTGATCTGAAGAAAAGAGGTAAGATCTTAAAGATTTGTGCTCTGATAAAGGTAAGATGAGTGAAAAAAAAAATTGAAAAAATGGATCTAGGTATGTTTGATAGATTTGGTCCTAGTCTGAAAACTAGGGCACAGCTCGAAGAAATAAGATATGATATGAATAGATCTTATAGAAATAGTGAAAGATATGTTATTCCTATGCATAGAAAGAATTGTTGGACTAACAAGTGGATGCAAGATCCTAGAAACATTTTTTTTCAGATCCATCCCTGTGATCCCAGTGCACAGTATAGGAAAGGTTAGGGATCATTTAAGAGAAAGACAGGATTGACTCTTTGTTATAGTTTTAGAAGACCGAGACATATTGCTAAGGAATGCCCTGGTAGAAGTCCTATTTTCCTTTGTTGTAAAGCTATTGGACATGAAGTCTTAGATTGCCCTAGAATGATTACTAAATTTGAAAACATGAATATGAGACAAGAAAACCCCAAGGAAGGTCAAGATACTAAGAATATGCTTAAAAAACCAGAAGGAATCAGAGGCTATATTATTGCAGATGAAGGAAACATTGAATGATTACAGAGACATCAGATTATCAGAGATTTTAAAAGAGAAAGAGTGCATAGAAACAAGAATAGGAGACTACGACATAGACTATGTATTGAATGTAGAAACACAGGTGAACATTATGACGGAAAGTACTTGGGAAATCTTAAGAAAGCCTGCTATGGTTCCTTCACTGGGAGGAATAGGATTGTTTAAAGGAGAGATAATAACCCGATGTGGAAGACTTGCCCATGTACCTATGATTTCTCACAAAGCATCGACAGAAGAAGAATTTGAGGTCATTATGTTTGTTGAGAACAACAACCCCTTTTCTCTTTTGCTAGGAAAGACCTGGGTTGAGAAAGATCATATCTAAAGGAAAGAAGAAGAGAAAGCTATAGAACAGAAAAATCAAGAATTAAGGGATTTCATGGCTAGGATAATAGCACACTTACTAGAAGAAGAGGAGGACAAGTTGAAGCAAATAAGGGCCAGAGACCTAGCTATCGAAGTTGAAAGAACGCAAGAAGACTCAGAGAACTTATCCATACAGGAGAGTAGAGAATCTACTCCAGGAACAGTAAGAGAAGAAGTATTACACTTGAACCCTGTGAAATACCCTCAGCTGTGCGAAGTTACTATGCCAAGAGGAGATAAGAACAAGAATGGAAAGAGGAATCCACAAACACAGATCACAAGAAAGAAAGAAAATCTAGAAAAATTGCAAGAGGTTCCAGAGAGGACTTCGCAGAAGGAAGGCTTGCAGAAATTGAACATCACTGGAATAGTAGAGCATCACAGATTGGCACTTCCCCACGATGGAGCGATATAACCATTGGAGGTGTCTCTACCATTATAACAATGCTCCATAACGACTAGAAACACAGTTATTGCTGGAACGTTTTCCATTGGACCGTTGGGACCTCACAATAACGGATGGAATTGCATTGATCAAGGCATTCCTACCCATTGGAAGAATCCCTTATGATGCTTCTATTTAACCCGTCGAATGTCTTATCGTGGACACATTTTCCAATTGTGATTATTCGAGCCCACGGATAACTGACTATTACCGCACTGTGCTTATTGAGACCTCGTCATTCATTCTGCTACCTTGATTATTTGTTCACCAACCTGAGATATCAGATCTCAAGCATGTATGTCAGGTGACTTTAGCGCAGTAGAGAAATCCGTCAAAGAGATTCTCATAGATCTCATGGATGAGAAGCTCATGTCCGCAGAAGAATAATATTTGTCGACAAGAGGAATGCAAGCATACCCATTGACTGCACGTCAGTCTGGGCCCTCCCGAACTATGACAGAGAAATGAACCAAGCATCGTGATGACTTGGTGAATGTGAAGCTCATCCGATCAATCCTGCTCGACTACATCCTGCCTCTAGCTAGCGCGGTGAGTCATGACAGCATCCCGAGGGACTTCGACTACATAGTGATCATCGTGTACCTACCAAAGAGGATATGCCCAGTAGGACTACAGTTGGAGAGGATTATAACACTTAATATCAATGAATTAAACTTGGGAGATCACAAAAACTATGGAATTCTTGCACCACACAAGTATTTGACCAAGAAAATGGGGAAGAAGTCGAAGATAATCCCCCAGTCGTGGACTATGGACATCGCGAGGTCCACCATTCTTAATGTGATGAATATCCCACACTTCATAAGATATCAGGAGGTTAACGCGTGTGTTAAACTCTTGTTGTCATGATTCCATGGCGGTTACTTATGGTTGGACAGAATCATCACAGTAGATCTAGCGTTGATCTATCAGATCACTAGATTAAGCATGCAAGGACCAGATCCCTGGGATTTTTACCCAGGGAAGGCTGCAGATCGCGCCCTGGAACAGACAATAAAAGACACCTATAGAGAAGGGGAAGTGGGGCTATAAGGTAGCCTCCATCTAGAATGGCACAGTGCACCTAGCTTTCTAGTTGATCTCTAGTAAGATTGTCAGGAAGAATAGGCCAACGCAGGTCACGGGGTTTGTCATCAACCTCACAGGAAAACGCATTGAAGGGATGAAAATGAACCGGGAGAGCTACCTCGTCAACCAGTTAGAGAAAGACTACCGCGAAGCTCAGGATTAGGGCTACAAGTTCCATTTCAATTAGTTGTTGATCCTCATCACCTTCATTGCTTGGGAGATGCCAGAAGGAGCGACCTTTCCTGAAATTGAGTCATCTGAACCACTAGCTACAAAGTTCAGTAAGCTATGGTATTTGAGTGACATGGAAAAACAATGGCAGTCAAACATGGTGTTCCACACCTATTATCTGCAGCTGAAGAGATCCATTAAATCTTTCCCTCGCATGACGTTGAATACACTGCATCGATTCAGGCCAATCGTGAAGTTACGCACAAACAGGTACTTCATCTATATCACTACACGTAGAGACGAACACAAAGAAGAGCTCCAGTCCTATTAAAAAATCATAGAGGAGGACATGGAAGAAATAACCAAGGAATGGCCTGCGGAATTCCTCATACCAGTCGAACAAATAGAACTGTCCAACCCCAACCTCATCGGAAGTTTTGTAGCCACTTGCGAAGAATATGATGCACCCAGCAGCAGCAGGAAGAAAAAGAAGGAAGAGGTCCAGGAATTAAGCAGTGCATCAAAGGAAACTACACAAGATTCACCTGAAGGAGGAGGATGTGATTAAGTAGACAAAGACGAGGATGAACGGCGAGAAGACAAGAAGAAGCAGGGCCAAGTAACACTGCCTAAATACCCCCTTCCATAAGCAAAACATCCAAGAAAAGAAAGGGTTCCCTGAAGAAACCTTCATCGCGCAAGAAGTCAAAAGCCACTAAACCTCCATTCCACATTGTGCTCACGATGGATGACATTGACCTTATCATTTTCACTGTATCAAATACCTCAGAGGACATCTTTCATCGAAGCGAAGCCAAACAAGAGAAAATGTTTGACAGGATCGAGGCAGAGCTCAAAGGGGTACAACAAGCTCTTTATTCGAGTCACGCAGTGTCTACTGCGTCATTTTCAGTAGAAGTAGGAGATGAACCTGCCCAGCTACACAAATTAGGAGACTCGGTAGAGGCTCACCTTCGTCATTCCCAAGAGGAAAAAAACAAGCCACAAAGGCCCTGAAGAAAGCAAAGAAGGAATCCATAGAGCAATGTCAGGTTGCACAACAAGAAAAAGATGACCTCCAAGAAAAGTTTGCAGAGGATAAAGCACAGATACAGAAGGAGAAATAACAACTACTTGCGGATCATATGGGATTTAAAGAAGCAGTCACCAGAGCACTTCGCTTTGTGACAGGCCTCACAGAAATGGAAGAAGAAAATGTTGAGAGCCAGGTGGGGAAGCTCGTTGAAGCCATTCAACAAATCCAAGCATGAACAATAGAACTGGAACTACAAGTCGTGCCAAGAACTCCACAGGAAGTGTGAGATCAGAGAGAGGAAATTGCCAGGAGCACATTCGAAAGAATCAAGGCATTGGCCTTGGAATGTGAGAAAATCAGCAGTTGAAGTGCATAGTCCTACGAGTGCCTTCCAGAGGACCCTGAACCAAGGACATTGGAGTCATAGCTCCAGGAGGCAAACAAACAGGGAGAAACAGTGCAAGAATAGTTGAAGTTATTGTCACCAGTCAAGAGGATTAGAACGTCACAGGAACAGCGCATCATTCAACAACAAGTCCATGCCATCTAGAGTAAAGTCATGGAAGTGACCCAGAGGCTCCAGCCAATGCAGGATGAAGCTTGCACACTTTTTGAGGAGGTTGAAGGAAAAGGTGCACAACTAGAACAAGTATTCACCACGGTAGAAAAGTGCTTGGAAGGACCAGTGACTAAGAAAGTTATTCAAGAGTTCATCGAGTAGGAGGCTCTGGCGAAGCAGTAGGTCAAGGTAGCCTGAGCCAAGATCGAGGCCTTTGAGGCAAAGTTACCCAAATCAGAGTGACTCAGGATGAGTCACAAGTGAGTGTTCAGGGCTTGTTGGCCCTTGACCAGGTTTTGTGGAAATGCTCATCATGTTTGACCAATTTTGGGACTTCGACAGGCTAGTCAAAGACAAAGCGTCAGATGAAGTGGAGATCACGGGATCTCGCCCCCTTTTTGTGGACTTTTTGGGTTTAGGGTTTATGTAACGGGTATGGGATGTCGGTCCATGGTTTTACCCATGTTTAGGCCCCATTTGTAATGTATAAATAGATATCTAGGCGATGTAAGAAGAGGAGATATGTGAAGTGACCTAGTAGAATCGGCTTAGTGCAGAGCTAGAGGATTTGTGCATACTATGTGCTATGACTTGCAGAGCTAACTACAAGTGATTGTAAGAAGGATTTGTGTTGTGAACTAACTCAGGGAAGGAGGATTTGGTGAGGTGCATTCATATCTCTTGTCCTATGCAGAGTTGGTTTTGATGCTCTGTGCATGTAAGGAGATTGACAGAAGATAATAAAGAAGACGAAGAGTTGGTGGACATAGCCCCACACTGGGCGTGAACCACGTATATCCTATGTTATGGTTTATTTGTGTGATTGATGTGATTTATTCTTAGTGTTGTCATCTTTATCTATGTTATATGCATATGATATAATATCTTAGTTCTTAGTAATGTGAATGAATGCTAGATCTCCTCTATTTCTATGTGCTAGGTGCTTGGATGTGTTAGATCTTCCTAAATACTGTGTTGTTATATAATTAGGGTTGTAGCCGCAATGTGAATAAGGGTTAAATGCTAATGAATGTTAACTGCTAAGTTCTCTATTAAGTATTGTGATCAAAGATCTGTGTCCTAGCTAGGTTGTAGACACTTGAGTTGTGCAACCCCCCCTGCCTCTACCTCGAGTGAGACTTCATCTGCTTCGTAGGTGTTGTCAAAAGGGTCGGTAGTTAGGGTTTTGTTGGTGCATTGTTGAAGCGTTGAACCATGGGTATTCCCCTATGACAAAAATCAGATAGGGGAGGAGGGAAATATACAAGGCCAACCCCAGAAGAAATATGATTTTAGGACAAGAGAATGGGCTCTCAAAGCCACTACCTCTGATCAAAAGAAAAAGGTTGAAGTCCTTCCCAAGCCAAATCCAAAGAAAGGTATTCCATCTAAAGCTCAGCAACTTCCCCCATCTAATCCTGCAGTCTGGGAAATAAAGGAAGCTAATAGGCCACTGGCATATTTCAGCCTAGAACATGAGTTGAGCAAGATCGAGATCCCTGTGCCTTAGAAAAAATTGATGAAGAATAAACCTTTAAAAAAATATATCATGAAACTTCTGTAGCCAACTACTCCTGGTGTATCTTCTGAGGTAATTAGTCTACAGGATGAAAACCCAACCATTACTTTGGTCCCTCACATTGAGGATGGAATTGATGCTTCTCCACCATTCTCTATATCTTTGAATGTCCGTGATAAGATCCTACGTAACTGTCTTATGGACTCTACAACCTCACACAATGTTATGCCCAAAGTTGTTATGGAAGAACTTGTTGGATTACTAAGAGGGGGGGTGAATCAGTAATAGCGCAATTGTAATCCTTTTTATCCAAATAAACCAAGTGTTATATCAATGTAGAATTATTATCCAATAATGGGAAATAAGAAATGAACAATCACACACATACACAGTACACTAGTATTTTACGTGGAAACCAAAATCGGGAGAAAACCACGGAATGTTTTTTCTTATATGTCTTGAAGAATTACATTTATTGGAAGCACCAACTTCCTTTGTTTTCCAGCTGCAACTGGAAGGAGGCTCCAACCCCCTAGTTTCTCAGGATACAACCTGAGGGAAGCTCCAACTCCCCAGTTCTCTAGCTACAACCAGAAGGAGGCTACAACCCCCTATGTTCTCTGGCTACAACTGGAAGGTGGATACAACCACCTATCCTTGCCTCGTCCTGCCACCCTGAAGTAGAATGATGGAACCATTGTCAACCTGTCACTATGAGATATACTATTGTACAACTGTTTCAACCTATACCACTAACATGTATCCAATCTATACAATTTCCCTATAGTCAATCTGTACCTGAACTGAATATGTATCTACAAATATACAACATGTACGCGACTTGTAGTGATGCAGCCCGCATATGTACATGCCCTATCTATTATGCAGCCTGCGTATGCCTTCTGAAAACTAGGGTTTCCCTTTTCTTGAAAACTTATGTCCTTATGTAACTTCTTTCACATAGATCTTTAACCTGTCATTGTATCTAGTGCATGCATCCTCATACATAACCTTTACTCAAGGCAAGTATGTCTCTCTCTAGTCATAGATATGTGTAATCATGAACAAGTATAATATCCCTCACATGATCTTAGTCATCAAACCCTTTCTGATATTCAACTTCTCAATACATCAACCACTACACAAATACAATCTCTCAACCATGTACCATAAAGACCCTTATCCATATGCCAAGAAATACAAGATGTGCCTCAACAAGAAGTATCAATGATAAATATACCAGCACTGTATTTTTGTATATCTAACTTATATAGAATATCCCATGTAGTCACTAGTCTCTTTAGGGAGAATTCTCAAATATCCATTGTCATTCCTCATACAGACATCAAAATCCAACTATTCATAGAAATAAGACATACCTTTTGAACCAATGGATGGATCTAATGTATTTGAGCACTTTAGACCTTCCTGGGAGCTTGATCTCAGAATCTAGAACCCTTGCATATTCATCTCTTCAAGTTTCCATGGATTTACCAACATGTACACACCCTAATACACTGTCATCCTGCATATAACTCAACATGTACGCACCTTGTACACAAACAACCCGTGTATAACTCAGCATGTACACACCTTGTACACAGACAACCCACATATAACTCAACATGTACGCACCTTGTACACAGACAGCCCGCATACACCTCAGAAAATAGGGTTTTGTTGTAACTCCGAGAATTCCACTGTCAACCTTTCATGCTACCTCATATGTTCGCCACTTCATATGTATCCACAAGTATTTACAAGAAGATTTACACAAGAAAATAGATATACATTATGTACAAGTGTGTTTTATGAGTGAACTTTGTCTCTTATTTATATATTCATGTAGCCTTACACTTTCCTTCTTTTAGGGCTTCTTCATTTAAAATAATTTCCTTTTGCAAAGCACTTTGACTCTTGGGGGCTTCTATAAGACTCATGAGGGTTCTCCAACTTCATATGGTAATAAATATCTAACCATGAGGATTTATGTGGTGTCCCACATACCACCGAAAGCAGCATGACAAGAACTATCCATCTAGGATAGTTTCACTCACAAATTCACTATCCTTCATCTCATTATTCCTCAAATAATCATAGGTTATCTCACTCCGCAAAGCGTCTTCCCGTGAGGGCTTTCACCATAAGGGGACCACTTTGGAGTTCATCCATTTTTACTTCTTATCAACCATGACAAGACAATAATGAGTCGTCTTTACATCAAATAATCTTGGGTCCATTACCCAAACCTTGTGCTATGGGGATTTCTTCAAGGGTTGACATCAATGACAACCAACCTTAATCAACAATCTCCCCCTTTGGCATTGATGGCAACACTTTGATGCAATACTGAAATCATATCACTCATGCTCCCTCTGGAACCATGCCTCCATCCTCTGTATGTTATAAATTTGCTCCCCCTAGAGCCATGTCTTTGTCCTTTGCATCTGATAAATCTCTCCCCCTTTTTCATCAATGGAAAAAGTATCACTCATGCTCCCCTTTGTCATCAATGGAAAATGTATCTTTCCATCCAGGGTTTCTCCCCCTGACTAAACTGTCCTCTTAGGGTGCTTCCTTGTGTAAATTTAAGACATAAGATAAGAATTAAAGAAGCATTCATTTTGGAGTAGAAATAACTCCAAGTCTCTGGCAAAGATATTCAAAGGATTCCCATGGAAGTGGTTTTGTGAATATGTCTTCCACTTGTTCTTTTGTGCCCACATACTCAACTCTAATATTGTTTTCTGCAACCTTCTCCCGTAGAAAGTGATTCTTGATTGGAATGTGCTTCATCTTGGAGTGCATCACCAGGTTCTTTGAGATACTGATGGCACTTGCATTATCACAATAGATTAGAATGGGCTCATCATACTCAACCTGTATATCTGTTAGAGTTTGTTTCATCCAAAGAACCTATGTACAACATGACGTTGTTGCAATATACTATGCCTCGTCTGTAGAAAAAGATATTGATGATTTTTTCTTTCTTAGCCATGATACTAAACACTCACCTAAGTAGAATGTTTCTCCACTGGTGCTTCGTCGGTCATCAATACAACCTACCCAATCTGCATCTGTGTAGGAAATAAGTGATAGATCCTTTCTGTTTGGATACCATAATAACTCGTATGTTCCTTCGAGATATATGAAAATCCTCTTCACTCCTAACACATGTGACTCCTTTGGTGTTGCTTGAAATAGTGCCACCTATCCAAATGTCTGCATTACATCTGGTCTGGATGTTGTCATATATAGTAGGCTACCAATCATTGACTTGTATTGCCTCTTATCTGTAGACTTTGAATCATCATCTTTTCTCAACTTGCAACTGGTTTGCATGGGAGTGATCACTGGTTTACAATCTTCCATTATGAACCTCTTTAGCATTTCTCTGATATACTTGGTTTGAGAAATAAAGATTCCTTGGTTTCTTTGACGTATCTGAAGTCCCAAAAAAATGATAGTTCTCCAAGTAACGACATTTCAAATTCATTCTACATATCTTTTGCAAATTTCTGGCTTAACTTGTCATCATCACTACCAAAAATAATATCATCAACATAAAATTAAATTAATAAGATATTACCTTGACATACCTTGATGTAGAGGTTGTTGTCTGCACTTCCTTTTCTAAACCCTGCCTGCTGCAAATAATTATCCAGTCTAGAGTACCATGCTCTAGGAGCCTGTTTTAGACCATACAAGGCCTTCTTTAATTTACACACATAATATGCATTCTCTGAAAACTGAAATCCTTCCGGTTGTTCAATGTAGACTTCTTCTTCAAGTTCCCCATTCAGAAAAGATAATTTTACGTTCATCTGATATACTTTAACATTTTTGGAGCATGCATAGGCTAAAAGAAACCAGATTGCTTCCATTCTGGCAACTGGGGAAAATGTCTCTTCAAAGTCGATTCCTTCAATCTGTGCATATCCTTTACATACCAATCTATCTTTGTTCCTTGTAACTTGTCCATCTTCATTTAATTTATTCCTGAAAATCCATTTTGTTCCGATCACATTCTTATTCTTTGGTCTTGGAACCGGTTCCCAAGTGTCATTTTTCTCTATTTCATCCAATTCTTCATTCATGGATTTATTCCAAAATTCATCCTTGTTGGATTCCTCAAAATAGTTTGGTTCAATTGTAGATAAGAGTTCTAGGTGTGTTTGTTTTGGTGAATAGATTTTTCTTCTAGTCTCAACTCCTGCATCTTTGTTTCCAATAATCTGATCTGAAGGATAATTCTTCTGTACTTGTTTTCTAGGTGTCTTTGGACATACTTCTTGAACTTTCTCTTTTGTTTCTGTCAGATTCTCTTCATCTTCCTCTTCTACTTCATCTTTTGCCTCTTCTTCTTCGAAAAGTTGTTCCATTGATTTGTTTTCTTCTTCCTTTGATTCTAGTCTGCCTGTTTCATCAATTGTTATGTTGATGCTTTCCAAAACTTTGTTCAATATTAGATTGTAACACTTGTATGTTTTCATTGTACTTGAGTAACCAACAAGTACTCCTCTGTCCACACGAGATTCAAACTTCTCCATCCTGCCATCTTTTCTTTTGATGTAGCATTTGCTTCCAAAAACTCTGAAGTGCTTCACATTTGTTGGTCTTCCTTTCCATAGCTCGTAGGGAGTTTTATCAGTGTTGTTTCTGAGCATTACTCTATTTTGAATGTTAATTGTTGTATGCATTGCCTATGTCCAAAATATATCTGTCAATTTGGAATCCATTAGCATTATTTGATCCATTTCCAGTACTGTCTTGTTCTTTCTTTCAACAACTCCATTATTTTGAGGTGTCCTAGCAACGTAGAATTGCATTTTTATTCCATGACTATTGTAGTAGTCCATAAATTCCTTTGAAGTGAACTCTCCTCCATTATCAGATATCAAGCATTTGATTCTTGAATCCATCTCATTTTCAACCATTTCCTTGTAGATATTGAAGTTTTCAAAATCTTCTGACTTCTTCTTGAGAAAGGAAATTGCAGTCATTCTTGTATAATTATCAACTAATAACATAAAGTATATCTCACCTTTTAAGCCCTTTGTTGTAGTTGGTCCAACTAGATCAGTATGGACATTTTCTATTGGTCTTGTTGTTAATATTCCTTTTATTTGAACATGGTATTTGTTTGCTTTCCTTGTTGACAATGCTTGCATAAAGTGTTGGTTGGTTTCGTGATTTGGGGCATTTCTATGACTACTTTTCTTTTGTTGAATTTGACAAGGTTATCAAAATGCATGTGACCCATTCTTCTATGTCATAGCCAACTTTCATCTTCCTTTCCTAGACAACACTTTTCATTTTCAATTTCACTTAACACATATATGTTGTTTGAAGTTCTTGCAGTTGTACCGACCAATTTCCCTGAACCTTCTCTTCATATCTCACACTTTTGTGAATCGAAAGTAACTTTATGACCTTGGTCACACATTTGAATCACACTTAAAATATTATGTTTCATATCTTCTACTAGCAGAACATTTTGTCCCTTTTTATTCTTGTTCCCAATTCGGATTGTGCCTTCTCCAATGATTTTGGCTGAATCATCATTTCTGAAGGAGACTGATCCATTTCTTTCCTTTCAAAATGTAATAAATTTGTCTCTATCACCTATCATGTGTTTTGAACACCCACTGTCAACATACCAACCGTGTTTCTTTTTCTTAGCTTGTAGAGTGAATGTGCCTTCTTCATTGCTATATTGATCTTGCTTTCTTATCCATGTCATTTTTTGAGGTTCTTGTCTATGACTTATGTTATTATGTTGAGGTTCTTTAGGATGGACTGCCATTCTGCAATCTTTGGCCACGTGTCCAAAATTGTTACATTTGTAACATTCCACTTCAGTGCTCAAATATTCAAACCTATTGTAACTTCTTCTTTGTGTTTCACTAGGTCTTCTTGAGTAACCCCTTTGTGTATGACTCTCAAAGTTGTTATTGTTCTTGTTGTTAGTTCTGCAATTCACATCTTTATGTCCAAAATTATTACATGCATAACATAAACCAAAAAATATATTTTCATACCTAGGAATTGAAGATCTTCTAAAAGAAGGTGCTCTTATAAATCCTTCTTCCTCTTGAGGCCTATATGTCTGTTGTTGATTCTAAAATCTGAATCTTCTTGGTGGAGGAGTGTCCCTGTAATCTTTCTTGTATATCTTCCTATCCCTTTTGATTATGTAGATTTTTGGATTTGTTTCTTTCTACGTTGTTTCAGAGCTTGATCCCTTTTTTGTCTAATTGTATCTAAGTCCAGACTTGTCAATATGAGATTTTTTACTGCTGATGATGTCATCCAGAACTTTTGAGCTATTCTACATATTTTTCTTTTGAATATCCTTTCTTAGTGTGACAATCTCTGCTTCCAAGTTTCCAATGATCTTGTCATTTTCTTCTAGTTGTTATTTGAGTACTTCTTCAATTCTTTTATATTCTTTTATTTGAACCTTCAATCTTGTGATCATTTATTCTAGTTCTTGAGTGTCCTTTTTCTTGTCTAGTTCTGCTTGTAGTTTCTTTTTTTCTTCTTTTCTCTTCTGATAAATTCTATACCACACATTAATTCTTCTCGATAGTCAACTTCTGCCTCTTCAATTTCGTCTACAACTTCTTCATATCCTTCTTCAGCTTCTTCATATTCTTCTTCGGAGTCTTCTTTGTCAGAATCTTTTACTGTCATGAATATAACTCTTCCTGTCTCACTGTCACTGATTTCATCTTCATCTGATGATGAGATGTCTTCTTTGATGCATAAGATTTTCTTGAAATATTTCTTTGTAGTTATTTTACCTTTATATGTGTGTTATCCTTTTGAGTAACCTTCATCATCTCTCTTTTTCTTATGAGGATATTTTTTAGAAAAATGACCAATACCATCACAATTAAAACAACTTAACGAAAGCTTACCTCTATACCTACCATTGGTTCCCTTGTTCAGTCTTTTGATGAAGTTGGTCACTTCTTCATCATCTTCTGAGCCATCGTTGCTCCTGCTATATTCTTCTTTTTCCTTTTTATTTTGCTTTGATATTTTGGATGCTTTGAAGGCTGCTTCTTTTACACCTGGAATTTCCTGTTCAGTTCTCATTTCATATGCTATGAAGATTCCATGAAGTTCGTCCATGCTTATTGAGTCTAGATTCGATCTTTCTTCTAGTGCTGATATCTTAGGGTTGAATCTCATAGGAAGAGATCTTAGTACCTTTTGAACAATTACAGATTCTTCGATTTCTTCTCCCAATCTTATGATTGCATTCATTGTTTCATCGAATCGTAAGAAGTAGGTTGCAATACCTTCATCTTCCTTCATTTTTAGTTGTTTGAACTGACCTCTGTAAGTTTGAATATTTGTTGCTTTGACTTGTGTATCTCCTTCATAAATATTTCGAAGCTTGTCCCAAATCTCTTTAGCGGATTTACAATGTGCAACTTTGGTGAATACCGTATCACTAAGACCATTCAAAAGTGCATTTGTGGCTTTGGAATTATTCTCACCGAGTTTTACTTCTTTTTCATTTGTTGGTGAAACTGTTGGTGTTGTGTATCCATCTACAATTGATTGTCAAACTTGAAATCCTTGTGCCTGTATATATGTGTTCATCCTTATTCTCCAAAAATCATACTTTTGTCTATCAAACTGTTGTATTCCATTTTTATACAAGTTGGTATTCTCCATGATCTACCTTTCATTGGTTAAACTGATTTCTCAAGGAACCTGCACTGAAACCAATTGTTGGATTACTGAGAGGGGGAGTGAACCAGTAGTAGCACAAATATAATCCCTTTTATCCAAATAAACCAAGTGTTATATCAATGTATAATTATTATCCAATAATGAGCAATACGAAATTAACAATCACACACATACATAGTACACCAGTATTTTACGTGGAAACCAAAATCGGGAGAAAACCACAGAATCATTTTTCTTATATGTCTTGAATAATTACATTCATTGGAAGCACCAACTTCCTTTGTTTTCCAGCTGCAACTGGAAGGAGGCTCCAACCCCCTAGTTTCTCAGGCTACAACCTAAGGGAAGCTCCAACTCCCCAGTTCTTTAGATACAACCAGAAGGAGGCTGCAACCCCCTATGTTCTCCATCTACAACCAGAAGGTGGCTACAACCACCTGCCATTACCCTGTCCAACCACCTTGAAGTAGAATGATGGAAACACTATCAACTTGTCACTGTGAGATATGTTGTTGTACAATTGTATCAACCTATACCACTGACCTATATCCAATCTATACAACTGCCCTGTAATCAATCTCTACCTGAACTGAACATGTATCTACAAATATACAACATGTACATGACCTGTAGTGATACAGCCCGCATATGTACGCACCCTATTTATTATGCAGCCTGCGTATGCCTTCTGAAAACTAGGGTTTCCCTTTTCTTGAAATTTGTTTTCCTTCTATAAATTCTTTCACATAGATTTGTAGCATGTCACTGTATCCAGTGCATGCATCCTCATACATAACCTTTACTCAAGGAAAGTATGTCTTTCTCTAGTCATAGGTATGTGTAATCATGAACAAGTATAATATCCCTCACATGATCTTAGTTATCAAACCCTTTCTGATATTGAACTTCTCAATATATCAACCACTACACAAATACAAGCTCTCAACCATGTACCATAAAGATGTGTCTCAACAAGAAGTATCAATAATAAATATACTAGCATTGTATTTCTGTATTTCTGACTCATACAGAATATCCCATGTAGTCACTAGTCTCTTTAGGGAGAATTCTCAAATATCCATTGCCATTCCTCATGCATACATCAAAATCCAACTATTCATAGAAATAAGACATACCTTTTGAACCAATGGATGGATCCGATGTATCTAAGCACTGTATACCTTCATGGGAGCTTGATCTCAGAATCTAGAACCTCTGCATCTTCATCTCTTCAAGTTTCCATGGATTTACCAACATGTACTCACCCTAATACACTTCCAAACCGTGTCTAACTCAACATGTACGCACCTTGTACACAGACAACCCGTGTATAGCTCAACATGTATGCACCTTGTACACATACAACCCGTGTATAACTCAGCATGTATGGACCTTGTACATAGACAACCCACGTACACCTTAGAAAATAGGGTTTTTCTATAATTTCAAGAATTTTTCCGTCAACCCTTCGTACTACCTCAGACGTTCGCCACTTCAGATGTATCCACAAGTATTTATAAGAAGATTTACTCAAGAAAATAGATATACAATATGTACAAGTGTGTTTTATGAGTGAACTTTGTCTCTTATTTATATCTTCATGTAGCCTTACACTTTCCTTATTTTAGGGCTTCTTCATTTAAAATAATTTCTTTTTGCAAAGCACTTTGACTCTTTGGGGCTTCTATAAGACTCGTGAGGTTTTGCCAACTTCATATGGTCATAACTCTCTAACCGTGAGGAGTTATGTGACGTTCCACATACCACCAGAAATGGAATGACAAGAAATATCCATCTAGGATAGTTTCACTCACAAATTCATTGTCCTTCATCTAATTATTCCTCAAATAAGCATGGGTTCTCTCACTCGGCAAAGCGTCTTCCTGTGAGGGATTTCACCATAAGGGGACCACTTTGGAGTTCATCCATTTTTACTTCTTATAAACCATGAAAAGACAATAATGAGTCATATTTACATCAAACAATCTTGGGTCCATTACCCAAACCTTATGCTACAGGGCTTTCTTCAAGGGTTGACATCAATGAAAACCAACCTTAATCAACATAAATAGGTTTGGATATCACCAAACCTTGCCAAGACATGTACTCCTTTGATTCTAAGAAAGTGAAATGACTGGGACTAATAAAAGATATGGTATTTCCTTTGTCATAGTTACCAATGAAGAGTGTAGTGATGGACATTGTGGTGGTCGACATTCCCCCAAAGTTTGGCATGATCTTATCCAAAAATTAGGCTAAAAAGGTTGGAAGATCATCACAAATGGACCTCACTTATGCCACCATCCCTGTGTTTGGAGGAGAACATAGAAGGATATACAAAGAGGTAAGATTAGCCTACATAGTCAGTGATCATCAGAACCCAAGCAATCACCCCATTTATGTTGTTGAGGATGAGATTGGCTCATTTGTTTTTCATTTAAATGATGATGAACCTAAAATATTAGTTAGCCAACACAGATATCAGCCACTAGAAGGTTAGCAAAACAAGGTATGGAAAATGTATTTCGATGGATCTTCATCTAAGGAAGGATCAGGTGCGGGTATACTCCTTATTTCCCCTTCAGAAGAAGTGATAACCCTCTCTTATAAGATGGAGTTTGAAACCACTAACAGCATAGTTGAATATGAAGCTCAGGTGTTGGGACTGAGGGCTTCCAAAGACATGGCCATTGATTGTGTGGCATTTTTTGGTGATTCTGATTTAATCACTAATCAGGTAAGGAACATCTATCAGGATAAGCAACAAAGGATCAAGCAATAAAGAAACGAGGTATGGGATCTGATCTATAATTTATTTCTATCATTTAACATTTATTTCATTCCCAGAGAACAAAATCAGAAGGTTGATTCTCTGGCCTTAGCTGCCATCACTTTCAGGCCTCCCATTGGCCCAAATATTAAATATCAGGTGGAAATAAAACATAGAACAACCATACTAGACAATATAAAGCACTGGAAATTCTTTAGTGATGATTTAGAGCTGCAAAGATTTCTACACACCATTGATGAATTCTCCAATATCTCAATTAATCAAGAAAGTCAATAAGGTGAAAATGAGAAATTAGAAGATCAGAAATCATCTCATCTACTGAAGACAGTGGTTGGTCATGATATTGTGGAGCTAAAAAATAATGACATCCCAAGAGGACTACCGCCATTGGAAATGTTGTTTGACAGTAATGATGTTTACAAACGAGCTTCCATGAGGAATCAAGAAGAAGAGATAATAGATTGTAATATTGGGACCACTGAGAATTCCAAGATCATCAAGTTGTCCAAAGCAATAGCTGCAGAACAAAAGGAAAGGTATGTCAGTCTCATAAAAAGGTTTGTTGATATTTTTGCATGGTCCTATGAATATTTGAAGACATTTGACACTGACATCATCCAGCACAAGATCCCTCTAAAAACTGGCTCCAAACCATTCAGACAGAAGATTAGGAAATTTAATCCCATGCTAATGTCCATAATTGAGAAAGAGTTGAAAACAATGTTGGATGCAAATATTATTGTACCATTGAGGTATTCAAACTGGGTGGCCAACTCAGTATCTATAAGGAAGAAAAGTGGGGAGATACACTTATGTGTTGATTTCAGAAATCTCAACAAGTGTTCTCTGAAGGAAAATTACCCCCTCCCCAAGATGGATCACATTTTACAGAGGGTGGTAGGTGCACACATAATTTTCTTGTTGGATGGATACTCTGGTTATAACCAAATGGCAATGTGTGAAGAGGATAAAGAAAAAACAACATTCACTACCCCATGATGGACATTCATGTATGACAAGATGCCCTTTGGGTTGATGAACGGAGGGGCCACTTTTCAGAGGGCCATGGACATTGCTTTCGTGGGGGAAAAAGACAAATTTATGGTTATATACTTGGATGACATCACCATTTTCTCCAAGTCTGATGAGGAACATTTGCATCATTTGGAGAAGGTTTTCAAGAAATGCAGGAGGTATGGAATATCTCTCAAGCCTAGGAAGTCTTAGTTTTCCATGTCAGAAGGGAAGCTCTTGGGCCACATCATATCAGCAGGAGGAATAAAAATTGATCCAAAGAGGGTTTGTTCCATTCCAGAGATTGAGATCCCCAGAAATAAAAAGGTTGTCCAGTCTTTTATTGGTAAGATAAACTTCCTTCAACATTTTGTGCCAAATTTTTCTGAAATTTTGAAGCCTATTACAAACATGTTGAAGAAATATGTTGTTATAAAATGGTCCTTGGAGGCAAGATCATCTTTCCAAACAATCAATAAATATTTATTCGAATCCCCTATATTGGCCAGCCCTGCCTATACCAAATATTTCTTCATCTTCTCCTTTGCTTCAGAGGAAACCATTGTTGTTGTACTGCTGCAGAAAAATGAAGAAGGGAATGAGAAGCCAATATCCTTTTTCAGCAGATCCCTCTGAGATGTTGAGATGAAGTATGATATATTAGAGAAGCAGGCTTATGCACTGGTCAAATCACTCAAGGCCCTCAAGGTTTATGTGCTACAGTCTAGCATAGAATCCTTTGTTCCTAGCAGCAGTGTCAAAGAGATTCTAGTCCAGCCAGACAATGAGGGAAAAAGAGGGAAGTGGATTGTCAAACTATTGGAGTATGACCTACACATAAATCCCACCAGGCTTATCAAGGGGAAAGGCTTGGCCAATTTGTTATCAGAATCAAAATATAGGGTGCTAGAATTACATCAAATATTCACCCAATCAGATGCACCCATCATGCAGCCTGGACAAGACAACTTATAGGTATTTGAAAACTACTCCTCTTCAACTTGGTATAAAAACATCATTTATTTTCTCCATCATTTTGAATGTCCACCAGATGTGAAGAAGGAAAAGGCCATGTCTCTCAAACTGAAGGCTATCAAATTATGCATTTCAAACCATAGCTTGTATTGGAGAGATCTTGTTGGCATCCTGTTAATATGCCTTGATGAAAATGAATCCAAATAAGTCACAGCAGAAATGCACATAGGAGTATGTGGAGGGAACCAGTAATGGAAGGCCACAACTCTCAAGATCCTGAGGGTAGGATATTACTAGCCCACCCTTTTCTCTAATGTGTTTTCCACTGTTAGAGCTTGCAATGAATGTCAAATGTTTGTAGGGAAACATAAGTTTCTATCACTACCCCTAAAACCTATCAATGCTAGTAGTTTGTTTTAGAAATGGGGGTTAGACTTCATAGGAGAGACAAATCCACCCTGTAGTGGACAACACAAGTGTATCCTCACTACCACCGACTACTTCACCAAATGGATTGAGGTTGTGCCCACTAGGAATGCTAGTGACAAAGTGATCATCAATTTTCTGGAAACAAATATTTTTTCCAGATTTGGTTTCCCCAGCAAGATAGTAACGGACAATGCCCAAGAATTCAAGTCCAAAGTCATGATTGACTTATGTGGCAGTCATAGCATCTCCCTGACACATTCCATGCCCTATTACACTCAAGGAAATGGCCTGGACGAATCATCAAACAAGACTCACATCAAGATCATTAAGAATTTGTTGACTGAAAGCAATAAATCTTGGGACTCTCAACTCAAATATGCTTTATGGGATGACAGAATTAGCACTAAGAAGTCTCTGGGAACCTCATGATTCTATCTTGTTTATGGAAAATATGTTGTTTTTCCCACTCATCTTGGTATACCAGTCCTAAAATTCTTGCAGGAGGATATTGAGGAACCCAATGACATCCAAAGGAGAATCTTCCAAATTATAGAAGTTCAACAAAGAAGAGAAACACTAGATCAGAGGACATAAGCATACCAGAACAAGATCAAATCAGCATTTGATAAGAAAACCAAGAAGGAGATTTTTCAGAAAGGTGACTTGGTTTTGAGGTGGGATGCCAAAAGGGATGACAAGTCCAAGCATGGTAAATTTGACAACCTCTAGTTTGTCCCTTTTAAGGTGGTTGAAGTTATGAAAAAAAACACATTTATCCTTCACAATATAGATGATACAGGTATCTTTGGAGGCCCAGTAAATGGGTGCTTCCTGAAACACTATTTTGATTAAGGACAAGGAAAGGTCCCTCTTGTACCATAGATGGTTTCCTTTATTGTTGCTTTTGATTAGTTAGTTGTGTGTGAATAAAGACTCCATAGCCCAACAAGGAACTGGGGTGTAGTTTTAGTTTTTTAGTTCAATAAAATGCATGGATGAGGGACAGTAGCAGATACACAGGGCTGGAAAATGGAAACAAAGGTAAGAAATGGAAGGTAAGAGTAGTTATTTAATCTCAAGGAACCGATATACAGTTCTTATCACCTCACAGGGACAAGCTATCCCCAGTTGGAGCCAATGTTGTAACCTAGGTTTGCGCCCCTTCCTCTCCTATCTCCTTTCCCTATGACTTTGTTGAATTTGTCCTCTTCAAGTTGATTAAGTCAGTTTACCATTACTGAGTGACTTGGTTCTTATTCACTTCTTTCTTGATTGAGTCTTTGCACATTTCTCTTTCTATTGTTTATTGAAGGATAATTACATGTCGTATTTGGTTATGAATGCTTGTCATCATGTTTTCCATTGATTGAGACCACCACAGGTTGGCCAAGCCTTTTCTGTATGAAAAGGAAACGCCCGTGGACAAATGCAGAAATATAGAGAAATCAATTTCAGACTCTGATTGTGGGAATAGACATGTTAACTTTTGACGGTGGTGATCCATTAGGCCAATCAAATCGATGATTTTTGTGTATTCAAAGTGTCAAAATCGCATGGGTTTTAACATCAAGAATTACCCAAAGACCCGAAGAGTCGAAGTCCCAAAGTGAATTTGGACCGCCCATCAACAAGGACACATGGAGGCAGATCTTTCACTTCAGAGACTTAGCACTCTGGAAGTTTTCCGAAGCACTAGAAAAAAAATTACCCGAAGTCCCGAAGAGACAAATATATGAAGTCTCGAAGATCCAAAGAGTCGAATTCTCAAAGAGCCAAAGAGCCGAAGTCCTGAGATCCTGCCACGTCACTCTGGGCTCGTACCACTCCGGAAGATTTCCAAGCACAACATTGATAAACTCCCGAAGACTGAAGTCCTGAAGCAAATCTGGACCGTCCAGACCTAGAGGCCATGTGGAGGCAGATCTCTCACTTCGAGAGTACAACACTCTGGAGGATGGCAAGAACTATGCATTTAAAAGGACCAAAATCCCAAAGTGATCGCAGATCGTTGATCTCAAATAAAAAAGAATCGCTCATCCTTGAAGTAGGTAAATATCACTTGGATCATAGATTCCAATCAGATCAATGACCACGCTTCATTGTGGGGACGTAAACTACTTGAACATTAATTTTCCAAAGCAATCCTGCAATTGGAACCATGATATTGCTGGACGGGTACGTGGCATCTTGTGGGGGATTACGGGGGAAGGAGCAGTGTGGACCCAAACCACCCTCGAAAACTTCCACAATCACATGATTATATGACATCAGACATCCATCTCACCTCCATCTCACCTCCACTCACGCATGTCACCTCCACTCCCCTCCACTTCATCTACATCCACGTCATCCACATTCACGTGTCTTGTCTTCCTATTGGATGCCCACCTTCATGTCTTCCCGTTCACAACCATTTCATCACAATGAAATCAAGAGGAAGGTTCAATTATAGTTGAGACAGAGTGCGCTTAGCTTCTAAAAGCTCAAGCATAGACATAGAGTTAAGTCTCAGTCATGGGTTGATGTAGATTCGTTCCAGAACACTTCAATAGACTCCCTCTTCATCAAGAAGAGATATTCTCATGCAGACAGTTATCTCCAGTGGCCTCCAACAACTCGCAGGCATACCATTACTCAACACAGAGCTCCGTTCTGTCACTCCAAGGCCTATTTTCTGCCAATTCAGTTCCTTCAGCGCATGCATCAGTTTTGTCTCAGAGACAGTAGTAGTTTTTAGATGATTAATTCCAACATTTTATTAGATTAGATACAAGAGTGGTCTTATGTGTGTGATACGAACCACTCTTGTTGATTAATTCCAGTGTCTTAGTGAGGTTAATAATTTTTTCTACAAACAATTACCTAAAAATAGGTCTCAACCCCCTAAGGACGAGAACCTCTGCAACTCTGTTAAATAGGGGGTCTTTGGATGTTTTGAGGGTCATATTTTTTGGGAAATAATAACACTACATCAGACTGGTTGTACCCATTCTATGTATGGATTAAATCTCTCTACCTGGTGAGCATACTCTTGATGATAGTGTTTTGTTCAAATCTTCATGTGTTTTTATCTTATCTTGAATGCAGTTTTTTATTTGTGCAAAGTACATGTCATTTCCTTTAAGCTATTGTGTAGCTTGTTTTTGTTGATATGTAACCTGTGAAAACAACTAATGCTTGGTGAACCTAAAGGATTAATTGTGTCTTGATACACATTTAATGTCTTGAAATGATATTTTAAGTATTGAACGTCTTGCAGCAGATTATTCATTGAGTACTTTGTTTTTTGCCTTTTTTTTTCTATTATTTCACTAGTTTGTCATTAGTGTGCCACCAGCCAAAGAGGACCCTCATCAATATCATTCTTCCAACCAAACCTTTCTTTTGTCTTGATAGAATAACCCTCTTACCAACCAACAAAAAATTAAAACAAACAATCATTTTAAATTGATAGGTGTCCTATCTTTTCCCTTTAGCAGTCAGGTGCAGACCTTAGGACCAACAAGCCTATTCATTGTAAAATACAGAACATGCATAGCACAAGTTCAGGAAAATCTCAAAGGTTTGTTTTTTGCACAAATGGCAGGTAAAAAATATGATCATCATCAGATCATGTCTAGAAGGAGGAAAATGAACAAGAATGCTCCATATGAGCATGAGCCTATTGAAGGCCTAGAGACTTTTGCAAATCTTGAATAATGTGTGGATGTTGAATCCCATGTACAAAGGCACCAACACAACAGAGTATTCCAAAGGTGGTAATTTAGGTTCCAAAATCTAGTACACATAGTAAGAGGATTGTTTCAGAGGCAATGGACATAGACCCTGAACACACTGCCAGAAAGAAAATGAAAACCATACATACATAGCAGTATGTAGACTTGGAGGATGAAGGGACTAAAGAACAAACATGTTTAGACAGGGTGGAGAGTGGCACAAGTGTAACTGAATCTAGATATCAATTGGAAAGTGAAGGTAGTTCAGGAGCCTTCCATAGCCAAATATACTATTTTGCTCAGGCTCAGAGGAATCCTACCAGTCAAAGGAAGACTTATCTAAATGGTATGTAGAAAAAAGAAAGGAATCACTAAGTGAGATCATGAATCCAATGCCTGAGGTAAAGAAAGTTTCCCATCAAAAGTATGCATTATTCACAGTTAGAGACACAGAAAGGAAAACATTCAACATTTCCATAACAGAAGAAGATAAGGTCTCTGACATCAAAATAGAGTATGATAATATCAGTGCCCTAGATAAGGTTCAATTCAATAAGAAGGGTAGTGACCTGCTATATACCTATTATTTAAATTTTAATTTGAAAAAATCAAAATTAACACCACTATCTTCCAAGCTTGAAGGTTAGCTCAAGAAGGAAAAAGTAACAAGTAAAGCATGTAAGATTCAAATAAAGAAACTTGAAGTTGATGGCCCCAAAGAAATGAAATCCTTGTTGGATGAGAAAGAAAAAGTGATTAACAACCTGAAGAAAAAGTTGAAAATTCCCGCTACAGAGCATCCAAAGACTGCAGAACTTGTAGCATTGGAATACGAAAAGGAAGCTTTCAAGAAGAAATCACTATATTTTCAGGCTAAATTTATGCAACTAGAAAAGGAAAAATTAGAATGGTCAAAATAAAAGAAAGAAATGACAACTAGAGACATAGATTTGTCTTTTGTTGTACCCTCTATTACACCATCTGCTACTGAAAGAAAATCAGGCATTGAAGACATTTTCCAGGAAATGTCTCAGGTTAGATTAAAGGATGGGTAAATAAAACAATTGAAAGAGAATATCGATAAAATGGAACAAGAGGCACAAAAAAGGGATGAAAGAGTATCACAACTTAAAAACGAAAATGAAGTCCTTCGTGAAAAGGTGAATAAGATAAACTCCAGGCTTAAAGGAAAAAAGTTTGTTACAAGAAGTCAAGCACATCATTTAGGACTCCATATCAGTTGAGGCTACAAAACTCGGGACATGTCTAAATTTTGTTAATGATGAGGAAAACATTGCAGTTTTGGCTAAACAGAGATGCACAATTATTAATGAAACTTTATCAAAAAGACCAGTAGAAAGGGCCCATAACGCTATCAATCTCCTTAATACAGTTCCTTCATCAAGTTTGCATAAAATTGGGGTGAAATATAGAAATTATTTGATAATATGGGCTAGAATAATCATAATCGAGAACAACCTCTCGAATTCAGTCCAGAATAAAGCAGCCCAATTGGAAAAGAGTGTTCAGGATTTTAAGGATTTGTTTCAAGAACTATTTATCAAAGGTCTTCCATCATTCTAGGATGGAAAGGGAAAGTTACATGAACATGAAGCCTACAATGCACTCTTGACACAAGCGATGATGGATCACTCTAGGTTTGAATACTTAGATGAAGTTTTATATGGGGAAACTGTGGTAGAAACGTTAGCCACATATTTTGAAATTTTGAATAAATTTAAGATAATAAAATTCGACATATTTGTCATGTCATATGCATATTGCATCGATTTCGAAATTTTAATAAAAGAAATGATGGATTATGATATTCCTTTTGAATTACAGTGGAATGAAATAGTAAGATTGGGTAAAACTAAATGTAATTTTCCATGTCCTAGTAAATGACCATCCAGATGTCAATGGAGTATGGGTCCAGACATCAACCAATTAGATTAAGACACTACCAAGGTCAAAGAGGCGGAGATAAGGATAAAGCTGCTGAAATATCTCAAGGATCCTAATTTTCTGAACTACTTTTCTCTATTTTTGTAAATCAATTTCAAACCGAATTTCATTGGTTTTTATAAATGTTGTAACACATAATGTACAAAGGGTGGGAGAAATTTTGATGAACTGAGTATTCTGAGAGTATTTCTACTCTAATATTTTCCTGAAGAATTAATAAAGTTGGGTGATCCAAGGCTTTTGGGATCCAGTCTTGCTTCAGAGATTCATGTGCCAGTGATTGTGTAGCATGTTCACTTCAATGTATGTTCTTCTTTCATTTTATTGTTTTCTTTCCATATCTGAATGATATTCAATTAAAATATTGTTTGAGAATTCATCATGTTGATGATTTGTCACATAGTTTAGAATATCAATGGTGTTTTCTTCTACAAAAACAATTTAAGAAATTTCAAAATATAATTTCTTAAAGTACTGATTTATGTTTTGATTTCATCCTTTCTACTACAACGACATTTAAATTTTAAACCAACACACAGTTAGTGTCTATCTTGCCTCTGAAGTATTTTCCCATTAATTGGCAGATTACCCACATATTCATAAGCTTCAACCTTTTGACTCCATTCCCAATGGATTTCTCACAGGCTTAAACATCAAATCCCATCCAAAAATTTATTCACAATTCAAGGACCTAACCTCAAGAAACAAAAATCAAATCATTCCTTTCATTGACTGATTTGGGAGAGAGCCCTCTCTGAGACTGGAAGGGTTAGATTCCAATTTCTAAAGTTGGTTTGTCATTACCTCTGGGTTTCTTTTCTCAACCTAGAGAAATTATGGAGTGATAACATAATTGAAGGATAAATTCTATTGATTTTCAATGCAATGCACATTTAATCCAAATGATTAATGCTTTTATGTCAATATGTCAGGCATTTTGGAAATTATTTTCCACT
Organism: Picea engelmannii; assembly: GCA_009831015.1. Lineage (NCBI taxonomy): Eukaryota > Viridiplantae > Streptophyta > Pinopsida > Pinales > Pinaceae > Picea > Picea engelmannii. Next base: position 299,539 of record ML780709.1, on the reverse strand, counting down.
TTAATTTCCCTACACATTCACTGAGGTTTTCATGCATTTGTGTTTGTAACTTTGTATATCTTTTGTGACTGAAGAATATCGTAACCATGACAAAGAAAATTAATATAAATATAGAATGAAAAATTTGAAGCCACAACATACAATTTCAGAGTATTCTCTTAGTGTGTTGCATAGGGTTCACTCCATAGTTATGATTTCCACTTAATGTGGCTATCTTTTAACATTTAAGGTTTCAAGACTTACAAAAAATGGATTCTTCCACTTGTCTTTTGTGTGTTTCAACAAAGGCCTTCCCAAAGGTTCCAACTTATTTTGAAATCCCTACAAATTGTAGTAGTATATTTCCTCAATATTTTATAATTGGATTTGATTATTCAAATGATATGAATATATTAAAGAAGAGTTTGAATATTTTATAGTAAATTTTAAATTATTATGACTAATCAAGATATGAACAAATGGGATCCAAACTTCCATGACTCTTCATATTCCCTTGGCACAAAATATTATTTATACACCTCCCTACGAATTAATGGAAGTTAGTATCAGTGATGACTTCTTGTTGTTTTTGTTTTTTTAAATAGAGTCATAACTTTTCTTTCCATAATATAATGCTTGCGCCAAGAGAAGAAAGATATTCATATGGATCATTTGAAAATAATGACCATACCAACATCCAAACACCTCGTTCTTGCATTAATATTTAATATATTTTTTTAATATCGATATATTTCGTCGCTCCTGTGATGACACAGATCGTCGATAGTATGAATAGTTCATCACAATTATCGACAATTCGTCGCTATTGCGACGAACTATTCATCACATAAACTAGGATATGTTGTTTCTCTTGCGACGAAGAGGATCATCGATCATATGAATAGTTCATCTCAATTATCGATTTTTCATCGATCATATAAATAGTTCATCTCTCTTGTGACGAGCTACTCATCACAGAAACTGGGATAGGTCTGTCATCTCTCTTGAGACGATCATCCTTGGTTTTTGTTCGTGCGATGATCATCCTCGGTTTTTGTTCGTGCAACGATCGTCCTTAGTTGTCATTCTTGTGATGATCATCTTTAGTTGTCATTCTTGTGATGAGCATCGTAATTCACCTCTATTGTGATGACCTTCGTAGGTCGTCTCTATCGCGACAACCTTGTTGGGTTGTCTCTCTGGCGATATTACGTTAGGTTCATCACACTTTCGACGTCATGTGAAGTGACATTTGAGGGGTCCAAGATTTGTCGCAATCTCCATGACCTAACATTTCAAGAGCGTCAAAATGGCCATCGCAAAATGACCCAAATTTACTATTGCACGTGTCTGAGAAAGATTCCAATAGGTGTGGCGAATATGCATTTTTTGATGTTAAGTGATAGTTGAATCTATCTACAACATTCTAACATGAGTCGAAGCCATTGTATTTGATTTTTGAGTAGACTATAGATTGTCTAATCATCGAAGTATACAACCATGGTTTTGTAGATGTACTCTTGGAATGTTTTGACCACTATTCTTAACAAAATTGTTGGTGTGTTCTTTAGTCCAAATGGCATGACTCTATAAGCGAAATATCCAAATTATGATACAAAAGTTGTTTTTCTTGATCTTCTTTTGCGCTTGGCACCTGGTTATATCCTAAAACTCCATCAATGAATGAATAGCATTCATGAACAATGACTTTGTTTATGATTTCATCAGCAAAAGGGGTCGGGAACGGATCTGTCATGGTCTGTTTGTTTAGTCCCTGAAAGTCGACACAAATTCTTAACTTCTTTGGATCATGATTCTTTGGTTGTACCACCATCGGACTATCCCATTCTACCTTGTCGATAGGATAAATAATGCATTTTTGTAACATTCCTTAGATATGCTTTTGAATGATCTGTTCATACTTATGTGCTAACTTGTATGGTCACTTTTTAATTGGTTTTTGTCCTGGGATCAGTTTGATCTTCATTTCACCCATTTCTTCTACAAGTCCTTTCAAGTCCTTGTAGTCGTGTGCAAAAAAATATTGGTACTCTATTAAAAGACTGACTATGTCAGTTGTTTTCTTATCAGACCAATAATCACCTACTCTCATCATTTTTGGTCGGTCATCATTTGATATGTCGAATTATTTCGTTATCATTTATGCATCCATCCATTTTGGTGGCTATGCTTCGTCAAGATGGTGTTCTCCTTCTTCAATTTTTCGTAAATATTTTTGGGAATTCGAGTTTTTCTGGGTCCCCTTTGTGTTATGTGGCTATGTGATGCAGGAGCATCTACGACGTCATGACGCGAGCCAGCGTGGAGGAAAGAGAAGAATAGTTGGACAGCACCAGCGCATACCTTTTTGAATTACTTTGAAAAGATTGTTGCACCGTCGTTTGAATGAATGCATTCATATGAAGCGCACTTGTAATGTAATGTAGATAAGAAGGCATTTAACAGTTTTAAATGCTGGTAGATAGGGTTAGCTGTAGATTAGACAGTTTCATTTCCAGGAGGGAAAACGAATATAGGCACCCTCCTTGTGTAATTGATTATTATTCAGCATTAGCATAGCAGAGCAGGAGGAGAGCAACTCAGAGAACTGGTGAAGAATCCCCATGTATAGATATTGAATTAATAGTAAAGCTTTGATTCAAATTCCATGGCTGTGATTATTCTCTGTGTGTTGTTGATACTATGCTGTTGCTTATTTGCTTCTTGTTTTGCCTATTGTCTATATGTTGCATATGTGATTGCATGGTAGGTTCAAAATCTGAGGGAATGAGTCTTAATTGTTTCTCTGTCTAAGCCAGGAGATTCCTGCATAGAGTGCAGTGGAATTCCTCCGCATAGAGTGCGTCGAGGAGGTTGGACAGATTAACTCTCATTCTCATTTGCCCAGAATTTGTATGGGTGTATTCAGACCGTGCAGGTGAGTACAGGTTGAATTGAAGACTCAGAGGCAAGCCTGGAAGGAGGAGAACAGGGAAGCCCTGATTCCATTCCATGGACATGTTTATTTTATGCCTGTTGTTGGCATTGTGCCTTTGCATATTAGCTTCATGTTACTTACTTCTTTCATATGTTGCTTACGTGATTCTATGGAAGAATTGAGTACAGAGGGGTCTGAGTAGGAAGCTGGTGAAATCCCAAGAGGGAGAGTTCCTTACAAGTATAGTGGAACAGACCCAGGTGCAGCCGAACGGGAGAAGATTTGGAGCGAAGGACTCTTCTAGAGGAAGAGAATCGGCGACTTGAACCCCTGGGAAAGAGTTAACCTTCAATATCAAGTAGAACCCGCTTGTCATCGCATATCGGCATATCGGGGTTGGCGAGTGCAAGAGTTGCATGCACGTCGAAATCGCGGTAGCGATTTCTGGTTTCCGTGGGAGTGTCGACTTACGGAGGAATACGTGGCACGTGACTTCGGAACATCGGGTTTCTGTAGTTGAAGAGCCAAGCAGCTGGTCTCATACGCCGCGAACTCGCGAAGGGGACGAGCTAGCGATAATCGGGTATCGGTGACTCAGGCCTCGAAAATCGGAGTGGTAACACTTCGGACTCACGGGAAGCGAAGCCGCAAGAAGGCGAGATCGAGAGTCTCGGCATCTCAGTACATCGGATATCGGGTGGTGAAATCCTGAGTGGTTGGGAGCGCGAGAGGCGAAGTCCCGATTCCCTGAAGAAAAAAAAAAGAACCGTTAAAGTTCTTCGGGCCCGTGGAAAGCGAAGGTCCTGGTAGTGTGATTGCCCACCGAGGGTTGGTTGCGTCAGAGTGGTATCAGAGCCTGAAGATCTTGTCTGTATATTTAAGGCAGGAGGAGTGAAAGAGGAAAGGAAAGCACTCTGATACTCACAACTTGCATTAGAGTGGTATCAGAGCCGGAAGTGGAGCTCTCTTTGTTCAGGTAGCAGAGGGAAGCAGATTTCACCATGCCGCCCCGAAGAGAGAGGCAATCTCTTGATCGTGAAGACAGGGATGCCCGAAGAAGGGGTAGGCTAGTAGGTAATGCTGAGATGGAGCGAGAGATGAGAGATCTCCGAGCCAGACTTGAAGAAATAGAGACCACCCAGAGACGTGGTGCTGGTGTAGCAGAGTTCAGTGATCCCGAGATTGAAGAGGAAGCTGGACATGCTGAAGAAGAAGTCACGACAGAGGATGCGTCAACCGAAAGGCTGATTAGAGCCATTTCGAGGATGAGCTCGAAGACGAAGATGGACATTCCCGTCTATGAGGGAAGTCTAGATGCAGAGGAATTGTTGGATTGGATCCGAGCATTGGATACCTACTTCGATTACGAAGATATCGAAGAAGACAAGAAAATAAGGCATGTTGTTACCAAGCTGAAGGGACATGCAGCCTTATGGTGGGACGAGCTGCAGGCAGACAGGCGTTCCAAAGGAAAACAAAAGATCAAAAGCTGGGACAGGATGATCGCTAAGATGAAGGCGAAATTCATCCCGAGGGATTACCAGATCACTCTGTTCAGGCGCATGCAGAACGTGAGACAAAAGTTGATGACGGTGAGAGAATACACCGAAGAATTCTACAGGCTCAACATTAGAGCTGGTCATCGGGAGAGTGATGACGAAAAGGTGGCCAGATACCTGAATGGACTGAGGTATGATATTCAGGATGAACTGAGCATGGTTACCATACGAACCATTGAGGATGCGTACCAGATGACTCTAAAGGCCGAAAAGAAGATAAACTGCAAGAAGGGACAGTGAGGATGGGGCAGAAGCCAGCCCAGAGGCAAGACAGTTGCCCAAGAGAAAACACAGAAGCCCAAGGAGGATTGGAGGAGACCTCAGGGAAAAGCTGAAAGAGGTGGTACCTCACAGCAGAGGCAGAAAAATGCTGAGCCGAGAAGGCAGTCAGAAGATCAACAAGGAGGATATGCTGACGCCAACACGTTCCCTCGTACCCGAGGTAGAGGACGAGGTCGAGGAGGATTTATCACGTGTTTTACATGTGGTAAGGACGGCCATAAAGCCATGGAATGTCGAGAGAGGAAGGTGGACAGAGGAAAAACTCACGTCACTGAGGCGCAGAGGTGTGATGTGGAAAGAGAAGACGCAGACAGCGGAAGATCACTTGGGATGCATAAAATCCTTTTGAAGCCTCAGAAGGAGGTGGAGAGCGCGGTGCAGAGGAGCAGACTGTTCAGAACGGCTTGTACAGCCAAGGACAGGAAATGCAAAGTCATAATTGACAGTGGGAGCACTGACAATATCGTTTCGACCGAGATGGTGGAGAAATTGGAGCTAGAGAAAGCTAAGCACCCGAGCCCGTATAAAGTCTCGTGGTTATAGAAAGGACACCGGGTAAGTGTCACTAAACAATGCTTAGTTAAATTTAAAATTGGGGATTATCATGATGAGATCCTGTGTGATGTCATTCCCATGGACGTATGTCACATATTGTTGGGAAGACCATGGCAATATGATCGGAATGTTGTTCATGACGGGAGGATGAACACCTACACCTTGGAGAAGGATGGGAGAATCCATAAACTGCTGTCGATAAAAGCCAAGGAAGTAAAGCCGGAGATTAGCAGCACGATACTTCTCATGAGCGGGAAGGAACTTCTCACAGAGCTGGGGAAGGATGAAGATCCACAGTTCTTTGTTGTCAGGAAGCCGAGAATTGTCCTGACAAGCACAAGAGTGGATGACTTGCCAGAGGAGATTCAACAACTGCTGGGAGAGTTTGCTGACATCATCGTGGACGAACTACCTCATTCATTGCCACCGGTGCGGAGTGTGAGTCATCACATTGACCTCATACCCGGAGAAAGTTTACTGAATAAGACAGCGTACAGGTTGACGCCTCAAGAGAACGAGGAAGTCAAAAGGCAGGTACAGGATCTGCAGGATAAAGGACTGGTGAGGGAGAGTCTAAGTCCATGTGTTGTTCCAATAGTACTGAGTCCAAAGAAGGATGGAGGCTGGAGGATGTGTATAGACTCCAGGGCAATAAATAAGATCACCATCAGATACAGGTTTCCACTGTCGAGAATGGATGACTTGATGGATTTCCTAAGTGGGGCAAATTACTTCTCCAAGATAGATCTCAAGAGTGGATACCATCAAATCCGGATGAGAGAGGGAGATGAGTGGAAGACGGAATTCAAAACAAACGAGGGTTTGTGCGAATGGCTGGTCATGTCGTTTGGGTTGACAAACGCACCAAGAACTTTTATGAGACTGATGAATGAAGTCCTGCGGGAGTTCATTGGCAAATTTGTGGTCGTATACCTCGATGATATTTTAATTTTCAGCAAGACACAGGCTGAACACTTGAGGCATTTGGCCATTGTGATGAGAAGACTGCAGCAGGAGAAGCTGCTGATCAATTTGAAGAAGTGTTCCTTCATGCAGACAGAACTCATTTATTTGGGCTTTGTAATCTCTGCAAATGAATTAAAGATGGATCCTGAGAAGGTGAACATAATCAGGAATTGGCCATCGCCAAGGAATGTTTTTGAGGTAAGGAGCTTTCACGGTTTGGCAAGCTTCTACAGAAAATTCATTCGGAATTTTAGTGGAATCAGTGCCGCAATGATGGACACTGTGAAGAAGCGGCATAAGGTTTTCCATTGGACAGCAGAGGCTGAAAGGAGCTTCAATTTGTTGAAGCGAAAGATAACTGAGCAACCAGTGTTAGTGTTGCCAGATTTTCAGAAAACCTTCCAAGTGAAGTGTGATGCCAGTGGGTATGCTGTTGGAGAAGTTTTAAGTCAGGATGACAGACCTGTTGCATACTACAGCGAGAAGCTGGATGATGCAAAACTGAAGTACTCCACATATGATAAAGAGTTCTATGCCATTATCCAGGCATTGAAAAAGTGGAGGCATTATCTCATACCCAAGGAATTTGTTCTTTACAGTGATAATCATGCGTTACAGTTCGTGAGTCAACAAGAGAAGTTGAATCAGAAGCATGCAAAGTGGGTGGAATATATGCAGAATTTCACCTTCGTGATCAAGCACATTTCGGGAGCTGCTAACAAGGTAGCTGACGCCTTGAGCCGAAAATGTTTATTGCTGCAGGAATTCAGGGTCAAGACTTTGGGTTTTGAGAACCTGAAGGATATGTATGCAGGTGATGTTGATTTCGGTGAAGCATATGAGGCAGCCGAGAACCCAGTTCTCAGGGATAGGAGTCCGTGGATTGACTAGCTGATCCAGGATGGATTGTTGTTCAAAGGCAATCAACTGTGCATTCTGAATTTCTCTATGAGAGAGAATTTAGTGAAGGAGAAGCACAGCGGAGACTTAGCGGGTCATTTTGGACATGACAAAACATTCGCCAAGCTGAGCGAATCATATTATTGGCCGGGGATGCCCACGGATGTCAAACGGCATGTTGACCGATGTAGGATTTGTCAACACGCGAAGGGCAGAAAGCAGAACACGGGGTTCTATCAGCCATTGCCCGTACCTGAGAGGCCATGGGAAGCCATTAGCATGGACTTTGTGTTGGGTTTACCAAGAACACATCGAGGAGTTGATTCCATTTTTGTAGTGGTGGACAGGTTCTCAAAGATGGCACATTTCATTCTGTGTCATAAAACCAGCGATGCAACCCACATCGCCAATTTATTTTTCAAAGAGATTGTGCGACTGCATGGATTGCCGAGAACCATAGTCTCGGATCGGGATACAAAATTCATAGGTCATTTTTGGAGGACGCTATGGAAGAAGCTAGGGACTGACTTGGCATTCAGTTCTGCTTACCATCCGCAGACAGATGGGCAGACTGAAGTAGTCAACAGAAGCTTGGGGGATCTGTTGAGGAGCCTGGTGACCAAGCATCACACCAGTTGGGATTAGATCCTACCACAGGTAGAGTTTGCGTACAACGATTCTGTGAATCAGAGTACAGGTAAGAGCCCATTTCAAATTGTGTATGGGACACAGCCGCGAGGATTATCTGAGCTCAAGGAGTCAGAACCAGCTGAAATGAGCAGCGCGAGAGCTGGGGAATTTGCTGAAGCAATGCAGGAACTTCACACGCAGGTGAAGCAAAGACTGATGAAGGCGAACCAGGAGTATAAGCGCAGAGCCGATCAGAGGAAAAGACAACTTCAGTTCGAAGTTGGAGACATGGTTCTAGCGCACCTGAGAAAGGAAAGGTTCCCAAGGGGGACGTATAACAAGCTCAAGATGAAGAAAATTGGACCTTGCAAAGTCCTGAAGAAGTTTGGGGAGAATGCATATGAGCTTGAGTTGCCAGAGGGAATCGGGATATCTCCGATTTTCAATGTTTCGGATTTATACCCATACAGGGCCAAGGAAGCAGACACTGGAACTGAGGAACCAGTGATTCAGTGGCAGAAGCAATTGCCAGTTGCACATAAGTTGCAGATGGAGTGCATACTGGATAAACGAACAGGCAAGAAGACCAGGAGGAAGCAGTATTTTGAATACCTGGTAAAATGGACAAATCACCCAGTCGAGGATGCTAGCTGGGAAACAGAGGCAGTGATCCAGAAGCATGGGCACACTGTGCAGGAGCTCATGGACAAGAGCCCATGAAATCTTTCGAGCCGGGGAGTATGATGCAGGAGCATCTACGACGTCATGACGCGAGCCAGCGTGGAGGAAAGAGAAGAATAGCTGGACAACACCAGCGCATACCTTTTTGAATTACTTTGAAAAGATTGTTGTGCCGTCGTTTGAATGAATGCATTCATATGAAGCGCACTTGTAATGTAATGTAGATAAGAAGGCATTTAACAGTTTTAAATGCTGGTAGATAGGGTTAGCTGTAGATTAGATAGTTTCATTTCCAGGAGGGAAAATGAATATAGGCACCCTCCTTGTGTAATTGATTATTATTCAGCATTAGCATAGAGGAGCAAGAGGAGAGCAACTCAGAGAACTGGTGAAGAATCCCCATGTATAGATATTGAATTAATAGTAAAGCTTTGATTCAAATTCCATGGCTGTGATTATTCTCTGTGTGTTGTTGATACTATGTTGTTGCTTATTTGCTTATTGTTTTGCCTATTGTCTATATGCTGCATATGTGATTGCATGGCAGGTTCGAAATCTGAGGGAATGAGTCTTAATTGTTTCTCTGTCTAAGCCAGGAGATTCCTGCATAGAGTGCAGTGGAATTCCTCCGCATAGAGTGCATCGAGGAGGTTGGACAGATTAACTCTCATTCTCATTTGCCCAGAAGTTGTATGGGTGTATTCAGACCGTGCAGGTGAGTGCAGGTTGAATTGAAGACTCAGAGGCAAGCCTGGGAGGAGGAGAACAGGGAAGCCCTGATTCCATTCCATGGACATGTTTATTTTCTGCCTGCTATTGGCATTGTGCCTTTGCATATTAGCTTCATGTTACTTACTTCTTTCATATGTTGCTTACGTGATTCTATGGAAGAATTGAGTACAGAGGGGTCTGAGTAGGAAGCTGGTGAAATCCCAGGAGGGAGAGTTCCTTACAAGTATGGTGGAACAGACCCAGGTGGAGCCGAACGGGAGAAGATTTGGAGCGAAGGACTCTTCTAGAGGAAGAGAATCGGTGACTTGAACCCCTGGGAAAGAGTTAACCTTCAATCTCAAGTAGAACCCGCTTGTCGTCGCATATCTGCATATCGGGGTTGGCGAGTGCAAGAGTTGCATGCACGTCGAAATCGCGGTAGCGATTTCTGGTTTCCGTGGGAGTGTCGACTTACGGAGGAACACGTGGCACGTGACTTCGGAACGTCGGGTTTCGGTAGTTGAAGAGCCAAGCAGCTGGTCTCATACGCCACGAACTCGCGAAGGGGACGAGCTAGCAATAATCGAGTATCGGCGACTCGGGCCTCGGAAATCGGAGTGGTAACACTTCGGACTCGCGGGAAGCGAAGTCGCGAGAAGGCGAGATCGAGAGTCTCGGCATCTCGGTACATCGGATATCGGGTGGTGAAATCCTGAGTGGTTGGGAGCGCGAGAGGCGAAGTCCCGATTCCCCGAATAAAAAAAAAAGAACCGTTAAAGTTCTTCGGGCCCGTGGAAAGCGAAGGTCCTGGTAGTGTGACCGCCCGCCGAGGGTTGGTTGCATCACTATGCTTAATATTGATTGCACATGATTCTATAATGTTGGATGGTATTTAGTCCATTGGAAGCTTTGTCTTGGCCATTTTGTATTCTCCATATCAATCCTCCAAGTAGTCGATATTCCTTTGTTTTCTACCAACACGAAGTTGCATGTCATTTTCGATCCTTCATCGACCGACATATTTTATTTTGATTAAAAAGATTTATGTGGTTGGGATTTTCATGATTGATCGGAATGGCCACAGTTTTATTTTTCTTTCTGTTGATCTGGTGAAGTACTTTCTACAAAGATTTTTGTTTGGTTTGCTGTAGGATTAAATTTGAAATCTTGGACAAAAAAAATTTCATTTCAACCCAGTTGGAGATGTCACCGCATGCTTCTTCAAATTTGTACCATTTGTTTGGTATTTTGTCTAATGTACTTGGGAACATATGGGTCCATACCCTTTCATCCTTGTAACCAATTCTTCGCCATTCTCTTTCACAATGTTGGATATACTCTGTTGGGTCATATTTGAGTTTGAATGTAGGAGTATATGCATCTTTTGATAGTTTATTGTCATTGAATCTTTCAACAAAGTATGTCGACACAATCATCCATGTTTTTAATCGAGGGGAATGTGTTTCCCACCATATTGCAACCTCGCCTGTGAAAGTTTCCACAAGACTCTGTGTTCTTACTTTCTCTGCTATGGATTTTTATACCTATTCCACGTGATTCGATGGGGTATGTCATTCACTGTATCGCAATGGTTTTCTTATCTGAATGTTTTTCAGAATGACAGTAGGAGTTTGTCGAGATATTGTTTCATGAAATTTTGGTACATCCTGGATAGAGTAGCACGTTTTAAGATGTTTCTTTGGAATAACTTCAATAAAACAACAGTATTTTTTCTATGCTTCATAGTTCTCTATTTTCTAGTTGTATAAGGAGGAATCAGAATTATGTCTGATCGATATGGGGGATTCTCTCAAAAATTCTTCCTCTGTGGTCAATTCTATATAATATTTTTGTTCATTATTTATTTGATATAAACATATGGCTTCTTGATCTTCATCCCATGACTCCATCCATGGTTTTCCTTCCTTTGGATCCAAGGGAATAATTATTTTTCTCCCACTTCCTTTTAGTGTGATTCTATCTCTTTCCAGAGAGATAGTTGCGTTCATTTGTCAACCCCATGGCTGACCAAAAAGAGATGCATACACTAACATTCCTTTGACAAGGTAGATTACCTCAAAGTCGACCGAAGTCGGTATTCCCATAATTTGTGTCTCGACATTTCTCAGTATTCCAATTGGTTTTATTAATATTTAATTATCTAACTTAATATAATTCAATGTTGGTGCTAGGTTGGGTCAGGCCATTCATATCCATGTTTCTCTTTGTAGAATAGTAACTTGAAAACCAAAATCAACTACCACATGATTGACCATCATTCCTTCGATTTCCAAGTCGACTCGTGAACCATAATATTTTGTTTTGTACGAGAGGTGATTTGCATCCTTGGTTGGTTTCTGACCATATTTGTATTCTTGTAGTATGTTGAGTAGGTCCAATAGCCTACCTATCGACTATTTTTCTTTGAGTAGTTGAAAAAAATTCCTGGATGATGTCTTCATCTCGAATTCTTGGGTTTTGTTGATCTTATGTTGCATTCCTGAAGAGTTTAATAGATTCTATTATTATTTTCTCTTTCTTATATGGGTTTGGAAAGTTGTGATCCTTTTTGTTTTGATAGTTTTGTGGTGGAGTATGGATGTCGTGTCCTGTGCCTGACCTTGTAACAATATGTAGATTCTTAGAGTTCCTTACATATTGTTTAGACACTACGTGTAGTAGATTTACAATCTTTATAGGTATACTTTTGTCGATAACTATCGGGCAGTATTTTAGAGAGTGATATCCAATGCCACATATGTTGCAGAACTTTAGATCAATCATGTATTTTATAGGAAATTTTTCACTGTCTTGATAATTTTTCCAGTAATTAGCACACTATGGTCGTCCATGACCTAGACCTCGACCACCAAATCCGTGTCGACCTCCTCAACCTCCTCGACCATGGCCATAAAAATAATCATCTCTTCAACCATAGTTGTTTTTTTGGTCGATGACTTTTGTGTGGTAGACTTTTTGTATATTATTCTGATTTCTTGCATTTAGGTGGAGTTCTGAAGTTCGATGATTGGAAGCTTCACATATGTGGCACGACTTTGTTTTTTTTATATTATGTGCACAATATTGTATGTTATGATCAGTTAATCATTCACATATGTTACATTATTTCTAGGCTTGTACTCGGTGGATGTTTTCCGTTTGAGTGCGTTCATTTAGGGGACAATTAGCTTTTGTTTGCACGTCCCCGGTGCATGTGGTGCACCATATTTGATTGTTTCAGATACTTATACTTTTGATACTTTGTTGAAAATGTTCTATCTTTTCGTCAAGTATTTTCATCGTCGAGGAAGTGGATGGGTTATCATCGTCCAACTCAACTTGTTGTTCCTTTTGTAACACGTCTTCGTAGTTGGTTATCTCATATAGGCGTAACAAGGATCTTATTCTTGGAAGTATCCTAAATACATACCACTGAACTAGAAGGTTGTTGTTGATCGTCGATGGCATTTGACTTAAGAGGTATTTAAATATTTTATCATATTCTCTTACCAACTCCCCTGGTTTTTTCTTGATTTATTTTATCTTTTGTGTTGCTAGATGCATGATGTCCTCGATTTTAAAGAATGTTAGAAAACTATTATTTCTTTCTGCCTTTGAACGATTTTTCTTTTCAGTATAGTTCATGTTAAGGCACGATGGCTCAATATAGCTCTGAATTGTGCCATCTGCTTATCTTCTTTTGTAATATCAGGTGCCTCCCAAAAAATTTCATATGAAAACCAAAGGCATTTTGGGTCTTCTTCACCTTCGTAGACAGGGATATGATTGAGTCCCATTTTCAATTTATTGGTGTAGACACTTGGTTTTCTTGGTTCTTGAATTACTATTGCTTTTCAATGAGTCGTCGAATCTTATGGTCCAGTTTTTTCTACTTCTGACGAAGGTTGATACTCAAGGAATAGTTGTTTCTTCTTAATTACGGAATATGCATCCTCATTTTGGGACGTTTTTCGGTGGATGTTTTCCATTTGAGTGCATTCATTTAGGGGACAATTATATTTTGTGTGCACATCCCCGGTGCATGTGGTGCACCATATTTCATCAGGGGTAGAAGCCCCAGATGGAAAGATACCTTTGCCATTGATGAAAAAGGGGGAGAGATTTATCATATGAAAAGGTAAATTCTTGGAGAAAGAGCACATAGGCATGGTTCCGGGGGGAGCGATGGTCACAAGGGGAGCATGAGTGATATGAATTCATTATTGCATCAGAGTGTTGCCATCAATGCCAAAGGGGGAGATTGTTGATTAATTAGGTTGGTTTTCATTGATGTCAACACTCTGATGTAATACTGAAGTCATATCACTTATTCTCCCCTTGAAACCATGCCTCTCTTCTCTTTCTCCAATCATTTACCTTTGCATCTGATAAATCTCTCTCCCTTTGTCATCAATGGGGGAGAGATTTATCAGATGCAAAGGTAAATGCTTGCAGAAAGATCATAGAGGAATGGTTCCAGTGGCAGTTATGGTCACAGGGAGGGAATGAGTGATATAACTTCAATATTGCATCATAGTGTTGACATCGATGACAACCAACCCAATTAATCAAAAATCCCCCCCTTTGGCATTGATAGAAACACTCTAATGCAATATTGAAGTCATATCATTCACGCTCCCCATGTGACCATCGCTCCCGCTGGAACCATGCCTTTATGATATTTCTCCAAGAATTTGCCTTTGCAAATGATAAATCTCTCCCCCTTTTCAATTAATTGGGTTAGTTGTCATTCATGTCAACCCTTGAAGAAATTCTAGTAGCGAATTCTGGTAGAACAAAGGTTTGGGTAATGGACCCAAGTTTATTTGATGGATAATGGTATGAGTTTTGATATATTTGTAGGTAATACTATTCTAGATGGATATTACATGTCATTCCATTTCCTGTGGTATGTGGAACGTCACATAACTCCTCACGGTTAGAGAGTTATGGCCATGTGAAGTTGGAGAACCCTCATGAGTCATCTAGAAGCCCTAAAAGGTCAAAGTAGTCAAAGTGGTTGCAAAAAAGAAATTATTTAAATAATAAAGTGAAGTGATGAGTGTACTATAATTCAAAGTGGATACAAAAGAAATTATTTAAATAATAAATTTAATGGATAAATTACTAAGTGGACAAGTGCTTAGAAGTGGGTTAGCCCTAAAATAAGGAAAGTGGGTTAAGATGGTTAGAAGGTAACCCCTTGAGGAAGCTACATGAAAGTACAAATAAGAGGAAAGGATCTCTCATTTTTAATCACACTTGAGAATATTGAATATCTAAAAGTGAATCAGATAACCAAAGTATATCTAAGGCTAATTTCAGAGGAAATGTGAAGTAAAGAAGGCCAAAATTCAAGGGAGGATGAATTATTTTGATGATGCTTTCTAAGGTATGTTATTTATAGGTCGTCTCACCATTTTCGCAATAAATTTTTTTATAGAACGATTCAGATTTCAAAATCCGGAGGCCATTGAGGAAACATATCCAAGTATCTGTGATAAAATTTAAGCTTGTGGGTCGTTGTATTTTTGGAGTTACATGCCATGGAAAATAAGGTTTGTGGCTAGTCCTAAAACTAGTCTAAAACAAGTGTTTTGGGTAAAAACGTCATAAATTCTTCATAACAGATCGAAATTCAGTAAGACCAAATGTATTGGTTAGAGTACGATCTGGAGTATTTTGTGTACAATTTTTAGATCCATACAACAAACATTTCATGTGGGGCACGCTCTACAAGTTCTCTCTCCAGAATAAGCCACAATTCAAAAATGTATGCCATTTTTTCTATAACTCCTTTTCTGAGAGGTCCCAAGCAGTGAAACCTGGAGAAATTTCATGAAAGACAATGAAGAACATTGTGTACTATTTTCATATCTTTATTCATTACAAGTACATAGTTATGATTATTTCAAGTTAGGGTTGTTGACTAATCATAAATTAGTCATGTGACACTAAAGTAAAGTTTGATGAAAATGTCAGTCTCTTGTTGTTAAAGTTAAGGAAGGTTTGCAGGTATGTGATAGTATACACCAGATCTATTATAGAGTTACAAATCATATTTGGATGATGAAATTGATGAGGGATTTTGGTTGAGGTACATGTTTGGTACATGGTTGAGACAAGTAGTTGATGAGTTGGTACATCTTGATGAGTCATAGTGGATGCATGCACTACTACATATTGTAAAAATTCCGACGTTTTATTTGTGGCGTTATGGACAAAATTGTCCATATTGTCGCAAAATAGAGGAAATTTATAATAAAAAAAAAAATCATGTTGCCCGATAATGTTGCTCTTGCCACGTTAACGTCGCTCTTGCCACGTTGTCCACTGGAATGTCGCTCTTGCCACGTTTTCCAGTGGAACGTCTCTCTTGCCACGTTTGTGAAGATGTATGTCGCAATTGCCACGTTAACGTCGGTCTTGCCACGTTAACGTCGCTCTTGCCACGTTTTCCACTGGAACGTCGCTCTTGCCACGTTTTCCACTGGAACATCTCTCTTGCCACGTTTGTGAAGATGTATGTCGCAATTTCCACGTTAACATCGCTCTTGCCACGTTTTCCACTGGAACGTCGCTCTTGCCACGTTTGTGAAGATGTATGTCGCAATTGCCACGTTAACGTCAGTCTTGCCACGTTAACATCGCTCTTTCCACGTTTGTGAAAATGTATGTCGCAATTGCGACGTTTGCGAAACTAGGTTTTCCCCTCCAACGGTCACCTTAGTATGTTCACCAAGTCAAAATACCAACGGTCACTTAGGACTTTTTTACGTCGGAATTGCGACGTTACAAA